>JAVIAB010000073.1:111220944-111542518 GCA_032433765.1 Megaustenia siamemsis | reverse complement strand
TGTGGATGATCCATATTCTAAATATGGGCGTATACTCTGTTGGTAAACTTTACTAAGTATTTTCCCACTCGCACCCCATGTGGTTCCACGCAGCTTTCTTAGAATAGCCAACTTCATCCTTGTTTTTTTGGGTTGCCTTATTTATCTGCTGTTTCCAAGATAGTTTGTTATCAAATATAACTCCGAGATATGTAGCTTGTATGTCTTCTCTCACACGCTCTTTGTTTATGTAGATGGCTCCTGCTTTTTGTTTTGGGTAGAGAGTGAAAAGTGTAGTACTGCATTTGTCTGTATTGATGCTGATACACCATCTATTTGTCCATGAATTCAGTGTATTTATAGCTCTTTGCAACAAATTGGAGGCCACTGTTGCATACTCCTCTGTGCACCACATTACTAAGTCATCTGCATACATTGCCACTTTGATACCATGTGGTTGTTCAGTAACTAGGTCATTGATGTAGACTAGAAAAAGTGTTTGAGATAGTACCCCTCCCTGTGAGACGCCCTGGCGCAGTAAGGCCTTCTCACTCTTAAGACCACCCAGTTGCACTCTGGCTCTCCTGTTATGCAGGTATGCTTTGACCCATTTGTACATCCTGCCATTTACTCCGTAATTTATCAGTTTCTTCAAAGCCCTTCCTTCCATACCTTATCAAATGCTTCCTATAGGTCTATCCATGCTGCAAGTACCAGTTTCTTTTCTTGAAACGCATCCTCAATTTCCCGGGAAAAATAGGTTGCCTGATCTTCGGTAGAGTAACACTGTCTAAAGCCAGCTTACTGTAGGACAAGGACGTTTTCACTTTCCAAGTACCACTGCAGTCTGAGATTGATTACACGTCCCATTGGTTTACACAAACAGCTTGTAAGGCTGACTGGTCTACATCTGGATGTCGTCTTACCATCTTTCCTGGCTTTAGTAATGGTATCATAACTGCTTCACTTCATAGTGATCCGATGAGCTTGATAAAAAGTGGAGGCGGGCTCTGTACGCAGGCAATGGGTAGTGTCATTGCAGAAGTAAAAAAAATACATAACGTCACCTTTGTCTACGTCTGTGGACATGCGGGATACAGGAAAATGAAAAAGTGGATAGTTTGGCTAGCTGCGCTGTCGTTGAAGACGGTCAACCTATTGATCGGGCGGACATCATCAATGCCTTCCAAAATGTGGGAAAGGAACAGGACTTCGACAACCATTAAGTCTACGTCGCGTCTTTGGACGAAAGAGATGGGAGTAAAGATGGGCACAGCCAGAAACGAGAAACTATGGGCGTGTAAGAAGACTATCAACCAACACAGAACTGGAGTCGTCAGTCGCTGGACACGGCGGGGCTTGTTGAGGAGACGACCTTAGCACCTAGGGACATGTTCGGAGTGCAATGATGATGACCTGCAAATATCTCAATAACATGCGTGACCCGGCGCAGGACGAACAGGAAGATCATTGACTGCTGTGTTCACTTTACACTTTTGCCATTGCTTGCTAATGAAGCTTTTCTGAACTTTGAGAATCATAATCATCGAATCGCTCACCACAGAAACACGAGTATAATCCTGTGACTTTAACCAGATACAAATCCTTTGCCCTGCTAGGATGCCCATCGGATCGTCATGCTACAGGTTGCCATTGCTAGGCACCACTATCGTCATCACATGTTCTACCACTGCGATCACAGTAAAAGCCTCCCTTTTTCCCCCTTGATGGGGAAACGCACTCCTGAACCGTCTGTGTGGATCAGATGACCATTGTCTTTGTAATTTTCTCAGATAATGTATTAACTTAAGCATTAACCACAATCGAATTCTGTCCCTACGTCCTTTCGCCGAATGTGGCAATGACAACATATTTCTATAGTTCGTTCAGAAATTCGTGCCCACAGAGTTTATTAATTATCTCGAAACTGTTTGATGAATTTCTGTAATTCTTTTGCGTGAAATCTTATTTTTTCACCTACCTTCAGTCTGATTTTTTGCCCTACTGTCATGCGCGTAGGAAAGATTTTTGCTTATTTGGGGTATATAAAAATGATTTTCTTGCTTGTCCTAAATTTTAGGATTTTACAATATCCACATTTGTTGTAATCAACTCACCAATTAAAAAGGCAAATTTCACGTGCACACCACACAATCTTAGCACCGTTTCGCACTCTTAACTTGTTATTGTTATTGGTTATGGAAGGCCTCGGTAGTAGTATACAAGGGTGTATTTGAATAGTATTTGGCCCGTAAATTAACAAAGATATATATAGGGCGGCGCGCGGCGCGCATAAAGCGTATGGCGCAGGGGGAGTTAACCGTGATAGCTCGTGTCGGGATGTTTACCTCTAGTCCCGGTGACCCCGGAAGTGACGTGTTTATGTCTGGTGTGTCCTGACTTTGGAGCTCTTGGTGTACTTGAGCGATAGTGATAGGTTAGTAGATTATACAACATCAGGTTTCTCATAATGAGGTTTCTTCTGGGCCCTAATGTACTGTAGGCGCAGGGGGAGTTTAACTGTGACATTTCGTGTCGGGATGTTGACTGGGGGTCTGTCGGCGTGACCTCGGCGCTCCGTATTTAAAAATTCCGAATTATTTTAAAAAAACAGTCTCCATCTGATTTCGAACACGGGTCTACGGCGTGCCAGGCCAGACACTTACCACTATGCTACAGGCGATCACAGAATTAGAGGCTGAATGAGACAGGTGAATCGTGATGCTTTTGTTGGTACCTGACAGCTAGCTAGTAGTAGAGAAGATTGACCCGCATTTAGGCGCTAAATTAACGAAGATATATAGGGCGGCCCCCGCGCGCATAACGCGTGCGGCGCAGGGGGAGTTAACCGTGATATTTCATATCGGGATACCCGGTGACCTCTCGTTGACCTCTCAACCTCTCGGCGCCATGGTCGGGGTGAGCTCTCGCCGTATGTATGTCACGTCGAGGTAGTAGACACGTATGTCATGTCATTGTAACAGTCATGTCAATGTAACAGTCATTTCGTTGTAATAGTCATCTCGTTGTAACAGTCACGTGTGTCATGTCGTTTATCAGAGACGTATGGTATGTCGTTGTAACAGTCATTTCGTTGTAATAGGCATCTCGTTGTAACAGTCACGTATGGCATGTCGTTTTATCAGACACGTATGGTATGTCGTTGTAACAGACATGTTTGTGTGTATCAGTCATGTCGATGTAGTAGACACGTATATCATGTCATTGTAACAGTCATGTCAATGTAACAGTCATGTCAATGTACAGGCATTTCGTTGTAATAGTCATCTCGTTGTAACAGTCACGTAAGTCATGTCGTTCTATCAGACACGTATGGTATGTCGTTGTAAAAGACATGTCGTTGTATCAGTGATGTCGATGTAGTAGACACGTATGTCATGTAATTGTAACAGGCATGTCAATGTAACAGTCATGTCAATGTAAACAGGCATTTCGTTGTAATAGTCATCTCGTTGTAACAGTCACGTATGTCATGTCGTTTTATCAGACACGTATGGCATGTCGTTGTAACAGACATGTCGTTGTNTGTAATATTCATCTCTTTGTAACAGACACGTATGTCATGTGGTTTTATCGACACATTGGTATGTCTTGTAACAGACATGTCGTTGTATCAGTCATGTCTATGTATTAGACACGTATTCATGTCATTGTACAGGCATGTCAATGTAACAGTCATGTCATGTAACAGTCCCTTTCGTTGTAATAGTCATCTCGTTGTAACAGGCACGTATGTCATGTCGTTTTATCAGAGACGTATGGTATGTCGTTGTACAGACATGTCGTTGTATCAGTCATGTCGATGTAGTAGACACGTATGTCATGTCATTGTAACAGTCATGGTCAATGTAAAGTCATTTCGTTGTAATAGTCATCTCGTTGTACCAGACATGTATGTCATGTCGTTTTATCAGTGACGTATGGTATGTCGTTGTAACAGACAGTCGTGTATCAGTCATGTCGATGTAGTAGACACGTATGGCATGTCATTGTAAGAGGCATGTCAATGTAACAGTCATGTCAATGTAACAGTCATTTTCGTTGTAATATTCATCTCGTTGTAACAGTCCACGTTGGCTGTCGTTTTATCAGAGACGTATGGTATGTCGTTGTAACAGACATGTCGTTGTATCATCATGTCGATGTAGTAGACACTATGTCATGTCATTGTAACAGTCATGTTAATGTAACAGTCATTTCGTTGTATAGTCTCTCGTTGTAACGACTGTATTTCATGTCGTTTTATATCAGTGACGTATGGTATGTCGTTGTAACAGACATGTCGTTTGTATCAGTCATGTCGATGTAGTAGACACGTATTGCATGTCATTGTAAGAGGCATGTCAATGTAACAGTCATGTCAATGTAACAGTCATTTCGTTGTAATAGTCCATCTCGTTGTGAAGTCACGTATGGCATGTCGTTTTATCAGAGACGTATGGTATGTCGTTGTAACAGACATTCGTTGTATCATTCATGTCGATGTAGTAGACACAGTATGTCATGTCATTGTAACAGTCATGTCATGTAACAGTCATTTCGTTGTAATAGTCATCTCGATGTAACAGACACGTATGTCATGTCATTGTAACAGTCATGTCAATGTAACAGTAATTTCATTGTAATAGTCATCTCGTTGTAACAGTCACGTATGTCATTTCGTTTATCAGAGACGTATGGTGTGTCGTTGTAACAGACATGTCGTTGTAATCAGTCATGTCGATGTAGTAGACACGTATGTCATGTCGTTTGTAACAGACACTATTGTATGTCGTTGTAACAGACATGTCATTGTATCAGCATGTCGATTAGTAGACACGTATGTCATGTCCTTGTAACAGTCATGTCAATGTAACAGTCATTTCGTTTGTAATAGTCATCTCGTTGTACAGTCACGTATGTCATGTCGTTTTAATCAGACACGTATGGTATGTCGTTGTAACAGACATGTCGTTGTATCAGTCATTCGATGTAGTAGACACGTATGTCATGTCATTGTAACAGTCATGTCAATGTAACGGTCATTTCGTTGTAAAGTCATCTCGTTGTAACAGACATGTATGTATGTTGTTTTATCAGTGACGTATGGTATGTCGTTGTAACAGACTGTCGTTATATCAGTCAGGTCGATGTAGTAGACACGTATGTCATGTCATTGTAACAGTCATATCAATGTAACAGTCATGTCAATGTAACAGTCATTTCGTTGTAATAGTCATCTCGTTGTAACAGTCACGTATGGCATGTCGTTTTATCAGAGACGTATGGTATGTCGTTGTAACAGACATGTCGTTGTATCAGTCATGTCGATGTAGTAGACACGTAATGGCATGTCATTGTAGAGCATGTCAATGTAACAAGTCATTCAATGTAACAGTCAATTTCGTTGTAATAGTCATCTCGTTTTAAACAGTCACGTATGTCATGTCGTTTATCAGAGACGTATGGCTTGTCGTTGTAACAGACATGTCGTTGTATCATTCATGTCGATGTAGTAGACACGTATGTCATGTCATTGTAACAGTCATGTCAATGTAACAGTCATTTCGTTTGTAATAGTCATCTCGATGTAACAGACACGTATGTCATGTCATTGTAACAGTCATGTCAATGTAACAGTAATTTCATTGTAATAGTCATCTCGTTGTAACGTCACGTATGTCATGTGTCGTTTTATCAGAGACTTATGGTATGTCGTTGTAACAGACATGGTCGTTGTATCAGTCATGTCGATGTAGTAGACCACGTATGTCATGTCGTTGTAACAGACACGTATGGTATGTCGTTTGTAACAGACATGTTCATTGTATCATTCATGTCGATGTAGTAGACACGTATGTCATGGTCATTGTAACAGCCATGTCAATTGTACAGTCATGACATGTACGTCATTTCGTTGTAATAGTCATCTGGTTGTAAACAGTCACGTATGTCATGTCGTTTTATCAGAGACGTATGGTATATCGTTGTAACAGACATGTCGTTGTATCAGGTCATGTCGATGTAGTAGACACGTATGTCATGTCATTGTAACAGTCAAGGTTTGTACAGTCATTTCAATGTACAGTCTGTCATGTCGTATTTCGTTGTAATAGTCATCTCGTTGTAACAGTCACGTATGTTTGTCGTTTGTCAGAGACGTATGGTATGACGTTGTAACAGACATGTCGTTGTATCATTCATGTCGATGTATTAAGACACGTATGTCATGTCATTGTAACAGTCATGTCAATGTAACAGTCATTTCGTTGTAATAGTCATCTCGTTGTAACAGACATGTATGTCATGTCGTTTTATCAGTGACGTATGGTATGTCGTTGTAACAGACATGTCGTTGTATCAGTCATGTCGATGTAGTAGACACGATGGCATGTCATTGTAAGAGGCATGTCAATGTAACAGTCATGTCATGTAACAGTCATTTCGTTGTAATAGTCATCTCGTTGTGACAGTCACGTATGGCATGTCGTTTTATCAGAGACGTATGGTATGTCGTTGTAACAGACATGTCGTTGTATCATTCATGTCGATGTAGTAGACCGTATGTCATGTCATTGTAACAGTCATGTCAATGTAACAGTCATTTCGTTGTAATAGTTCCATCTCGTGTAACAGACACGTATGTCATGTCATTGTAACAGTCATGTCAATGTAACAGTATTTCATTGTAATAGTCATCTCGTTGTAACAGTCACGTATGTCATGTCGTTTTATCAGAGACGTATGGTGTGTCGTTTTACAGACATGTCTTGTATCAGTCATGTCGAGTATGTAGACACGTATGTCATGTCGTTGTAACAGACACGTATGGTATGTTCGTTGTAACAGACATGTCATTGTATCAGGCATGTCGATGTAGTAGACACGTATGTCATGTCATTGTAACAGTCATGTCAATGTAACAGTCATTTCGTTGTAATAGTCATCTCGTTGTAACAGTCACGTATGTCATGTCGTTTTATCAGACACGTATGTATGTTCGTGTTTTAAACAGACATGTCGTTGTATCAGTCATGTCGATGTAGTAGACACGTATGTCATGTCATTGTAACAGTCATGTCAATGTCAACAGTCATTTCGTTGTAATAGTCATCTCGTTTACGACATGTATGTCAATGTGTGTTTTATCATGACGTATGGTATGTCGTTGTAACAGACATGTCGTTATATCAGTCAGGTCGATGTAGTAGACACGTATGTCCATGTCATTGTAACAGTCATATCATGTAACAGTCATGTCAATGTAACAGTCATTTCGTTGTAATAGTCATCTCGTTGTAACAGTCCACGTATGGCATGTCGTTTTATCAGAGACGTATGGTATGTCGTTGTAACAGACATGTCGTTGTATCAGTCATGTCGATGTAGTAGACACGTATGGCATGTCATTGTAAGAGGCATGTCAATGTAACAGTCATGTCAATGTAACAGTCATTTCGTTGTAATAGTCATCTCGTTTTAACAGTCACGTATGTCATGTCGTTTTATCAGAGACGTATGGCTTGTCGTTGTAACAGACATGTCGTTGTATCATTCATGTCGATGTAGTAGACACGTATGTCATGTCATTGTAACAGTCATGTCAATGTAAAGTCATTTCGTTGTAATAGTCATCTCGATGTAACAGACACGTATGTCATGTCATTGAACAGTCATGTCAATGTAACAGTAATTTCATTGTAATAGTCATCTCGTTGTAACAGTCCCGTATGTCATGTCGTTTTATCAGAGACGTATGGTATGTCGTTGTAACAGACATGTCGTTGTATCAGTCATGTCGATGTAGTAGACACGTATGTCATGTCGTTGTAAACAGACACGTATGGTATGTCGTTGTAACAGACATGTCATTGTATCAGGCATGTCGATGTAGTAGACACGTATGTCATGTCATTGTAACAGCCATGTCAATGTAACAGTCATGACAATGTAACAGTCATTTTCGTTGTAATAGTCACATCTGGTTGTAACAGTCACGTATGTCATGTCGTTTTATCAGAGACGTATGGTATATCGTTGTAACAGACATGTCGTTGTATCAGTCATGTCGATGTAGTAGACACGTATGTCATGTCATTGTAACAGTCATTTCAATGTAAACAGTCATGTCAATGTAACAGTCCATTTCGTTGTAATAGTCATCTCGTTGTAACAGTCACGTATGTTATGTCGTTTGTCAGAGACGTATGGTATGACGTTGTAACAGACATGTCGTTGTATCAGGCATGCCGATGTAGTAGACACGTATGTCATGTCATTGTAACAGTCATGTCAATGTAACAGTCATTTCGTTGTAATAGTCATCTCGTTGTAACAGACACGTATGTCATGTCGTTTTATCAGACACGTATGGTATGTCGTTGTAACAGACATGTCGTTGTATCATACATGTCGATGTAGTAGACACGTATGTCATGTCATTGTAACAGTCATGTCAATGTAACGGTCATGTCAATGTAACAGTCATTTCGTTGTAATAGTCATCTCGTTGTAACAGTCACGTATGTCATGTCGTTTTATCAGACACATATGGTATGTCGTTGTAACAGACATGTCGTTGTATCAGTCATGTCGATTTAGTAGACACGTATGGCATGTCATTGTAACAGTCATGTCAATGTAACAGTCATGTCAATGTAACAGTCATTTCGTTGTAATAGTCATCTCTTTGTAACAGTCACGTATGTCATGTAGTTTTTATCAGAGAAGTATGGTATGTCGTTGTAACAGACATGTCGTTGTATCAGTCATGTCGATGTAGTAGACACTTATGTCATGTCATTGTAACAGTCATGCCATGTAACAGTCATTTCGTTGTAATAGTCATCTCGTTGTAACAGACACGTATGTCATGTCTTGTAACAGTCATGCCAATGTAACAGTCATTTCGTTGTAATAGTCATCTCGTTGTAACAGACACGTATGTCATGTCGTTGTAACAGACACGTATGTCATGTCGTTTTATCAGAGACGTATGGTATGTCGTTGTAACAGACATGTCCATGTATCAGTCATATCGATGTAGTAGACACGTATGTCATGTCATTGTAACAGTCATGTCAGGTAACAGTCATGTCATGTAACACGTGTCAGTTCTGTTGTTAACTGTTTTCCATGTCATGTCGTTGTAGTCGTCATAGGTGTCACACCGTCGTATGTATGTTGTCCAGTGTGACATGATAGTTGTATGTAGGTTGTCTAGTGTGTCGTGATGGCTGTATGAAGATCACGACACACTAGACAATCTACATACAGCCATCACGACACACTAGACAACCTACATACAACTATCATGTCACACTGGACAACATACATACGACGGTGTGACACCTATGACTACTACAACGACATGACATGGAAAACAGTTAACAACAGAACTGACACGTGTTACATTGACATGACTGTTACACTGACATGACTGTTACAATGACATGACATACGTGTCTACTACATCGATATGACTGATACATGGACATGTCTGTTACAACGACATACCATACGTCTCTGATAAACGACATGACATACGTGTCTGTTACAACGACATGACATACGTGTCTGTTACACGAGATGACTATTACAACGAAATGACTGTTACATTGGCATAACTGTTACAATGACATGACATACGTGTCTACTACATCGACATGACTGATACAACGACATGTCTGTTACAACGACATACCATACGTCTCTGATAAAACTACATGACATACGTGACTGTTTACAACGAGATGACTATTACAACGAAATGACTGTTACATTGACATGACTGTTACATTGACATGACTGTTACAATGACATGCCATACGTGTCTACTACATCGACATGACTGATACAACGACATGTCTGTTACAACGACATACCATACGTGTCTACTACATCGACATGACTGATACAACGACATGTCTGTTACAACGACATACCATACGTGTCTGATAAAACGACATAACATACGTGACTGTTACAACGAGATGACTATTACAACGAAATGACTGTTACATTGACATGACTGTTACATTGACATGACTGTTACAATGACATGACATACGTGTCTACTTCATCGACATGCCTGATACAATGACATGTCTGTTACAACGACATACCATACGTGTCTGTTACAACGACATGACATACGTGTCTACTACATCGACATGACTGATACAACGACATGTCTTTTACAACGACATACCATACGTCAGTAGTATAGCAGGAAGGATTTGGATATTATTTAGGCGCTAAATTAACAAAGATATATAGTAGGCGCGCGGCGCGCCTAATGTACACGCTAGACAGGGGGAGTTGACCGTGACATTTCGTGGTCGGATGTTGACCTCTAGGCCCGGTGACCCCGGAAGTGCGCTGTTTATGTCTGGTGTGTGCTGACTTTTGTGCGCTTGGTGTACTTGAGCGATAGTGATAGGTTAGTAGATTATACAACATCAGGTTTCTCATAATGAGGTTTCTTCTGGGCGCCTAATGTACTGTAGGCGCAGGGGGAGTTAACGGTGACATTTCGTATCGGGATGTTGACTGGGGGTGTCTGTCGGCGTGACCTCGGCGCTCCGTATTTTAAAAATTCCGAATTATTTTTGAACTGTGACATTTCGTGTCGGGATGTTGACTGGGGGTGTCTGTCGGCGTGACCTCGGCGCTCCGTATTTTAAAAATTCCGAATTATTTTAAATAAACAGTCTCCATCTGATTTCGAACACGGGTCTACGGCGTGCCAGGCCAGACACTTACCACTATGCTACAGGCGATCACAGAATTAGAGGCTGAATGAGACAGGTGAATCGTGAGGCTTTTGTTGGTGCCTGACAGCTAGCTAGTAGTTGAGAAAGATTGACCCGCATTTAGGCGCTAAATTAACGAAGATATATAGGGCAGCGCCCCGCGCGCATAACGCGTGCCGCGCAGGGGGAGTTAACCGTGACATTTCATGTCGGGATGCCGGTGACCTCTCGTTGACCTCTCAACCTCTCGGCGCCATGGTCGGGGTGAGCTCTCCCAGTAGGGACCTGTTATGATCAAAGACCCTATTTCTCTGTGAAATTTCTCACTTGGGTAACTTAAGCTGGTCTAGCCGTCTAACAGAGAGACAGTAAATTAATGTACTTTTGATATTCTATTACTGTAGTGTTTTTTTTTTTTTTTTTTTTTTTTTTTTTTTTTTTTTTTTTGTAGTGGTTGTAGTAATAGTAGTAGTAGTTAAACTACTACTTTTTTTTTCATGTATAGTAGAGAGACGGTAGAGTCTTATAGTTATTTTTATGCATGACAACTTTAATGTATCAATAAAATTCATTTTGAAATATATTTAACCCGTGGAAACATAAGCATCATGAGACTTATTAATGTCCAAATTGACCGCTTGTTCATAACACGGATACGACAGCGATGATGACTTTAACGGGTACACAATCAAAGATCCCGTGGGTTTTGTTTTAGTCGATGACAACTTTTGAAATAGTAGCTGACAACTTTTGTATTAACAGATGACAGCTTTCAATGACTGTTTACATGCTATGTCATTGTAGCAGTCATGTATGTCATGTCGAGGTAGTAGACACGTATGTCATGTCATTGTAACAGTCATGTCAATGTAACAGTCATTTCGTTGTAATAGTCAGCTCGTTGTAACAGTCACGGGTGTCATGTCGTTTTATCAGAGACGTATGGTATGTCGTTGTAACAGTCATTTCATAGTAATAGGCATCTCGTTGTAACAGTCACGTATGGCATGTCGTTTTATCAGACACGTATGGTATGTCGTTGTAACAGACATGTTGTTGTATCAGTCATGTCGATGTAGTAGACACGTATGTCATGTCATTGTAACAGTCATGTCAATGTAACAGTCATGTCAATGTAACAGGCATTTCGTTGTAATAGTCATCTCGTTGTAACAGTCACGTATGTCATTCGTTCTATCAGACATGTATGGTATGTCGTTGTAAAAGACACGTCGTTGTATCAGCGATGTCGATGTAGTAGACACGTATGTCATGTCATTGTAAAAGTCATGGCAATGTAACAGTCATGTCAATGTAACAGGCATTTCGTTGTAATAGTCATCTCGTTGTAACAGTCACGTATGTCATGTCGTTTTATCAGAGACGTATGGTATGTCGTTGTAACAGACATGTCGTTGCATCAGTCATGTCGATGTAGTAGACACGTATGTCATGTCGTTGTAACAGACACGTATGGTGTGTCGTTGTAACAGACATGTCGTTGTATCAGGCATGTCGATGTAGTAGACACGTATGTCATGTCATTGTAACAGTCATGTCAATGTAACAGTCATGACAATGTAACAGGCATTTCGTTGTAATAGTCATCTCGTTGTAACAGTCACGTATGTCATGTCGTTTTATCAGACACGTATGACATGTCGTTGTAACATACATGTCGTTGTATCAGTCATGTCGATGTAGTAGACACGTATGTCATGTCATTGTAACAGTCATGTCAATGTAACAGTCATGTCAATGTAACAGTCATTTCGTTGTAATAGTCATCTCGTTGTAACAGTCACGTATGTCATGTCGTTTTATCAGAGACGTATGGTATGTCGTTGTAACAGACATGTCGTTGCATCAGTCATGTAGATGTAGTAGACACATATGTCATGTCGTTGTAGCAGACACGTATGGTATGTCGTTGTAACAGACATGTCGTTGTATCAGGTATGTTGATGTAGTAGACACGTATGTCATGTCATTGTAACAGTCATGTCAATGTAACAGTCATGACAATGTAACAGGCATTTCGTTGTAATAGTCATCTCGTTGTAACAGTCACGTATGTCATGTCGTTTTATCAGACACGTATGGTATATCGTTGTAACAGACATGTCGTTGTATCAGTCATGTCGATGTAGTAGACATGTATGGCATGTCAATGTAACAGTTATGTCAATGTAACAGTCGTGTCAATGTAACAGTCATTTCGTTGTAATAGTCATCTCGTTGTAACAGTCACGTATGTCATGTTGTTTTATCAGAGACGTATGGTATGTCGTTGTAGCAGACATGTCGTTGTATCAGGCATGTCGATGTAGTAGACACGTAATGTCATGTCATTGTAACAGTCATGTCAATGTAACAGTCATTTCGTTGTAATAGTCATCTCTTTGTAACAGACACGTATGTCATGTCGTTTTATCAGACACGTATGGTATGTCGTTGTAACAGACATGTCGTTGTATCAGTCATGTCGATGTAGTAGACACGTATGTCATGTCATTGTAACAGGCATGTCAATGTAACAGTCATGTCAATGTAACAGTCATTTCGTTGTAATAGTCATCTCGTTGTAACAGTCACAGATGTCATGTCGTTTTATCAGACACGTATGGTATGTCGTTGTAACAGACATGTCGTTGTATCAGTCATGTCGATGTAGTAGATACGTATGTCATGTCATTGTAACAGTCATGTCAATGTAACAGTCTTGTCAATGTAACAGTCATTTCGTTGTAATAGTCATCTCGTTGTAACAGTCACGTATGTCATGTCGTTTTATCAGACACGTATGACATGTCGTTGTAACATACATGTCGTTGTATCAGTCATGTCGATGTAGTAGACACGTATGTCATGTCATTGTAACAGTCATGTCAATGTAACAGTCATGTCAATGTAACAGTCATTTCGTTGTAATAGTCATCTCGTTGTAACAGTCACGTATGTCATGTCGTTTTATCAGAGACGTATGGTATGTCGTTGTAACAGACATGTCGTTGCATCAGTCATGTCGATGTAGTAGACACATATGTCATGTCGTTGTAGCAGACACGTATGGTATGTCGTTGTAACAGACATGTCGCTGTATCAGGTATGTTGATGTAGTAGACACGTATGTCATGTCATTGTAACAGTCATGTCAATGTAACAGTCATGACAATGTAACAGGCATTTCGTTGTAATAGTCATCTCGTTGTAACAGTCACGTATGTCATGTCGTTTTATCAGACACGTATGGTATATCGTTGTAACAGACATGTCGTTGTATCAGTCATGTCGATGTAGTAGACATGTATGGCATGTCAATGTAACAGTCATGTCAATGTAACAGTCATGTCAATGTAACAGTCATTTCGTTGTAATAGTCATCTCGTTGTAACAGTCACGTATGTCATGTTGTTTTATCAGAGACGTATGGTATGTCGTTGTAGCAGACATGTCGTTGTATCAGGCATGTCGATGTAGTAGACACGTATGTCATGTCATTGTAACAGTCATGTCAATGTAACAGTCATTTCGTTGTAATAGTCATCTCTTTGTAACAGACACGTATGTCATGTCGTTTTATCAGACACGTATGGTATGTCGTTGTAACAGACATGTCGTTGTATCAGTCATGTCGATGTAGTAGACACGTATGTCATGTCATTGTAACAGTCATGTCAATGTAACAGTCATGTCAATGTAACAGTCATTTCGTTGTAATAGTCATCTCGTTGTAACAGTCACAGATGTCATGTCGTTTTATCAGACACGTATGGTATGTCGTTGTAACAGACATGTCGTTGTATCAGTCATGTCGATGTAGTAGATACGTATGTCATGTCATTGTAACAGTCATGTCAATGTAACAGTCTTGTCAATGTAACAGTCATTTCGTTGTAATAGTCATCTCGTTGTAACAGTCACGTATGTCATGTCGTTCTATCAGACACGTATGGCATGTCGTTGTAACAGACATGTCGTTGTATCAGTCATGTCGACGTAGTAGACACGTATGTCATGTCATTGTAACAGTCATGTCAATGTATCAGTCATGTCAATGTAACAGTCATTTCGTTGTAATAGTCATCTCGTTGTAACAGGCACGTATGTCAAGTCGTTTTATCAGAGACGTATGGTATGTCGTTGTAACAGACATGTCGTTGTATCAGTCATATCGATGTAGTAGACACGTATGTCATGTCATTGTAACAGTCCTGTCAATGTAACAGTCATGACAATGTAACAGTCATTTCGTTGTAATAGTCATCTCGTTGTAACAGTCACGTATGTCATGTCGTTCTATCAGACACGTATGGCATGTCGTTGTAACAGACATGTCGTTGTATCAGTCATGTCGACGTAGTAGACACGTATGTCATGTCATTGTAACAGTCATGTCAATGTATCAGTCATGTCAATGTAACAGTCATTTCGTTGTAATAGTCATCTCGTTGTAACAGTGACGTATGTCATGTCGTTTTATCAGAGACGTATGGTTTGTCGTTGTAACAGCCATTCGTTGCATCAGTCATGTCGATGTAGTAGACACGTATGTCATGTCGTTGTAACAGACACGTATGGTATGTCGTTGTAAAAGACATGTCGTTGTATCAGGCATGTCGATGCAGTAGACACGTATGTCATGTCATTGTAACAGTCATGTCAATGTAACAGTCATGACAATGTAACAGGCATTTCGTTGTAAAAGTCATCTCGTTGTAACAGTCACGTATGTCATGTCGTTTTATCAGTCACGTATGGCATGTCGTTGTAACATACATGTCGTTGTATCAGTCATGTCGATGTAGTAGACACGTATGTCATGTCATTGTAACAGGCATGTCAATGTAACAGTCATGACAATGTAACAGGCATTTCGTTGTAATAGTCATCTCGTTGTAACAGTCACGTATGTCATGTCGTTTTATCAGAGACGTATGGTATGTCGTTGTAACAGACATGTCGTTGCATCAGTCATGTCGATGTAGTAGACACGTATGTCATGTCGTTTGTAACAGACACGTATGGTATGTCGTTGTAACAGACATGTCGTTGTATCAGACATGTCGATGTAGTAGACACCTATGTCATGTCATTGTAACAGTCATGTCAATGTAACAGTCATGACAATGTAACAGGCATTTCGTTGTAATAGTCATCTCGTTGTAACAGTGACGTATGTCATGTCGTTTTATCAGAGACGTATGGCATATCGTTGTAACAGACATGTCGTTGTAGCAGTCATGTCGATGTAGTAGACACGTATGGCATGTCATTGTAACAGTCATGTCAATGTAACAGTCATGTCAATGTAACAGTCATTTCGTTGTAATAGTAATCTTGTTGTAACAGTCACGTATGTCATGTTGTTTTATCAGAGACGTATGGTATGTCGTTGTAACAGACATGTCGTTGTATCAGGTATGTTGATGTAGTAGACACGTATGTCATGTCATTGTAACAGTCATGTCAATGTAACAGTCATGACAATGTAACAGTCATTTCGTTGTAATAGTAATCTTGTTGTAACAGTCACGTATGTCATGTCGTTTTATCAGACACGTATGGTATATCGTTGTAACAGACATGTCGTTGTATCAGTCATGTCGATGTAGTAGACATGTATGGCATGTCAATGTAACAGTTATGTCAATGTAACAGTCGTGTCAATGTAACAGTCATTTCGTTGTAATAGTCATCTCGTTGTAACAGTCACGTATGTCATGTTGTTTTATCAGAGACGTATGGTATGTCGTTGTAGCAGACATGTCGTTGTATCAGGCATGTCGATGTAGTAGACACGTATGTCATGTCATTGTAACAGTCATGTCAATGTAACAGTCATTTCGTTGTAATAGTCATCTCTTTGTAACAGACACGTATGTCATGTCGTTTTATCAGACACGTATGGTATGTCGTTGTAACAGACATGTCGTTGTATCAGTCATGTCGATGTAGTAGACACGTATGTCATGTCATTGTAACAGGCATGTCAATGTAACAGTCATGTCAATGTAACAGTCATTTCGTTGTAATAGTCATCTCGTTGTAACAGTCACAGATGTCATGTCGTTTTATCAGACACGTATGGTATGTCGTTGTAACAGACATGTCGTTGTATCAGTCATGTCGATGTAGTAGATACGTATGTCATGTCATTGTAACAGTCATGTCAATGTAACAGTCTTGTCAATGTAACAGTCATTTCGTTGTAATAGTCATCTCGTTGTAACAGTCACGTATGTCATGTCGTTTTATCAGACACGTATGACATGTCGTTGTAACATACATGTCGTTGTATCAGTCATGTCGATGTAGTAGACACGTATGTCATGTCATTGTAACAGTCATGTCAATGTAACAGTCATGTCAATGTAACAGTCATTTCGTTGTAATAGTCATCTCGTTGTAACAGTCACGTATGTCATGTCGTTTTATCAGAGACGTATGGTATGTCGTTGTAACAGACATGTCGTTGCATCAGTCATGTCGATGTAGTAGACACATATGTCATGTCGTTGTAGCAGACACGTATGGTATGTCGTTGTAACAGACATGTCGCTGTATCAGGTATGTTGATGTAGTAGACACGTATGTCATGTCATTGTAACAGTCATGTCAATGTAACAGTCATGACAATGTAACAGGCATTTCGTTGTAATAGTCATCTCGTTGTAACAGTCACGTATGTCATGTCGTTTTATCAGACACGTATGGGTATATCGTTGTAACAGACATGTCGTTGTATCAGTCATGTCGATGTAGTAGACATGTATGGCATGTCAATGTAACAGTCATGTCAATGTAACAGTCATGTCAATGTAACAGTCATTTCGTTGTAATAGTCATCTCGTTGTAACAGTCACGTATGTCATGTTGTTTTATCAGAGACGTATGGTATGTCGTTGTAGCAGACATGTCGTTGTATCAGGCATGTCGATGTAGTAGACACGTATGTCATGTCATTGTAACAGTCATGTCAATGTAACAGTCATTTCGTTGTAATAGTCATCTCTTTGTAACAGACACGTATGTCATGTCGTTTTATCAGACACGTATGGTATGTCGTTGTAACAGACATGTCGTTGTATCAGTCATGTCGATGTAGTAGACACGTATGTCATGTCATTGTAACAGTCATGTCAATGTAACAGTCATGTCAATGTAACAGTCATTTCGTTGTAATAGTCATCTCGTTGTAACAGTCACAGATGTCATGTCGTTTTATCAGACACGTATGGTATGTCGTTGTAACAGACATGTCGTTGTATCAGTCATGTCGATGTAGTAGATACGTATGTCATGTCATTGTAACAGTCATGTCAATGTAACAGTCTTGTCAATGTAACAGTCATTTCGTTGTAATAGTCATCTCGTTGTAACAGTCACGTATGTCATGTCGTTCTATCAGACACGTATGGCATGTCGTTGTAACAGACATGTCGTTGTATCAGTCATGTCGACGTAGTAGACACGTATGTCATGTCATTGTAACAGTCATGTCAATGTATCAGTCATGTCAATGTAACAGTCATTTCGTTGTAATAGTCATCTCGTTGTAACAGGCACGTATGTCAAGTCGTTTTATCAGAGACGTATGGTATGTCGTTGTAACAGACATGTCGTTGTATCAGTCATATCGATGTAGTAGACACGTATGTCATGTCATTGTAACAGTCCTGTCAATGTAACAGTCATGACAATGTAACAGTCATTTCGTTGTAATAGTCATCTCGTTGTAACAGTCACGTATGTCATGTCGTTCTATCAGACACGTATGGCATGTCGTTGTAACAGACATGTCGTTGTATCAGTCATGTCGACGTAGTAGACACGTATGTCATGTCATTGTAACAGTCATGTCAATGTATCAGTCATGTCAATGTAACAGTCATTTCGTTGTAATAGTCATCTCGTTGTAACAGTGACGTATGTCATGTCGTTTTATCAGAGACGTATGGTTTGTCGTTGTAACAGCCATTCGTTGCATCAGTCATGTCGATGTAGTAGACACGTATGTCATGTCGTTGTAACAGTCATGTCAATGTAACAGTCATGTCAATGTAACAGTCATTTCGTTGTAATAGTCATCTCGTTGTAACAGTCACGTATGTCATGTCGTTTTATCAGACACGTATGGTATGTCGTTGTAAAAGACATGTCGTTGTATCAGGCATGTCGATGCAGTAGACACGTATGTCATGTCATTGTAACAGTCATGTCAATGTAACAGTCATGACAATGTAACAGGCATTTCGTTGTAAAAGTCATCTCGTTGTAACAGTCACGTATGTCATGTCGTTTTATCAGTCACGTATGGCATGTCGTTGTAACATACATGTCGTTGTATCAGTCATGTCGATGTAGTAGACACGTATGTCATGTCATTGTAACAGGCATGTCAATGTAACAGTCATGACAATGTAACAGGCATTTCGTTGTAATAGTCATCTCGTTGTAACAGTCACGTATGTCATGTCGTTTTATCAGAGACGTATGGTATGTCGTTGTAACAGACATGTCGTTGCATCAGTCATGTCGATGTAGTAGACACGTATGTCATGTCGTTGTAACAGACACGTATGGTATGTCGTTGTAACAGACATGTCGTTGTATCAGACATGTCGATGTAGTAGACACCTATGTCATGTCATTGTAACAGTCATGTCAATGTAACAGTCATGACAATGTAACAGGCATTTCGTTGTAATAGTCATCTCGTTGTAACAGTGACGTATGTCATGTCGTTTTATCAGAGACGTATGGCATATCGTTGTAACAGACATGTCGTTGTAGCAGTCATGTCGATGTAGTAGACACGTATGGCATGTCATTGTAACAGTCATGTCAATGTAACAGTCATGTCAATGTAACAGTCATTTCGTTGTAATAGTAATCTTGTTGTAACAGTCACGTATGTCATGTTGTTTTATCAGAGACGTATGGTATGTCGTTGTAACAGACATGTCGTTGTATCAGGCATGTCGATGTAGTAGACACGTATGTCATGTCATTGTAACAGTCATGTCAATGTAACAGTCATTTCGTTGTAATAGTCATCTCGTTGTAACAGACACGTTGGTCACCAGTACAATGAGTATTCTGTTATTGGATCATAGGTCACAATCTATTTTTAGTAACTAATCAGGTATTGCATCAGAGATCAAAATCTATTTTTAGTAACTCAACATCCTCATTATAAGGGAACTGAGTAACACCATCTTTTTTTTGCTCCAGCTTTGAAATCTGAAATTTTCACAAAAAGAGATGGTGTTACTCAGTTCCCTTATAATGGGGATGTTGAGTTACTAAAAATAGATTTTGATCTCTGATGCAATACCTGATTAGTTACTAAAAATAGATTGTGACCTATGATCCAATAACAGAATACTCATTGTACTGGTGACCAACGTGTCTGTTACAACGAGATGACTATTACAACGAAATGACTGTTACATTGACATGACTGTTACAATGACATGACATACGTGTCTACTACATCGACATGCCTGATACAACGACATGTCTGTTACAACGACATACCATACGTCTCTGATAAAACAACATGACATACGTGACTGTTACAACAAGATTACTATTACAACGAAATGACTGTTACATTGACATGACTGTTACATTGACATGACTGTTACATTGACATGACTGTTACAATGACATGCCATACGTGTCTACTACATCGACATGACTGCTACAACGACATGTCTGTTACAACGATATGCCATACGTGTCTGATAAAACGACATGACATACGTGACTGTTACAACGAGATGACTATTACAACGAAATGCCTGTTACATTGTCATGACTGTTACATTGACATGACTGTTACAATGACATGACATAGGTGTCTACTACATCGACATGTCTGATACAACGACATGTCTGTTACAACGACATACCATACGTGTCTGTTACAACGACATGACATACGTGTCTACTACATCGACATGACTGATGCAACGACATGTCTGTTACAACGACATACCATACGTCTCTGATAAACGACATGACATACGTGACTGTTACAACGAGATGACTATTACAACGAAATGCCTGTTACATTGTCATGACTGTTACATTGACATGCCTGTTACAATGACATGACATACGTGTCTACTACATCGACATGACTGATACAACGACATGTATGTTACAACGACATGCCATACGTGACTGATAAAACGACATGACATACGTGACTGTTACAACGAGATGACTTTTACAACGAAATGCCTGTTACATTGTCATGACTGTTACATTGACATGACTGTTACAATGACATGACATACGTGTCTACTGCATCGACATGCCTGATACAACGACATGTCTGTTACAACGACATACCATACGTGTCTGTTACACGACATGACTGATGCAACGAATGGCTGTTACAACGACAAACCATACGTATCTGATAAAACGACATAACATACGTGACTGTTACAACGAGATGACTATTACAACGAAATGACTGTTACATTGACATGACTGTTACATTGACATGACTGTTACAATGACATGACATACGTATCTACTACATCGACATGACTGATACAACGACATGTCTGTTACAACGACATACCATACGTGTCTGATAAAACGACATGACATCTGTGACTGTTACAACGAGATGACTATTACAACGAAAATGACTGTTACATTGACATGACTGTTACATTGACATGACTGTTACAATGACATGACATACGTGTCTACTACATCGACATGACTGATACAACGACATGTCTGTTACAACGACATACCATACGTGTCTGATAAAACGACATGACATACGTGTCTGTTACAAAGAGATGACTATTACAACGAATGACTGTTACATGACATGACTGTTACAATGACATGGACATACGTGTCTACTACATCGACATGCCTGATACAACGACATGTCTGCTACACGACATACCATACGTCTCTGATAAAACAACATGACATACGTGACTGTTACAACGAGATGACTATTACAACGAAATGACTGTTACATTGACATGACTGTTACATTGACATGACTGTTACATTGACATGCCATACATGTCTACTACATCGACATGACTGATACAACGACATGTCTGTTACACGATATACCATACGTGTCTGATAAAACGACATGACATACGTGACTGTTACAACGAGATGACTATTACAACGAAATGCCTGTTACATTGTCATGACTGTTACATTGACATGACTGTTACAATGACATGACATACGTGTCTACTACATCAACATACCTGATACAGCGACATGTCTGTTACAACGACATACCATACGTGTCTGCTACAACGACATGACATATGTGTCTACTACATCGACATGACTGATGCAACGACATGTCTGTTACAACGACATACCATACGTCTCTGATAAAACGACATGACATACGTGACTGTTACAACGAGATGACTATTACAACGAAATGACTGTTACATTGACATGACTGTTACATTGACATGCCTGTTACAATGACATGACATACGTGTCTACTACATCGACATGACTGATACAACGACATGTCTGTTACAACGACATACCATACGTGTCTGATAAAACGACATGACATACGTGTCTGTTACAAAGAGATGACTATTACAACGAAATGACTGTTACATTGACATGACTGTTACAATGACATGACATACGTGTCTACTACATCGACATGCCTGATACAACGACATGTCTGCTACAACGACATACCATACGTCTCTGATAAAACAACATGACATACGTGACTGTTACAACGAGATGACTATTACAACGAAATGACTGTTACATTGACACGACTGTTACATTGACATAACTGTTACATTGACATGCCATACATGTCTACTACATCGACATGACTGATACAACGACATGTCTGTTACAACGATATACCATACGTGTCTGATAAACGACATGACATACGTGACTGTTACAACGAGATGACTATTACAACGAAATGCCTGTTACATTGTCATGACTGTTACATTGACATGACTGTTACAATGACATGACATACGTGTCTACTACATCAACATACCTGATGCAACGACATGTCTGTTACAACGACATACCATACGTGTCTGCTACAACGACATGACATATGTGTCTACTACATCGACATGACTGATGCAACGACATGTCTGTTACAACGACATACCATACGTCTCTGATAAAACGACATGACATACGTGACTGTTACAACGAGATGACTATTACAACGAAATGACTGTTACATTGACATGACTGTTACATTGACATGACTGTTACAATGACATGACATACGTGTCTACTACATCGACATGACTGATACAACGACATGTATGTTACAACGACATGTCATACGTGTCTGATAAAACGACATGACATACGTGACTGTTACAACGAGATGACTATTACAACGAAATGCCTGTTACATTGTCATGACTGTTACATTGATATGACTGTTACAATGACATGACATACGTGTCTACTACATCGACATGCCTGATACAACGACATGTCTGTTACAACGACATACCATACGTGTCTGTTACAACGACATGACATACGTGTCTACTACATCGACATGACTGATGCAACGACATGTCTGTTACAACGACATACCATACGTCTCTGATAAAACGACATGACATACGTGACTGTTACAACGAGATGACTATTACAACGAAATGCCTGTTACATTGACATGACTGTTACATTGCCATGACTTTTACAATGACATGACATACGTGTCTACTACATCGACATCGCTGATACAACGACGTGTCTTTTACAACGACATACCATACGTGTCTGATAGAACGACATGACATACGTGACTGTTACAACGAGATGACTATTACAACGAAATGCCTGTTACATTGACATGACTGTTACATTGACATGACTGTTACAATGACATGACATACGTGTCTACTACATCGACATGACTGATACAACAACATGTCTGTTACAACGACATACCATACGTGTCTGATAAAACGACATGCCGTACGTGACTGTTACAACGAGATGCCTATTACTATGAAATGACTGTTACAACGACATACCATACGTCTCTGATAAAACGACATGACACACGTGACTGTTACAACGAGCTGACTATTACAACGAAATGACTGTTACATTGACATGACTGTTACAATGACATGACATACGTGTCTACTACCTCGACATGACATACATGACTGCTACAATGACATAGCATGTAAACAGTCATTGAAAGCTGTCATCTGTTAATACAAAAGTTGTCAGCTACTATTTCAAAAGTTGTCATCGACTAAAACAAAACCCACGGGATCTTTGATTGTGTACCCGTTAAAGTCATCATCGCTGTCGTATCCGTGTTATGAACAAGCGGTCAATTTGGACATTAATAAGTCTCATGATGCTTATGTTTCCACGGGTTAAATATATTTCAAAATGAATTTTATTGATACATTAAAGTTGTCATGCATAAAAATAACTATAAGACTCTACCGTCTCTCTACTATACATGAAAAAAGTAGTAGTTTAACTACTACTACTATTACTACAACCACTACAAAAAAAAAAAAAAAAAAAAAAAAAAAAAACACTACAGTAATAGAATATCAAAAGTACATTAATTTACTGTCTCTCTGTTAGACGGCTAGACCAGCTTAAGTTACCCAAGTGAGAAATTTCACAGAGAAATAGGGTCTTTGATCATAACAGGTCCCCTACTGGGAGAGCTCACCCCGACCATGGCGCCGAGAGGTTGAGAGGTCAACGAGAGGTCACCGGGCATCCCGACATGAAATGTCACGGTTAACTCCCCCTGCGCGGCACGCGTTATGCGCGCGGGGCGCTGCCCTATATATCTTCGTTAATTTAGCGCCTAAATGCGGGTCAATCTTTCTCTACTACTAGCTAGCTGTCAGGCACCAACAAAAGCCTCACGATTCACCTGTCTCATTCAGCCTCTAATTCTGTGATCGCCTGTAGCATAGTGGTAAGTGTCTGGCCTGGCACGCCGTAGACCCGTGTTCGAAATCAGATGGAGACTGTTTTTTTAAAATAATTCGGAATTTTTAAAATACGGAGCGCCGAGGTCACGCCGACAGACACCCCAGTCAACATCCCGACACGAAATGTCACAGTTCAAAATAATTCGGAATTTTTAAAATACGGAGCGCCGAGGTCACGCCGACAGACACCCCCAGTCAACATCCCGATACGAAATGTCACCGTTAACTCCCCTGCGCCTACAGTACATTAGGCGCCCAGAAGAAACCTCATTATGAGAAACCTGATGTTGTATAATCTACTAACCTATCACTATCGCTCAAGTACACCAAGCGCACAAAAGTCAGCACACACCAGACATAAACAGCGCACTTCCGGGGTCACCGGGCCTAGAGGTCAACATCCGACCACGAAATGTCACGGTCAACTCCCCCTGTCTAGCGTGTACATTAGGCGCGCCGCGCGCCTACTATATATCTTTGTTAATTTAGCGCCTAAATAATATCCAAATCCTTCCTGCTATACTACTTACGTCTCTGATAAAACGACATGACATACGTGACTGTTACAACGAGATGACTATTACAATGAAATTACTGTTACATTGACATGACTGTTACAATGACATGACATACGTGTCTGTTACATCGAGATGACTATTACAACGAAATGACTGTTACATTGACATGACTGTTACAATGACATGACATACGTGTCTACTACATCGACATGAATGATACAACGACATGTCTGTTACAACGACATACCATACGTCTCTGATAAAACGACATGACATACGTGACTGTTACAACGAGATGACTATTACAACGAAATGACTGTTACATTGACATGACTGTTACATTGACATGCCTCTTACAATGACATGCCATACGTGTCTACTACATCGACATGACTGATACAACGACATGTCTGTTACAACGACATACCATACGTCTCTGATAAAACCACATGCCATACGTGACTGTTACAACGAGATGACTATTACAACGAAATGACTGTTACATTGACATGACTGTTACATTGATATGACTGTTACAATGACATGACATACGTGTCTACTACATCGCCCAGACTGATATAACGACATGTCTGTTACAACGACATACCATACGTCACTGATAAAACAACATGACATACATGTCTGTTACAACGAGATGACTATTACAACGAAATGACTGTTACATTGACATGACTGTTACAATGACATGACATACGTGTCTACTACATCGACATGACTGATACAACGACATGTCTGTTACAACGACATACCATACGTGTCTGATAAAATGACATGACATACGTGACTGTTACAACGAGATGGCTATTACAACGAAAGGACTGTTACATTGACATGACTGTTACAATGACATGACATACGTGTCTACTACATCGGCATGCCTGATACAACGACATGTCTGTTACAACGTCATACCATACATCTCTGACAAACGACATAACATACGTGACTGTTACAACGAGATGACTATTACAACGAAATGACTGTTACATTGTCATGACTGTTACATTGACATGACTGTTACAATGACATGACATACGTGTCTACTACATCGACATGCCTGATACAATGACATGTCTGTTACAACGACATACCATACGTGTCTGTTACAACGACATGACATACGTGTCTACTACATCGACATGACTGATACAACGACATGTCTGTTACAACGACATACCATACGTCTCTGATAAAACGACATGACATACGTGACTGTTACAACGAGATGACTATTACAATGAAATTACTGTTACATTGACATGACTGTTACAATGACATGACATACGTGTCTGTTACATCGAGATGACTATTACAACGAAATGACTGTTACATTGACATGACTGTTACAATGACATGACATACGTGTCTACTACATCGACATGAATGATACAACGACATGTCTGTTACAACGACATACCATACGTCTCTGATAAAACGACATGCCATACGTGACTGTTACAACGAGATGACTATTACAACGAAATGACTGTTACATTGACATGACTGTTACATTGACATGCCTCTTACAATGACATGCCATACGTGTCTACTACATCGACATGACTGATACAACGACATGTCTGTTACAACGACATACCATACGTCACTGATAAAACGACATGACATACATGTCTGTTACAACGAGATGACTATTACAACGAAATGACTGTTACATTGACATGACTGTTACAATGACATGACATACGTGTCTACTACATCGACATGACTGATACAACGACATGTCTGTTACAACGACATACCATACGTCTCTGATAAAACGACATGACATACGTGCCTGTTACAACGAGATGACTATTACAACGAAATGACTGTTACATTGACATGACTGTTACATTGACATGCCTGTTACAATGACATGACATACGTGTCTACTACATAGACATGACTGATACAACGACATGTCTGTTACAACGACATACCATATGTGTCTGATAAAACCACATGACATACGTGTCTGTTACAAAGAGATGACTATTACAACGAAATGCCTGTTACATTGACATGACTGTTACATTGACATGACTGTTACAATGACATGACATACGTGTCTACTACATCGACATGACTGATACAACAACATGTCTGTTACAACGACATACCATACGTGTCTGATAAAACGACATGCCGTACGTGACTGTTACAACGAGATGCCTATTACTATGAAATGACTGTTACAACGACATACCATACGTCTCTGATAAAACGACATGACACACGTGACTGTTACAACGAGCTGACTATTACAACGAAATGACTGTTACATTGACATGACTGTTACAATGACATGACATACGTGTCTACTACCTCGACATGACATACATGACTGCTACAATGACATAGCATGTAAACAGTCATTGAAAGCTGTCATCTGTTAATACAAAAGTTGTCAGCTACTATTTCAAAAGTTGTCATCGACTAAAACAAAACCCACGGGATCTTTGATTGTGTACCCGTTAAAGTCATCATCGCTGTCGTATCCGTGTTATGAACAAGCGGTCAATTTGGACATTAATAAGTCTCATGATGCTTATGTTTCCACGGGTTAAATATATTTCAAAATGAATTTTATTGATACATTAAAGTTGTCATGCATAAAAATAACTATAAGACTCTACCGTCTCTCTACTATACATGAAAAAAAAGTAGTAGTTTAACTACTACTACTATTACTACAACCACTACAAAAAAAAAAAAAAAAAAAAAAAAAAAAACACTACAGTAATAGAATATCAAAAGTACATTAATTTACTGTCTCTCTGTTAGACGGCTAGACCAGCTTAAGTTACCCAAGTGAGAAATTTCACAGAGAAATAGGGTCTTTGATCATAACAGGTCCCCTACTGGGAGAGCTCACCCCGACCATGGCGCCGAGAGGTTGAGAGGTCAACGAGAGGTCACCGGGCATCCCGACATGAAATGTCACGGTTAACTCCCCCTGCGCGGCACGCGTTATGCGCGCGGGGCGCTGCCCTATATATCTTCGTTAATTTAGCGCCTAAATGCGGGTCAATCTTTCTCTACTACTAGCTAGCTGTCAGGCACCAACAAAAGCCTCACGATTCACCTGTCTCATTCAGCCTCTAATTCTGTGATCGCCTGTAGCATAGTGGTAAGTGTCTGGCCTGGCACGCCGTAGACCCGTGTTCGAAATCAGATGGAGACTGTTTTTTTAAAATATTCGGAATTTTTAAAATACGGAGCGCCGAGGTCACGCCGACAGACACCCCCAGTCAACATCCCGACACGAAATGTCACAGTTCAAAAATAATTCGGAATTTTTAAAATACGGAGCGCCGAGGTCACGCCGACAGACACCCCAGTCAACATCCCGATACGAAATGTCACCGTTAACTCCCCCTGCGCCTACAGTACATTAGGCGCCCAGAAGAAACCTCATTATGAGAAACCTGATGTTGTATAATCTACTAACCTATCACTATCGCTCAAGTACACCAAGCGCACAAAAGTCAGCACACACCAGACATAAACAGCGCACTTCCGGGGTCACCGGGCCTAGAGGTCAACATCCGACCACGAAATGTCACGGTCAACTCCCCCTGTCTAGCGTGTACATTAGGCGCGCCGCGCGCCTACTATATATCTTTGTTAATTTAGCGCCTAAATAATATCCAATTCCTTCCTGCTATACTACTTACGTCTCTGATAAAACGACATGACATACGTGACTGTTACAACGAGATGACTATTACAATGAAATTACTGTTACATTGACATGACTGTTACAATGACATGACATACGTGTCTGTTACATCGAGATGACTATTACAACGAAATGACTGTTACATTGACATGACTGTTACAATGACATGACATACGTGTCTACTACATCGACATGAATGATACAACGACATGTCTGTTACAACGACATACCATACGTCTCTGATAAAACGACATGACATACGTGACTGTTACAACGAGATGACTATTACAACGAAATGACTGTTACATTGACATGACTGTTACATTGACATGCCTCTTACAATGACATGCCATACGTGTCTACTACATCGACATGACTGATACAACGACATGTCTGTTACAACGACATACCATACGTCTCTGATAAAACCACATGCCATACGTGACTGTTACAACGAGATGACTATTACAACGAAATGACTGTTACATTGACATGACTGTTACATTGATATGACTGTTACAATGACATGACATACGTGTCTACTACATCGCCCAGACTGATATAACGACATGTCTGTTACAACGACATACCATACGTCACTGATAAAACAACATGACATACATGTCTGTTACAACGAGATGACTATTACAACGAAATGACTGTTACATTGACATGACTGTTACAATGACATGACATACGTGTCTACTACATCGACATGACTGATACAACGACATGTCTGTTACAACGACATACCATACGTGTCTGATAAAATGACATGACATACGTGACTGTTACAACGAGATGGCTATTACAACGAAAGGACTGTTACATTGACATGACTGTTACAATGACATGACATACGTGTCTACTACATCGGCATGCCTGATACAACGACATGTCTGTTACAACGTCATACCATACATCTCTGACAAACGACATAACATACGTGACTGTTACAACGAGATGACTATTACAACGAAATGACTGTTACATTGTCATGACTGTTACATTGACATGACTGTTACAATGACATGACATACGTGTCTACTACATCGACATGCCTGATACAATGACATGTCTGTTACAACGACATACCATACGTGTCTGTTACAACGACATGACATACGTGTCTACTACATCGACATGACTGATACAACGACATGTCTGTTACAACGACATACCATACGTCTCTGATAAAACGACATGACATACGTGACTGTTACAACGAGATGACTATTACAATGAAATTACTGTTACATTGACATGACTGTTACAATGACATGACATACGTGTCTGTTACATCGAGATGACTATTACAACGAAATGACTGTTACATTGACATGACTGTTACAATGACATGACATACGTGTCTACTACATCGACATGAATGATACAACGACATGTCTGTTACAACGACATACCATACGTCTCTGATAAAACGACATGCCATACGTGACTGTTACAACGAGATGACTATTACAACGAAATGACTGTTACATTGACATGACTGTTACATTGACATGCCTCTTACAATGACATGCCATACGTGTCTACTACATCGACATGACTGATACAACGACATGTCTGTTACAACGACATACCATACGTCACTGATAAAACGACATGACATACATGTCTGTTACAACGAGATGACTATTACAACGAAATGACTGTTACATTGACATGACTGTTACAATGACATGACATACGTGTCTACTACATCGACATGACTGATACAACGACATGTCTGTTACAACGACATACCATACGTCTCTGATAAAACGACATGACATACGTGCCTGTTACAACGAGATGACTATTACAACGAAATGACTGTTACATTGACATGACTGTTACATTGACATGCCTGTTACAATGACATGACATACGTGTCTACTACATAGACATGACTGATACAACGACATGTCTGTTACAACGACATACCATATGTGTCTGATAAAACCACATGACATACGTGTCTGTTACAAAGAGATGACTATTACAACGAAATGACTGTTACATTGACATGACTGTTACAATGATATGACATACGTGTCTACTACATCGACATGACTGATACAACGACATGTCTGTTACAACGACATACCATACGTCTCTGATAAAACGACATGACATACATGACTGTCACAACGAGATGACTATTACAACGAAATGACTGTTACATTGACATGACTGTTACATTGACATGACTGTTACAATGACATGACATACGTGTCTACTACATCGACATGCCTGATACAACGACATGTCTGTTACAACGACATACCATACGTGTCTGATAAAACGACATGACATACGTGACTGTTACAACGAGATGACTATTACAACGAAATGACTGTTACATTGACATGACTGTTACATTGACATGACTATTACAATGACATGACATACGTGTCTACTACATCGATATGACTGATACAACGACATGTCTGTTACAACGACATACCATACGTCTCTGATAAAACGACATGACATACGTGTCTGTTACAACGAGATGACTAATACAACGAAATGACTGTTACATTGACATGACTGTTACAATGACATGACATACGTGTCTACTACATCGACATGCCTGATACAACGACATGTCTGTTACAACGACATACCATACGTGTCTGATAAAACGACATGACATACGTGACTGTTACAACGAGATGACTATTACAACGAAATGACTGTTACATTGACATGACTGTTACATTGACATGACTGTTACAATGACATGACATACGTGTCTACTACATCGATATGACTGATACAACGACATGTCTGTTACAACGACATATCATACGTCTCTGATAAAACGACATGACATACGTGTCTGTTCCAACGAGATGACTATTACAACGAAATGACTGTTACAACGACATACCATACGTATCTGATAAAACGACATGACACCCGTGACTGTTACAACGAGATGACTATTACAACGAAATAACTGTTACATTGACATGACTGTTACAATGACATGACATACGTGTCTACTACATCGACATGACATACATGACTGCTACAATGACATAGCATGTAAACAGTCATTGAAAGCTGTCATCTGCTAATACAAAAGTTGTCAGCTACTATTTCAAAAGTTGTCATCGACTAAAACAAAACCCACGGGATCTTTGAGTGTGTACCCGTTAAAGTCATCATCGCTGTCGTCTCCGTGTTATGAACAAGCGGTCAATTTGGACATTAATAAGTCTCATGATGCTGATGTTTCCACGGGTTAAATATATTAGCAAGACCGTTGCTGTTAGTTGGCCAAGCCCTGAGTAAGTTGTATGTTTCCATTAATTTCAAAATGAATTTTATAGATACATTAAAGTTGTCATGCATAAAAATAACTATAAGACTCTACCATCTCTCTACTATACATGAAAAAAAAAGGCATAGCCCCCACTTGTCTGTTATAACTCTACAAAATACAAGTCACACTAGTTGTACAACTTCAATAACGACTTTAACTACTACTACTATTACTACAACCACTACAAAAAAAAAAAAAGCACAACAGTAATAGAATATCAAAAGTACATTAATTTACTGTCTCTCTGTTAGACGGCTAGACCAGCTTAAGTTACCCAAGTGAGAAATTTCACAGAGAAACAGGGTCTTTGATCATAACAGGTCCCCCACTACGAGAGCTCACCCCGCCCATGGCGCCGAGAGGTTGAGAGGTCAACGAGCGGTCACCAGGCATCCCGACACGAAATGTCATGGTTAACTCCCCCTGCGCCGCCCGGTTTATGCACGCCGCGTGCCGCCCTATATATCTTTGTTAATTTAGCGCCTAAATGCGGGTCAATCTTTCTCTACTACTAGCTAGCTGTCAGGTACCAACAAAAGCCACACGCTTCACCTGTCTCATTCAGCCTCTAATTCTGTGATCGCCTGTAGCATAGTGGTAAGTGTCTGGCCTGGCACGCCGTAGACCCGTGTTCGAAATCAGATGGAGACTGTTTTTTTAAAATAATTCGGAATTTTTAAAATACGGAGCACCTGGACTAGCGGTCAACATCCGGCCACGAAATGTCACGGTCAACTCCCCCTGCGCCTACGGTACATTAGGCGCGCCGCGCGCCTACTATATATCTTTGTTAATTTAGCGCCTAAATACGGGTCAAATGGACCCTTGTATACTACTCATGTAGCAGAAAAGATGGCAGAACACAACCAAAATTTGTAGACAGCTTTTATTGACCAGGAAAAAACATTCAACAGAGTAAACAGAGAACAACTGTGGGAGATACTAACAACATACGGAGTAAGCCAACATCTAACCAACTTAATTAAAAGTCTCTACATCAACAGCAGCTGCACAGTCAGAACAGCAGCAGGTTACACAGACCGCTTCGAAGTTAGATCAGGTGTAAGACAGTGGTGCTTACTATCCCTCCTATATGTTTCTTACATACATGGACGATATATGCAAGTTAGCCAACCCACCAGAGACAGGGGAGATGAGCGAGTTTTTATCTGCAGACGGTCAGGCACTTATACATGGAAAGATAGAAAACCTACAAGAACACTTATTAAATAGACTCAATAGCACAGGCATAAAATACAACATGAAAATCAACATCAACAAAATAGAAGTCATGAATGTTGCAAAAGAGAAACAGAACATCAACATAACTATAGAAGGCAGGCAACTAAAGCAGGTAGAGGAATTAAAATACCTAGGAAGTTTAGAGACAAACAACATTTCACAAACAGCATAAATAGACTTAAGATGTAACAAAGCTTGTCAGATAATTCAATGGCTATCACCACTATTGGTCCAACAAGGAAATAACTCTAGAGGCAAAACGGGCACCCTAAAATACAATCTTCATTCCAACGTAGTGCTACCAATGCCAGACCTGGACCCTAGATGCAAGAACAATAAGAAAAATAACCTCTACAGAGATGAAATGTGTTAGACGAATGACAGGAAACAGTCTGAGAGATAAGATCAGAAATAAAGAACTGAGAAAAAAAACTAGGAATAACCCTCGTCATAGAATATATAAAGAAACAATAGATTAAATGGTTTGGTCACGTAACAAGACAGAAATAACAAAACACAACACAACGAGCCCTCAATAAACGTTGCGAGAACACCAGACCCAAGGGACGACCACTAAATAGATAGATCGACGAAATATTAGAAGCACTAGGAAACACAGCAGCAGAGGCCAACAGAAGTGCGAAAGACCGCAAAGTATATCTCCCCTCGACGCTGAAAGGCAAATGAGGAAGGAAAGAAGAAGAAGAGGAATAACAATAATCCATTCCTGTTTCACTCTATCGTGAATATCGAACACAAGAGCTAGAGAAAGAGAGCACAACATAAAAAAGATTTATGAGAATAACTATTGATGACAGAATGGAAAATGGTGACATCGGAAACATTATTAGAACTGGCCTTAAATTAAAAACATTCTGGTCTATTCTTGCTTTCTAACGGCCCCTAAAATGGCATAGGCCAGAAGCCATCATCAAGAACTCCCTAACTCATTCTGTCCTTTGCTGTCTCTTCTAATCTTCGGGCGTGTTTTTGTGATGCCTGCCTCGTCTTAACGTGCATCTTGTATGTTCGCTTCTTCTATGTGAGTTCCAGGTGAGGTGCAGTATACGTAAGTTGTGCTTACCTATCAGGTGAGGTGCAGTATACGTAAGTTGTTGGCTTACCTATCAGGTGAGGTGTAGTATACGTAAGTTGTTGGCTTACCTATGAGGTGAGGTGTAGTATACGTAAGTTGTTGGCTTACCTATCAGGTGAGGTGTAGTATACGTAAGTTGTTGGCTTACCTATCAGGTGAGGTGTAGTATACGTAAGTTGTTGGCTTACCTATGAGGTGAGGTGTAGTATACGTAAGTTGTTGGCTTACCTATCAGGTGAGGTGTGGTACACTTGTAGTTGGCTTACAAGGTGAGTTGTAATATACTTGTAGTGGCTTACAAGGTGAGGTGTAATATACTTGTAGTTGGCTTACAAGGTGAGGTGTAATATACTTGTAGTTGGCTTACAAGGTGAGGTGTAATATACTTGTAGTTGGCTTACAAGGTGAGGTGTAATATACTTGCAGTAGCTTACAAGGTGAGGTGTAATGTACTTGTAGTGGCTTACAAGGTAAGGTGTAATATACTTGTAGTGGCTTACAAGGTAAGGTGTAATATACTTGTAGTGGTTTACAAGGTAAGGTGTAATATACATTTGGTGGCTTACAAGGTGAGGTGTAATATACTTGTAGTGGCTTACAAGGTGAAGTGTAATTTACTTGTAGTGGCTTACAAGGTGAGGTGTAATATCCGTTATTGACAGGAGGAGACGCTTTATTATATACAGCTATGCAACACCCTTAAGTGGGTTCTCTCTCTGTCCCTTTCTCTTCGCGTTCGAGAAGCTTTTAGCCATATGGTACCTTTTCTCTGTCGTCAGCACGTATATTGCAGTACTCTCCAGGTCTAGTATTGTCCCCACATTTGTGTTTGTTTGTTTATGTCATTGAGCCAGGTTTCACGTCGAAGCTCAAAGTAGGTGATAATAAACATCCGCACTTGCCTGCATTTTATCAAACTCAGCAATATGTAAAGATTACTGTCCCGCCATTATTACCCAGCTATAATTGCCGACGACCAGGCTCGTGAAGATATGTTTAATTACACAAAAGGGGGCAAAGACTCCTCACAGCAGCAGAGCTGGAAGCTGTCAGCGATCGGTAACAGCTTCTGCCAGGATCGGTAAACCAGAACTATCCATACCCTACTCCATCTTCTGGTGGTGCCTTCAGAGACATAACCTTAGTCTGGGCAAGAGAGTAGGGATCGAAGAGGCAAGACAACGCGGTGCTCAAAAATAACATGCTGAAGTCGAATGTGTTGAGTTTGATGTCGGGCGGACATCATCAATGCCCTTCGAGATGTGGGAAGGGCACAGGACTTCGACAAACACAAATCCACGTCACTTCTTCGGATGAAAGAGATTGGAGTTAAGATGAGCACAGCCAGAAATGAGAAACTTAGTGGGTGTGTAAAAAAGGCTTATCAACCAACACAGAACTGGAGTCGTTAGTTACTGGACACTGCGGGACCTGCTGAAGAGGAGATCTGAGCACATATGGACATGTTAGGAGTGCAATGATGCTGACCCGCAAATAACTCAATAACTCAATAACTCAATAGCTCAATAACTCAATAGCTCAATAACTCAATAACTCAATAACTCAATAATTCAATAACTCAATAACTCAATAGCTCAATAGCTCAATAACTCAATAACTCAATAACTCAATAACTCAATAACTCAATAACTCAATAACTCAATAACTCAGTTCCTCTGCAAACTAGAACGCAGCGCTTCTACGCCCACTCAACGTCGTTCTAAGGACGGACGATGAAGAGAATATCAATTCCTTTAGTAGTCATCGGGTGAACGACAGGAAGTAAGGAAGGAAGGAATTACATAAAAGATATATCACTTTACCCTGCATGGTGATGGTCGAACAAACTGTCATTGATATATACAGATCAAGGTAGACAACTTCAGCCACTCCTCGCCCGTAACTCTTCACATCAAACATTTATTTCTTCTTGTTTGTATGCGTTCGCCAACTCTATATCACTAGCGAAATCCCGAGGAACTGCATTTTGCTTGAATGCCATTTTTTCCTATTGTTTACACTGACAGCCGTGTGCTCAGGTGTCCCCCCCCCCCCCCCCCGCCGTATAGGCAGATATTTTCCAACTTCAGATGTACTCTCATAATTTGATTGTGGAGAGTTTCAACGTTTTGGGGAGATTTTTCCTATTAATTTGTGCTTGGACAGCGGCCATTATTGGTCTACTCTTTTAGTTTCCAATTACCAAGTATTCTTTAACGTGCGCAGAATACACACGGGACCTCCTGTTTTTCTTCGTTTTCCGTGAGGGCTAGACGTCAGATCTTTTTCCATACCAGTCATTTTAATACTTGTAATAGATATATTATTTACTTTTTCTATTTACGTTTCACTCTCTAGTTTCGAGCTTCTCCTCATTTTCTAATTTTATGATTTTATATATCTCTACATTCATCCTACCTCCCCTCATGTAACACATCTCTCTCTCTCTCTCTCTCTCTCTCTCTCTCTCTCTCTCTCTCTTATCATATTTTACCATCTGACTTCTCCTCTCTCTGTCCCTATACTTGATCATCCGACAGGTAGTTATAGATAATTGTACCTCACCGTTTGTTTTCGTTGTCCTTGTATTCTGAGGAAGGCCATAGGTCAAAACGTCAGTATTTTGTTGTGTTCCTGTTTTGTAAAGCTGTCACCATACCTTTGAGTGTTTATCACACTCCACTACTGGCTCCTTGCTACCTGCTTTACCGCAGCATTGCAATTATTTGCCTGTTCCCCCCCCCCCCCCCCCAACAGATCTTTTTACCTAGAGACCCGGGTGGGTAAAGCCACGGGTTCAATTCTATGTTGTGTGACTGCTTTCAGCCGTCTGTGGTGGGAATTGATTCCAGGACCTTGTTGTTTAGAGTTTTGTTGCCTGGACCTTGTTGTTTAGAGTTTTGTTGCCTGGACCTTGTTGTTTAGAGTTTTGTTGCCTGGACCTTGTTGTTTAGAGTTTTATTGCCTGGACCTTGTTGTTTAGAGTTTTGTTGCCTGGACCTTGTTGTTTAGAGTTTTGTTGCCTGGACCTTGTTGTTTAGAGTTTTGTTGCCTGGACCTTGTTGTTTAGAGTTTTGTTGCCTGGACCTTGTTGTTTAGAGTTTTGTTGCCTGGACCTTGTTGTTTAGAGTTTTGTTGCCTGGACCTTGTTGTTTAGAGTTTTGTTGCCTGGACCTTGTTGTTTAGAGTTTTGTTGCCTGGACCTTGTTGTTTAGAGTTTTGTTGCCTGGACCTTGTTGTTTAGAGTTTTGTTGCCTGGACCTTGTTGTTTAGAGTTTTGTTGCCTGGACCTTGTTGTTTAGAGTTTTGTTGCCTGGACCTTGTTGTTTAGAGTTTTGTTGCCTGGACCTTGTTGTTTAGAGTTTTGTTGCCTGGACCTTGTTGTTTAGAGTTTTGTTGCCTGGACCTTGTTGTTTAGAGTTTTGTTGCCTGGACCTTGTTGTTTAGAGTTTTGTTGCCTGGACCTTGTTGTTTAGAGTTTTGTTGCCTGGACCTTGTTGTTTAGAGTTTTGTTGCCTGGACCTTGTTGTTTAGAGTTTTGTTGCCTGGACCTTGTTGTTTAGAGTTTTGTTGCCTGGACCTTGTTGTTTAGAGTTTTGTTGCCTGGACCTTGTTGTTTAGAGTTTTGTTGCCTGGACCTTGTTGTTTAGAGTTTTGTTGCCTGGACCTTGTTGTTTAGAGTTTTGTTGCCTGGACCTTGTTGTTTAGAGTTTTGTTGCCTGGACCTTGTTGTTTAGAGTTTTGTTGCCTGGACCTTGTTGTTTAGAGTTTTGTTGCCTGGACCTTGTTGTTTAGACGTCCCACGTCTAGACCACCGAGCCCCCACAGCATACATGGATAGTATCATCGGCGAGATATAGACGACGAGGTTTCTACAAAAAATGACACTTTTAAAAAAAAGGAAAATGTGGTATGGTTACATCTTAACGTAGGTGAGAAACAAAAAAAAAAAGTAAAACGACGTTTCGGCCAAAAGACCTTCAGCAGAAATAACAAACAACATGTAGATCAGGTAGTAATTGTATGACTTTATGAACATTCCTCCTGAAGGCCTAAAATGTTTAAAGTAAAAGGTGGGGGCCATGTCTGGTCTATGATTGCTGGCTTTTGTTTCTGCTTCTGGTCTCTCCCTCACGAATTTCCAGCAGTTTATGAATTACTGCTTCCCTAAGAGGAGAATGGACTGGATATATCAAGAATGTAGGCACATATTTAAAAGAGAGTGGAGAATGGAATGGAGATATCAAGGATGTAGGTGCATATTTAAAAGAGAGTGGAGAATGGAATGGAGATATCTAGGATGTAGGTGCATATTTAAAAGAGAGTGGAGAATGGAATGGAGATATCAAGGATGTAGGTGCATATTTAAAAGAGAGTGGAGAATGGAATGGAGATATCAAGGATGTAGGTGCATATTTAAAAGAGAGTGGAGAATGGAATGGAGATATCAAGGATGTAGGTGCATATTTAAAAGAGAGTGGAGAATGGAATGAAGATATCTAGGATGTAGGCACATATTTAAAAGAGAGTGGAGAATGGAATGGATATATCAAGAATGTAGGTGCATATTTAAAAGAGAGTGGAGAATGGAATGAAGATATCTAGGATGTAGGTGCATATTTAAAAGAGAGTGGAGAATGGAATGGAGATATCAAGGATGTAGGTGCATATTTAAAAGAGAGTGGAGAATGGAATGGAGATATCAAGGATGTAGGTGCATATTTAAAAGAGAGTGGAGAATGGAATGAAGATATCTAGGATGTAGGCACATATTTAAAAGAGAGTGGAGAATGGACTGGATATATCAAGGAGATAGGCACATATTTAAAAGAGAGTGGAGAATGGACTGGATATATCAAGGAGATAGGCACATATTTAAAAGAGAGTGGAGAATGGACTGGATATATCAAGGATATAGGCACATATTTAAAAGAGAGTGGAGAATGGAATGGAGATATCAAGGATATATGCACATATTTAAAAGAGAGTGGAGAATGGAATGAAGATATCAAGGATGTAGGCACATATTTAGAAGAGGAGGAGATATAAGACGTAAATAAACAATATAGAAACAGCTTGAGGGAAGGACATAAAGAGAGTAGTACACAGAAAGGGAATGGGATAAAGGTAACGAGCGAGAGAAACACAATGGGAGTAAGGGACAATGTAAGATATATATATATATATATATATATATATATATATATATATATATATATATAGAGAGAGAGAGAGAGAGAGAGAGAGAGAGAGTGGAACAGAGAGAGATACATACACATAGAAGAGCGAGAGGAGAAGGGAGAGAAGGGAGAAAGAGTGTTTACGCGTACTGATAGCATCTAGACATTCTCAGCAATATCATTGTCCTTGCCTGCATCCATGACACTCAAATGCTTCCACAAACACCCACCTCATAGATGGCATCTCTGTTGCTGCTACAGCAGTTGCATCGCAGTCTATTCATTCATGATAACTGTTGTTAAGTTGCTTATCGCAGCTTTAACGCCCTCTGTTGAAAGGTCAACATTTGAACATGAACTCCATAAATACCAACTCACATCAGCATATCAACATCTTCATTTTAATAAATTGACTTTTTTTTTTTTTTTTTTTTTTTTTTTTTTTTTTAATGACAGGCGCCAATATTATTGGGAAGAGAAATGAAAAAAAAATATATAGGGAAAAAAACATGAAAAATAGTATGGTTAAAGCTTTACGTAATAAGTGGACGACAAAAAAATAGAACAACGTTTCAGCTCAATAGGCCTTCAGCAGGAACAAACATACAATACAAATACAGGTCTAATACAAATATATTTTTTATCATTTTTCTACATTTTTACGCATTTCTTTGCTTTGACCACGCCATTATTATTCGCTCCACATAATGTTTTCTTTTTTATTTAGGTATTCAGATTTATTATGTTCATTTATTGTTTCTAAGTTATATCTTACAATTACACTTATTCATTTCTATCTTACCTTGTTTTCTCTTGATGATATTAAACACAGATTCTTAATTATTCCTTAATCCTTAATTATGTATTAATTTCTGCTTTATTCATTACTTGAGCCATTTCTTGTATGCTAATTATGTTCTTTATTTCAGATTATAATCCTGCTAACATTTATTATTTTCTTGGTTAATTTCATTTAATAACGCCCGGTGGACTCCGCTATCCCTTTTTATGTTTCTTTTTTTTCAGATTAGCATCCTTCCGCCTCTGCTATCCCTATTTATGTTTCCTTTTTTTCAGGTTACCACCCTACAGCCTCTGCTATCCCTATTTATGTTTCTCTATTTCAGTTTATCATCTTGCAGCCTCCGCTATCTCTATTTACGTTTCTCTAATTCAGCTTATCATCTTGCAGTCTCCACTATCTCTATTTACGTTTCTCTATTTCAGCTTATCATCTTGCAGTCTCCACTATCTCTATTTACGTTTCTCTATTGCAGCTTATCATCTTGCAGTCTCCACTATCTCTATTTATGTTTCTCTATTTCAGCTTATCATCTTGCAGTCTCCACTATCTCTATTTATGTTTCTCTATTTCACCTTATCATCTTGCAGTCTCCACTATCTCTATTTATGTTTCTCTATTTCAGCTTATCATCTTGCAGTCTCCACTATCTCTATTTGTGTTTCTTTATTTCACCTTATCATCTTGCAGTCTCCACTATCTCTATTTATGTTCCTCTATTTCAGCTTATCATCTTGCAGTCTCCACTATCCCTATTTATGTTCCTCTATTTCAGCTTATCATCTTGCAGTCTCCACTATCTCTATTTATGTTCCTTTATTTCACCTTATCATCTTGCAGCCTCCGCTATCCTTATTTTTGTTTCTTGTTTCACTTGTGGAGCCTCGATGGCTGAGTAGTTAGTGTCCTCGCTACCTACCAGAAAATTCCCGGACTGAGTTCCTAGAAGTGGCCATTTTGATTTCTAACCGACACGTTCACCCAGCCTATCATAACAGATACCTCTGGAAAAGTAGACCGACCTGGCGTGGTGCCGACAATCTCACATATAAAATGTGATGTTATTAATTTAAATATTATATATATATATTTACAACTATATTATATTTTTTGGAAAGCTGTTTTTGCCTGAGCCATTCTGTATCTCACCTCTTTTGTACATCTTCCGTCTGAGGTTAACACAGTTCTCAAATATTAAAATTCATTTACCTGTTTTAATATTGTTAGACTTGTCTTTATTTTGCACTGAGATGATGTCTTTTCTTTGTTGTTACCATTATCTCTGTATTGTTGCTATTAAGGCTGAGTCCTTTATTTTTGCTTTCTTTCACTATAATGTCCTACATTTCTTGTAACTCATTTTCACTCTTAGCGATTAAGACTGTATCATCAGCATATCTTAGATTATTTATATTATGACCTCCAATTGTTATTCCAGGCATGCCCCCTTATGAATCTTAAAATAATATCACTATAAATATTAAACAAATCTGGTGACAGCATGTCGTCTGGTATATATCCGCTGTTGTAGATATCATTCAATATTTTTGTTATTATTTCTATTCCAAAATCACCCATGGCTTCAATCTCTTCTTTGGTTATATTATATGGTCCAGGAGCTTTGCCTGCTTTCATATTGCACAAGGCGTCTTGCACTTCTTCTCTGAGCATTTCTGGTCCTTCTCCATTATCCTTAATATTTACTTCCGTTCGTTCATCATTATAGAGATCTTTAATGTATTCTGTCCATCGTTCCTTTATGTTTTCTTCATCAATCAACAGTTCTCCTTCCTTTGATCTTAGACATCCAATTTTTGATTGCTTTTTTCTTCCTGTTAATTCCTCAATTTGTTTTTATATAGCTTTAGCATCTCCTTTTTGTTGCATTTCAATCTCTTTGCATCTCTCTTTTAGCCATGCTTTTTTTTGCTTCATTGCATTTTACTACAATTTCTTTATTTAATCTCTTATACACATCTTTATTTTCTTTATTTCTTCTTCTTGTATTCATTAGTTGCAAAATGTCGTCTGTCATCCATTTCTTTCTTGAATTTGTCCTCACTGGTGGTATGAACTCTTTTGATGTTTGTTGCATTGATTCTTTTAGCATTTCCCACTGTTCATCAATGCTTTGTATCGTCTCTATTGCATTGTACCGGTTCTGAATTGTGATTTTATATTTGTCTTGCAGTTTCTTGTCTGATTTTAGTAAATCTAAATTGAACTTGATGTTAACCGAGGCTCGTTTTGTTGTTTTTAATTTTACTCTAAGCGTTACCACAACTGGTACATGATCACTATTGCAATCTGTCCCTGGTCTAGTTTTCACACACACCAGACTGTTTCTAAATCTATTGCTTATTATTATATAATCAATTTGATTACGCGCGTTGTCTCCTGAGCTTTTCCATGTCCACAGACGTCTTGGGTGTTGCTTAAACCAGGTGTTTCCTATCATCATGTTGTGTGTTCTTGCCCAGTCAATAAGTTTCTCACCTCTTTCATTCCTCTCGCCTAAGCCATAATGACCAAATACTTCCTCAACTCTTTCCTTTACTACTTTTGCGTTAAGCAACTTATCAGCAAAAAATAGTGGCTGGCCCCTTCCGACAGGGGTTACCGTCACAGAACGACATGTAATGGTGTTGAGTGAAGAGAGAAACGGGGTTAGTGTTTGCTGAAAGAGGCAACATTTCGTAGCTTATGTCTGCCATATGGAAGGTTGAGTGGCAGTTACAGCACAAACTGATATCGCATTACCAGACCTGACCCATGAAAATGTCGTTGTCACGGTGACACAATGGCTTGTAAATGACACGCGTGGCGCGCATCTGAAGTCTGATACTGTGTTGTATTTTTTTTCGTTATTTTTCTTCTGTCGATGTTATATTTAATATTTTAGACATTTTGCAGGTCTCGAGTCTGTAGACACATATTCGAACGACGTTTCGGCTCAATAGGCCTTTAGCAGGAACAACAAACAAAACGCATACAGATATGTAAGTACATAAAATTAGCACTGTATAGCTAACTAATAATGATATCATCATCATAAAGTACCAAGCCTGCTGGCGTAGGTGATCATGTCTCTCCACAACTTTCGATCTCGGCAGCTATTAACATTTCTGTTGTTGACCTTCTGCCAAGCCATTGTCTTAAGCTGTCTGTTATTTTGTCTCTTTGCTTCCCTCTATCTCTTCGTCCCTCAATTTCTCCAGTTGTTACAATATATTCCAGTTGCTCTCTTCTCATTACATGGCCAAAAAAATGATGATTGTTTCTTCATAATATTAGAAATTAGCTCTCTTTTTGCTTTGACCTCTCTCAGAACATCTTCATTACTCTTCTTAGCTATCCATGGTACACTCAACATTCTTCTGTAAAACCACCTTTCTGCAGACTCCAGTGATTTTCTTGTCTGTTGTACTATTGTTGATGATTCGCATCCATATGTTAAGACTCGCTCTACGTAACATTTAAGACACATAACATTTAACAACGATATATCTACAACAAAATAATCTCGAAATAGTACTAGCTGGACTAACCCTCGTTTAGCGTTCAGTTTGCTCGTGGCCTCAGCGCATTACGCGGTGGAGACATTTGTATTTTAATTTCTCATTCTATTTGGAGATGATTCTGTTTTAGATATTTCATTATTATAGTTCGTTTCAAATCATGTGCCCAACTTCAAAAAGTTATTACGCAGTAAACATTTGTTAAAGACTGTTGAAATTTTCCAAATGTTATTAGAATGCAAAAGACCCTTTAAATGTATATTTAACAAATATCTTGCAACTGCAGTTTTCTTAAAGCGGCGAATTTCTTTGATGTTTGTCATAATTGTAAATTGTGAAGCCCTAAAGAATAGAAATTACCTTAGTTGCTGGTCTATGATTAATTTTCACTAGGTAAAGGCGTGGCCGTAATGGGGAAATAATTGGATAAGACAAAACACCAGGAGAATTATTGTTTGCTCAGTTCGAGGACGGCCTCGCCGCTGAATGAACGGAAATGGAACACACAATGCCTCGTGTTTTCTACAAGTGTCTAATTGTGTGAGAAAACCCACGTTGAAAGCGTGAAAAATCGTCAATTTGACCGTGTATGGACTTTTAATCGCTATTTTTAACTTAAATACTGTAAACATTAAGTTTTGACTACATCAATGGGTCGTTATAAATTTATATAAATCAAATAAGCAACAATAATAACCAAATGTTGTTTTTTTTATGAAATTAATTCCCTGTTGGGTTCTAATCATTATAACTTTACATGCAAATTTTGAAAAGCTTATAATAAGCGGTTTAAAAGATATCGATTTTAAAAGTTGGGCACGACTTATGAAACGGACTATAGTTAGCTATGTAGGCCTAATTTGATTTGCTTACGTATCTGTGTGTTGCTTGTTGTTCTTGCCGAAGGCCTGTTGAGCCGAAAGGTCGAAAAACAGAAATTTGTGTCTTCCATTAATTACGTAACACATTAACCGTACCACTTTTTCTTTCTTTTTTTTTTTTCATTTTCCCTTTACAATCAGCTTTACTGCTTCTTCGCATTTTTATGTATTTCTTGGCCTTGAGCCCTGGAGGCTGTATGAAAGCTGATTTTAGATCACGTCCCTAACGATGACTGCTATTCCTAGTCAGTCTGAAAGGGGCTTGAGGCTGCGTTCTATTGTTTAAAGAGAGCTACTCGATGTGGGCCTTCAGGCTAGACAATTACTGGATTTCATCCCGGTATTTCTGATACGGGGTTTGCCTTCTATTTTTTATCCATATTATCTTAAACAAGCTGGTTGGTTCCGAAATCATTACAAGGATGTGAAGTACAGGAGCTGTAGAAACCAGAAATATCATCAAAATCATAAGGAAGAGACAATCTATATTTATTGGGTATGTCATGCGAAAAGAAGGCACTGAGAATACTATAACAAAGTGCAGATTGAATGGAAAATATTTCATAAGAAAACCAAGAGGAAAAAATATTGAATAGCTTATCCAAATGGCATAATAAAAATAAAAGCATCGACTGATATGATGACATGTATGAAGGACCGAGTGATGTGGAGAGACATGGTCGCCTAAGCTAACCGGCATTGCATCTGATGATGATGATTAAGTAAGGTGTGGCGGTTGATGCTAAGAATGAGCTGAACGTCTTCACGGACGTCTAGTTGACTGCTGATGTCAGTTTTAGCGAATCAGACTAGATCAAGACCTAACTCTATAATCACATGTCAACCCCAAAGTAAAGACCAAACAACAAAACTAATGAACGAAGAGTGAAACCAGATCGAAATATAAAAACTGAATCCTCATGAAGTCAATTATGTTGAACTAAACATCACCTAATATTTCCACTTGACTGTAAACACGAACACAATGCCTCTTTTGTGTATAATTTGCAGTAATAGAAGAAAGAAAAGAGTATTTTAAAAATAATAACTCACGATTACACTTGACTCGGGTCCTTACCTTTCAGGGTACAAATAATAATACATAAATATTATTATATGGGGAACTTCCGAGGCGATAATAGGGAATAATAGAACAAAGAAGTTTATACTTGCATTAATAGGAAAGTACAAATATACAATTTATTTCCGGTCTGTGATCGTTACCCTATGCTATAGTCATTGAGATCGCCTTTCGTGGAAGACACTACTGCAATAGCCAATTTTTTAGTTGGCTGCGTGGCAGTGTGCCAAGCGTTCGGCTTCTCGTGGCAAGGCGCGGTGCCACTGAGTACGGGTTCGATCCCACTTCGGACCATATATTGTTCTTCGTTTTTTTCTATTGTTGTTTGTTTGTCAATTTTTCCGAGTGCTAACACATACTTCTTTGTTCTATTATTCCTTACCTTTCACAATGTTCGTATACTCACCAGTCTGTACAAAATGTACAATAGACAGACAAGAACTTTGATTTGAACATTCGATTGTGTTATAAATGAGAATATGAGAAGGCGTTTAAAAGATCTGGTAGACTGGCAGTAAAAAAAAAGTGGAGCCCTAAGGGTTTGTTTGTAGAATTGGCAAATTTGAATTGACGTGAAGAGCGATTAGTCCGGTAGTGCTTGACTTTGGGAAACTCGCACTCCAACATTTTAGGGGGAACTCGTGGGATAAGAACTGGCATGTTCGTAACAGAAGTGGACGTGACAGTCAACAAATGTGATGTTATCGTTACACGCTGTGCCAGTCAGACTGTCAGAACAAGAAAGAGTGCTTGCTGGGAAAAACACGAACTCAACACGAGCTCATCAGAGACGCATCGCGAGACATTTCGTGAAACTGACAGCTCTGTCCTTTGTGAAGAGGAATCTTAAGAACGGTTATAATTGCTCTAGAAAATTAGTGCATGTTAACCCGACGTCCCAGGCGATATTTGGATCTCTTACCCTCGTTGACTGACAGTTACCATCGAGGATTGTCAGCCCCCCAGATGTGTGGAACAAAATAGGGAATCGTTTTTGACAAGGCGGAGCGAAGAGGGCATTCGGAGCGTTGAGTGGTAATGACCTTTGTTTCTTTTCATTTCTTAACAGACATGAAAGAAAGAACGAAAGAAAGAAATAATAATTTCTGCTACTCAATCATCATTATCATCTGGAGCCGTGTCGACTGATGTTAACGAGTTCATATTTCTTCATATCTACTTCATATCTTCAGCCTTCATTTTAATCATTTCGTTGTTGACACGTTTTTTTTCCGAATACAGATAGCAAATTGAATCATTTCCCTGCTTATAAATTGTTGCACATGAAGTGGGGTGGGTGTATTTTCTTCCTCTTAGCGTCCACCCGCTAAGTGAGTTTTACGGCAAATCTTCCATACAGGCACCTTTTGACCCGACACATCCGTCTTTAGCATGTGTAGATTTGCATAACAATTTTTTGCCTGGACAGTAGCTATTTTAGACCTACTCTTTTTAACTTTCAATTGTCAAGAGTTCTCTAACGTGCGCGAGTGATCACGGGACCTCCTGTTTTTTTTTTTTTTTGCCGTTTCCCGAGAGGGTTGCTTACGTTCGCCCGATGACTAAAGTATTCTAGAGTATTCGTAGACTGTAGAATTCCTCTTCGTCATCCGCCCTTAAAAGGACATTAAGTGGGCGTGTCTGCGTTGTGTTGTGGTTTGCAGTATAACTGTTATATTTGCGCCTTTGGGCCCAACACATCCGACTTCAGCACGTCCCGAGAGGGTTAAACATTTATTCTCACTCCCCAGAGAGCAGAGGAGGGTAAAGCCACCAGAAAACCACGGATTTGATTTTTGAAACATTCATACCGGCTCTTATGGGGATCGAAACCCGGGAGGTTCCAGTCAAGAGGCCGACTTCTTACCTCTGGACCACCTGCCCCACGGTGGTTGTATGAAGTCACAATGTAGCAATTAACAGTTTCAAGCATGGTCATCATCATCATATCATCATCATCATCACCATCATCATCACCATCATCATCATCACCATCATCATCATCACCATCATCATCACCATCATCATCACCATCATAACAACCATCATCATCACCATCATATCACCATTATCATTACCAGCATCATCACCATTATAACAACCATCATCATCACCATCATCATCACCATCATCATCACCATCATGTCACCATTATCATCACCATTATCATCACCATCATCATCACCATCATAACAACCATCATCATCACCATCATCATCACCATTATCATCACCATCATCATCATCACCATCATCATTATCATCGCCATCATCATCACCATCATCATCACTATCATCGCCATCATCATCACCATCATAATCATCATCATCACCATCAATATAATTATCATCGCCATCATCATCACCATCTCATCATTATCATCACCATCATCATCACCATCATCATCATGATCACCATCAACATCAATATCATCGCCACCGTCATCACCATCATCATCATCACCACCATTAACACCATCATCATCACCATCACCATCATCATCACCATCATCATCACCATCATAACAACCATCATCATCACCATCATCATCACCATCATATCACCATCATCATCACTATCATCATCATCATTATCATCGCCATCATCATCACCATCATCATCATTATCATCACCATCATCATCACCATCTTCATCATCATCACCATCAACATCATTATCATCGCCACCGTCATCACCATCATCATCATCACCACCATCATCACCATCATCATCACCATCATCATCACCATCATCATCACCATCATATCACCATCATCTTTATCATCGCCATCATCATCACCATCATCATCACTATCATCGCCATCATCATCACCATCATCACCATCATCATCATCATCATCATCATCATCAATATCATTATCATCGCCATCATCATCACCATCATCATCATTATCATCATTATCATCACCATCATCATCATCATCATCATTATCATCACCATCATCATCACCATCATCATCATTATCATCGCCATCATCATCACCATCATCATCACCATCATCATCATTATCATCACCATCATCATCACCATCATCATTATCATCGCCATCATCATCATTATCATCACCATCATCATCTCCATCATCATCATTATTATCACCATCACCATCATCATCATCATCATCATCACCATCACCATCATCATCATTATCATCTCCATCATCATCACCATCATCATCATTATCATCTCCATCGACACCATCATTATCATCACCATCATCATTACCATCATCATCATCATCATCATTATCATCACCATCATCATCACCATCATCATTATCATCGTTATCATCATCACCATCATCATCATTATCATCACCATCATCACCACCATCATCATTATCATCACCATCATCATCATCATCACCACCACCATCATCACCATCACTATCATCATCATTACCACCATCATCATGATGATTATCACCACCACCATCATCATCATCATCATCATCATCACCACCATCATCACCATCATCACCACCATCATCATCACCGCCATCATCATCACCATCATCATCATTACCATCATCATCATCCCCATCATCACCATCATCATCACCATCATCATCCCCATCATCACCATCATCATCACCATCATCATCACCATCATCATCACATCATCATCCCCATCATCACCATCATCATCACCATCATCAACATCTTTTAAAGCTGAGGAGACTAGTGCATTACATTTCTCAATTAAGTGAGCCCAGAGCCAATTATATTTTACTTGGATCAATCTTGGAGAATCCAGCTAGGACCGAACCCACGTCCACTTCATGGCCAAGCTAAAGTGTTAACATTTATTTCACAGTTACAAATATAGTTCCCGCACAACAAGGGAAAATTCATTTCATCCGATCCGACCATCATAATCTACTACTAATAAATACTATTACTATTATTACTACTACGACTGCTACCACTTTTATTGCAACTACTATTCTTAAGATTACTATTATTACTGCTAATACTATCACTGCTAAACGTGCTATTTTTATCATCATTGTTACAGTAACTACTACTGCTAATACTACTACTACTACCATTGTTGCTTCTACTTCTATCAATGCCACTACTGCTGCTACCATTACTATTATTTTTGTTAACACTTTTACTACTACTACTACTACTACTACTACTATTGCTGTTAATTCTAATACTTCTAAACGTACTAGTATTCTATCAATGTTATAGTAACTATTACTGCTAATACTACCACTACTCCTGCTAACTACTACAACTACTACCATTGCTGATACTACACATATTCCTACTCCAATTGCGTTTTCTCCTGAATCCATCCATTAAAAAATTTTTATTATCTCCAAATTCAGAAAAGATCAAAATAATCTCAATGAACACTAAAAGAATTACGGTCTTACCATACATCGCTATTTCCTAATTATGACATGGATCAGACTATAACACATATAATGTGGAAATGCTGTATACAGCACTAAAGACCCCTAAGTACCACGGAGGCTAGATCGAGTTAAATCGGAGCTTAACAGTGAGTTTTAAAAAATGTCCAATTATGACACTTAAACAAATTAGAAACAAATAAAAGTAGATTGTACAAGAAATGTTCTACGGACATAAAAGAGAAAATCTTTTGCAGTTGAAAGTCGTTAAAGGCCTCACAAGTAACGCTTTCCAAAATAATGTTAAGAGTATCACTTAGAGCTGACAAGATAACAAGGATGATCTTAAAGAGACAAGATAACAAGACATCTAATTACCAACATCAAATGGAATCATCTTTATTCTTCTGTTATATTAGGAAATACCGCTGGTATAAAATGAGACAACTGGAAAAACTTAGAGGAAAAAGAATAGAGGGGAAAGCAGAGGACAGATGCCAGACAATTTCAGAAAATGACACTAAGGAGTCACCAGCTGGAGAGATAAGTAACAATAGAGATGGACAGCTGTGAAGAGACATGATCACCAACGCCAGCAGGTAGGGTAAATCTATCATGTCGGAACAACTTTAGATATCTATTATTATGCCAAGCTACCACCACCCCTCCGCACCCTAATTCCTCCGGTCTAACAATAAGTTTGCAGAAGACTAACATACTCGGCCAGGACGTCGAAGCAACACCTGAAATCTCTATCGACAACTACAAACTTGATATCGTGCTGCAGTACAACTACCTGGGGTCCATCATCAGCGACAGACTATCTTTAGATACAGAAATTGACACTCGTATTGGTAAAGCTGCTACCACCTTTGTCCGTCTTTCTAAGCGTGTCTGGCAAAACAGCAAACTGACAATTAAAACAAAAGTCACAGTGTACAATGTCTGCATAATTAGTATCCTCCTGAATGGCAGCGAATCTTGGACAACCTATGTAAAGCAGGAGAGAAGGTAAAATGCAGTTCTATGCGATGTCTACGCCGTGTTCTTGGTATCACCTGGAGGGGTAAAGTGATAAACGTGGAGGTCATGACTTGCACAGGCCTCCCGAATATCTACACGCGGCTCAAACAACGTAGGTTACTCTGGCTTGGCCATGTACACCGTATGAAAGATGGCCGCGTACCAAAAGATATACTCTACGGACAACTGGCAGATGGTAAAAGAACTAGGGGGCGCCCAAAACTTCGGTTTGTAGATGTGTGTAAACGTGACATGAAGACTCTGAACATAAACCCTGCAGCATGCGAAGACATAGCTGCAGACCGCAATCTCTGGAAACACACTCTAAAGGTTCACCTCAAACAAGAAGCAGACAGATTCATAGAGAAAGAGAATACATGGCGAAAGAAAAGAAAAGAAAAGAAAAGAAAAGAAAAGAAAAAATAACATTTCTAGGGGCGCTGAAAAATCCATAGTCAACTATGACTGACGGAGGCTAATACTACTACTACTACCAACCCAACCCCTCCCCAACCTAATTCCTTCCCCATGCCCTCTTTTTTCTCCCTCACTAACATTTATTATTTTTTAAGATAAGATAAGATAAGATAAGATAAGATCAGATAAGATAAGATATTGTAGGGTAAGATAAGATAAGATAAGATAAGATAAGATAAGATAAGATAAGATAAGATAAGATAAGATAAGATAAGATAAGATAAGACAAAACAACGAGTCTTGTGCTAAATACGAAAGGGCTGGAGAAACCAAACGTTTTGCTTTTATGTAAAAGCTAAAGTGAACTGAGAGCATCTACAGCAAGTAAAAAGGTGCAAAGTGTTTTATATTTTACAGTTGAATCACAATATTCTGAAATTGGTCGTACCCCACCTATCTGGTATTACTTTCACAAACTGCTAGTTATGCATTTTTTGTTGTCTGTATCTGGATCGACAAGTCAGTGTTCAGACAAAACAAACCGGCCATTTTTGCGTACAACCGGCGCGCAAGCTACTTCGCTACTCGAATCTTTCCATGTATAGGAAATATTTTATAACAGCAATGCCCATTAACAGACTTGTCAAAAGACGAACATCTGCTGCCCGTCAAGACCAGAAGTCTGCTTTGACCCCAGGCACTTAATGAGCTGAGGAGGGGTCCCAATGCGACGGATAGGTTTCGATCGATCAGCCCTCAGAACAAGCTCGGTGTCTAGCTGAGTTGTCCGCTTTGTCATTAGCGTGTCGTGAGCAAAACGCCCGTCTCCTCCAGGCCGGTTGTTGGTGACAAATCCTTGTGTCTGGCGATTGTCCGGGCGCTCTCGTGATTGTCCGGGCGCACTATGAAGGATATCCGACTGTCGTCTTCAGTCGGGCGCGTAACGTTGATGGTCAGCGCTAATTGCTGGAAATCGTCTCAAGCGAAAGCCACCCTGTCTCGCACTCCACACACAACGAGCATGCTGGAGAGGGTCATGTCGGATGAGAGTGGTTGAGTGACTTGTGAAGCTTGTCTCCCATGTTATATTAAGTGTAAAGGACAGAGACACTAGCTGTTACCGCTTCAAATAACATGCAGAAGAAACCCAACCAACCCCTAATGGGTCAACTCGACACTGAATTCATTTATTTTATTTCCTACAATGTAAATGTTCTCCAAGATACGTGTGTTGTTTATTATGTATTTAATTAATGACGGCTACGTGTGGTCGTTTTTATAATTCGGCTATTGCTGATATATTTAAATGATTTACGCGAGAGTCTAGTTGTGAAATTATGAGTTTCTATTCCCCATTTTGGTGTATGTTTTACTTCTGACGAGTGGATGGACTGTGAACTTAGCGATATTTAAGTAGAGTATGATTTATTCTTCTTTGTGTCGTGTGTTCGCGGTTCAACAGGCAAACACATTCGACAACAATGGCGCCGGTCGGGAATGTCCAACCAAATGTAAAAAGTCTGTGACGGTGCATGGGGCGGAAGAATCAGAAATGATAAACGGCCCAGAAAGCGAAAACAGCAAAGTGTGTGGTACACATGAGACATATTCAGAACACGAAAGGCGAATATGGCAGACCACCGTGAAAGAGATTGGAGCCTCATCACGTAACACTCCAAAGAAAGCCATGGAGAGAAATTCTAACTACTGTTTTAGGAACGAGCTAAAAATAGCCACATGGAATGTTAGGACCTTATACCAACAAGGAAAATTAGAAAATCTAATGGTAGAAGCAGAGCGATTAAACGTAGATATTTTAGGCATATCAGAAACAAGATGGAAAGAAAGTGGATACATACAAGACGATACATATACATTTATATATTCAGGTAACACAACAGAACATCAAAGAGGGGTAGGCATACTGAAAAAACGAGAGCTACAAAAATATATAAATACCCACGGTACATTCATTGAGAGGATTATACTATTAAAAATGAAGGCAAAACCATTTGACATAGCAATAATACGCACCTACTCAAGACGATACTGGTGAACAAATAGAAGCATACTATGAAGATCTAAACACAGTTATGAAGCAAGTGAAATCTTCAGACATCTTGATTGTAATGGGTGACATGAACGCTAAAGTAGGAAAAGGTAAATATAAGACCATTATAGGAAATCATGGTTTAGGAAAAATAAATAACAGAGGAGAAAGATTAATACAATTTTATGAAGAAAACAGGCTGATAATATGTAACACCTTCTTTGAGCAAGAGAAAAGGAAATTATACACATGGAAAAGTCTTGGAGATAGGAAGAGGAATCAAATAGATTACATAATGATAAAAGACAGGTTCCGTAACAGCGTCAAGAAAGCCAAAACCTATCCATGAGCAGATTTTAATTCAGATCACAATCCTGTAATGATTAAAATGAAAATCAAATTAAAGAGAAACAAACAAAATACTAATTCAGCAACACCAATAGATATAACAGCTTTAAGTCAGAAAGATGTTAAAGAAACTTATACTGTACAAGAAAAGTACACATATCAGAAACTGCTAGAAGGAGAGATTGAGCAGTACAGAAGAGAAAATCCTGAGGAAAAAGTCACAACAAGATGGCAATGCATAAAAAACAACATACAAGAATCTTGTAACACCTCACCAAAAAGGAAAGTAACAAAAAACACAAATGGATAACTGACAAAATCTTAGAAAAAATGGAAGAAAGAAGACAAGCGAAGAACACTGCCAGATAGATACAGGGAAATTGCTAATGAAATACGAAAATGTGCAAAAAGGCAAAAGAAGACTGGCTCAACCAAATATGTCTGGAAGTCGAAATTAAAGAAAATAAACAAAATTTAAGAGGGATGCATACAGAAATAAAGAGAATGACTAATAAAGACAAAAAAGCTGCAGGAAGCAGATGTATTGCAAACAAAGAGGGAAGAATGCTAACATACAACAGAGATATAATCGATAGAGGGCAGGAATACAAACAGCATTATTTCATGACGAAATGAAAAAAAATCATTTATAAAATGTACATCAGGCTATAAAATCTTGAAATCTGAAGTAGAAAAAGCTATAAAAACAATGAAAAAGGGAAAGGCAGCAGGACCTGACAATATACAGATAGAGATGATACAGGCACTATAAGATTTTGGCATTGAAGTGATCACAGACATATGCAATGACATATACCATACAAGATACATACCAAATGAACTAAAAACATCACCTTTCATTGCATTGCCTAAAAAGAATGATGCAGTTGAATGCACTGATTTTAGAACAATAAGTCTAATGAGCCAGGTAACAAAAATTTTGCTAAAAGTTATACAGGGAAGGATTCAGAATAAAATCAATACTGAATTAGATGAGCAGCAATTTGGATTCAGGAAAAACAGTGGGAGAAAAAAGAAACCATATTCAGCATGAGGACATTGATTGAAAAGTACATAGAAATAAACAAACCAACATATGCCTGCTTCATAGACTACACCAAAGCTTTTGATAGAATACAACATAATCAACTTATAGACTGCCTAAAAGATATAAATCTGGACGACACAGACATACGATTAATATGTAATTTGTACTGGGAGCAAACAGCAATAATAAAATATAACAAGGAGAACTCTACACCCATGGATATAAAAAGAGGAGTAAGACAAGGATGCATCCTATCACCAAGCTTGTTCAATCTATACACTGAGCAAATCCTTAAAAACATTACAGATACAAGGACTAAACGTTAATGGACAAATAATCAATAACCTAAGATATGCTGATGATACTGTACTACTAGCAGAAAATCCTAAAGATCTACAACAATTACTTAATGTAATAAACATGAAAAGCAAAAAATATGGACTAGATATGAATATCAAAAAGACTAAAACTATGATCATAAACAAAGAAAATTCCTTAGACCTACAAATAAATATCAAAGTTGAAGGAATACATCTGGAGACAGTCCAGAGCTACAACTACTTTAGACATACTATAACCAATGATGGAAAATGTAAAACTGAAATGCACAAAAGAATAGGAATGGCAAAAAGTAATTTTAATGTCATGGAAAATATACTAACAATAAAAATAAAAACACGTTGGCTGAAACTAAGAATAGTAAAATGTTACATTTTCTCAAAATTCCTGTATGGTGCAGAAACATGGACATTAGACAAGAAAACAGAACAGAAAATTGAAGTCTTTGAAATGTGGATTTATAGAAGAATAGGTAGCAATTAATGGAAAGAAAAGAAAACAAACGATGAAGTTTTAAAACAACTAAAACTGAAAAGAGAACTACTAAATACAATTCAGAAAAGACAAATGAAATTTTTAGGGCATGTTAAAAGACACAACAACCTAGTAAAAGTAATATAGGAAGGGCGAATATATATTATATACATATATTACAAGGTAAAAGAGGCAGAGGCAGACCAAGACTAACATGGACGAGTAACATCAAAAGATGGATAAGTCAACTTATAATAATCTGCACCATCAAAGCAAGAGACAGAGTGAAATGGCGCTCCTTGGTAGCCAACCTTCTTTGTGGGACTCGGCACTTAATGATGATGATGAAATGTTATCCCACATACTCTTTCTCATACTCATTTCTTGTATTGTGAAGCATAAACGAGTTTATAATCGCTTTCTTCTTTTCTCCTTCTCATCTTCTCCTTATTATTCATCATTATCATCCCATAACCCGAGGTCGTTGGGACACTGTTGACAAACTTCGTCACCTTCTCCGATAATCTATCTATATCTTCAGTCCTTGCTTGCTTACGTGCGCCCGATGATTAGAGGAGTACATCACTTCGTCATCCGCCCTCAAAAGTACGTTAAACGGGCGTGTCTGCGTTGTGTTGGGGTTTGCAGTATACCTGTGATATTTGAGCCTTTCGGCCCAGGACATCCGACTTCAGCCCGACATTTGTGAGTACCAGGTTGTCTTCCCTCTTCGATCCCTACTCGCTTGGCCAGACTAGACAGGTTAGTCTGTTACTGGAGGCACCACGGAGAGGTGGAGAAGGGTCTTGATGGTTCTGGTTCACCAATCCTGACGCACGCCATCAACTGTGGTTCGCTGACAACTTCCAGCTCTGCTGCTGTGAGGCGCGCCTTCGCCACCTCTATCTTCAGTCATTCTATGGGACTCTTCCTAGAGCTTATAATATCAATCTTTAACATCTACAAATAAAGTTGAAGTTTTCTTCCTTGATATCTCCATATTAAATGTCTACAATTCGGGTACACATTTACAGATGTAGGGTTGTCCATATTTCAGCGATGGCACTTCACTTTTGAATGAAGAAGTAAGAACAAAAGTTAGGTATCCACATGTGCTCTTACCTTGTGGTTGCAGGTACTGAATCCATGTGGACACAATAAAGTAACTAGGCGACTTACTTAACATTCACTTGAGCAGCCAAACAAAACACTCATTTGCCAGCAATCGGATAAGGCGTTTTTGAAAAAAGTGTTCTTGTTTTCTCTGCAGTACCAGCTCTTGAAGATTTCAGAAAATTGCTTCTCTCTTAGACGACCAATGGCAAGTACACAACAATTCACAAACGTCTGTTGGCAATATCAGTGAGACAAGAGCTGATCAGTTGCTGAATCACAAGAAAGCAATACATAAAATAAAAATGCAGATGTCATTTCAGTACCATAGAATCATCTAAGAAAGCAACAAACATAACAACCAAACAACCAGCAAATCATCATTACCAAACAATCGATAAACGAACAAGAGCAATAATTAAATCAATTGATCAAAAAGACAAACAGTAAAGGTTCAAGAGAAGTATACAGGGCCACACCTTGAAGACTTTTTTCTGGAGTAGATGTCATCTATGATGTGAAGCCCAGAAGGGAAAAAAAAACCAAACAAACAAATAATGACATTTGAAACTACTGAATTGATGAATGACGTTTTTTTTTATTTTTACACATAACATAAAAATGTGGAATAGTCTATGGGAAGTCAGTCATCTAGGAAGAGGTAATGCAATGGTAGACGGTGGTTGGTGAAGACTAACTGGGCTGCTATCAGTGACAGATGGTTTGGGGAATCAGAGTCATAGTCTACAGTTAGAACGAAGAAGGTATAAAATGGGGCTCCCTGGTGTTCAGTCTTGTAATGTGAAACAAACATAAAGGACTCAGCCTCAATAGCAAAAAGAAAGAAGTAATATTAGCAACATAGAAGAAAGACATCACTGCAATGCACACAAAAAGGTGGAATATTATGGAATATTATTAAAACAGGTAAATGAATTTAAATATCTGAGAACAATATTAACCTAAGATGGTAGATGTATAACAGAGGTGAGATGTAGAATGGCACAGGCAAAATCAGCATTCCAAAAAATGAGGACGATACTGTGGAATCCATTTAGTAGTATGGCATTTGGCGTCTTGACAGACAGTTGGTAGCAAGCAACCATGATAAGTCAGTAATTTGGTAAAACCTTAGTGTCTCATACTGGGTGCTGCTTTACTGAACATCTTCTCTCGTGGCTGAATTTGCCAATCCTGGACAGACGATGCATCCACAGAACGAGCAAGGTGTATTTGCGGTACCTGGCCTTGTCTCTTTTCTCTTCCACCTTTCTCCCTCTGAATTTCATATCAGCACTGTCTCGACAGTTGCTGTGCCATTTTTTTTTTTTTTTTTTTTGCTCTTCATGTGCTACGATCCGCAGCCACATTTTCCCAGTTTCTTTCACTTCCCTCAAGGAAGCCCTGCAAACATCCTTATATCTCAGCACTGGTCTGCACTTTGGTCTCTTTCCGTCCTTAAGTTCTACATACAATATTTGTTTGGGAATACGATTGTTTGCCATTCTTCTTACATGGCCCAGCCACCTTAGTCTACGAATCCTAAGTGTTGCCATGATCGATGGGAGTTTGGCTCGTTGTCAGACATTTCTTCTACTGGAATCCATTTATGACAATGGAAAAAAAAAACCAGTTCTTAAATGTTATGTGGAATCAGTCTCAAAATATGGATGTGATTCATGGACAATATGACAATAGACAAGAATATCACTGGAGGCTGTAGAATTGTGGTTTTACAGAAGAATATTGAGAATACCATGGACAGCTAAGAAGAGTAATGAAAACGTTCTGAAAAAGCCGACAGAAAATAAGAGAGCTAATTTCCAATATTAGACAAAAACAAAAATTTTTTTGGCCATGCAATGAGAAGGGAACAGCTGGAATATATTGTAACAACTGGGAAAATTAAGGGACGAAGATATAGAGGGAAACAAAGAGAAAAAATGCTAGACAGCTTAGGAGAATGGCTTGACAGAAAGTCAACAACAGAAATGATAAAAGATAGAAAATTGTAGAGAGACACGATCACCTACGCCAGCAGGCATGGCATTTAATGATGATGAATATGGAGACGGTTCAACATTAATAAGCATCCAGATGGAGCATCACGTATATCCTCTGTCTCTATTTCCTTGGTAGCTCCTAACGTTTCTCAACCAAATTACAATTGTGCTGCCTCATTGAGTCCGAAGCCTTCAATTTGTTGTTTGTGATTATAATTACCTATGTCACGGCACTTAATGATGATGGTGATTACAAGCTTTCAGCACGATCGATAGTTATGACAGGATGAGTTTGCACTGGCTGAATGCAGGACAAGAGAAATGACGTATTGGGAACGTCAGTCTGACTGGCAACAACACGATGCAGCAGATGTCTCAATCCTTGAGATTAATGCACGGCACGTTGACTCAAGCGAATCTCAAGTCACTGCGTTAAACGTCACTTCCTGACGCTTGCATCAGCCAATCAATCAAGAGGACAAGTTTCTGTGGTCACATTGTCAATCATATGACAAGAATTGTTGGTGGAGATAAATGGGGAAAAATCTAACATCACGTGGTACCCAGCCTGTCAGAATAATAATTACATAGCACGCGTCATCCAGTCATTTGAAGGGAATACACCCCGACGGTAATGGTTTGTAATTTTTTTTGTTTAAAGAAAGTAGCAATGTTATTACTAATGTTATTATTGTTGTTATTCTAAATGTCATATCCATCATTTCGTTCTCGGTCTAAGCCCAGGTTATCCACAAATGTGTTCCACATTTGAATAACCGTTACATATGTTTTCGTGTTTTCCCGTAATTTCGATATGTCTTTCATTTCGAAACTCAATGGAAGATACAGTAGATTAGTGGTAATAATCAAATGGTCTACACAGGAGGTCAAGAGGTCGACTTCACAGCGATTGTTTGATCGGATCTTTTTCTTCTTATTTTTTGTTCTGACGGGGCCCAATGATGAAATTTCTCAAACTTCCAAAAAATTTGAGCACCAACATAATATTTATTACAGGAGGTAATATGGTCTTTCCTTCCTTCCTTCCTTCCTTCCTTCCTTCCTTCCTTCCTTCCTTAATTCCTTCCTTAATTCCTTCTTTAATTCCTTCCTTAATTCCTTCCTTTCTTCCTTTCTACCGACCTCCTTCCCTCCCACACTCTTTCCTTCTCTTTCCTTCTTTTTCCTTCGATTTTCAATATGTTTACCGATGTTCATATTTGTCCATATGATTTCAGTAGAATTCCTGTTTAATCATTCGATACTGTGGCTTTTGTATTTATCGAACTTCGCCGAGCTATTGATTGGTGCTGGTTTTCTGTAAATTAAATTGACGTTAATTGGACGTAAACTGCGTTATAATATAATATGGTCTTTGGCGTCTTGGCAGACGGTTGGTAACAAGTAATCATGGTAAGTCAGTAGTTTGGTAAATATATTAGTGTCTTATGCTGAATGCTGGGAGCCGCAATAGCTCATTGGTAAGTGAACTGGACTACAAAGGACAGGAAGTAGGGTTCGATCCCAACCGACGGTTTCCGGGTTCACCCAGCCATAAATGAATACCTGATTTTTTTCTGGGAAAATAAAGCGGCACGGGCGTAATAACGACCACATTACTCCAAAGATTGCTGAAGGTCTATGAGCCAATAATATGGAGATAGCGCTTTGCTTAAAACGTACTAACGTTTTGACTCTGTTCATCTTTGAAGCGTTCCGCAGGAGGTCGAGGTCCTTACTAAAGTTGAGTTGCAGGGGATGTTAGATGATGGATAACATACCACCGACTGCATTAGGGTCCCTCACTCGGGATTTTTTGTTTTGGTTTACTCCCGTAGCCTTCGAACTTTCTCGAATCTTCTTACAAGACAGTGGGCGAACTGGACAAGAATTCCGCTGTCGAAAACGGGTATTTGCCGATGCGACAATGAAAACAATGATATATCGGTGATAAATAAGGAAGATTTTACCGCCCACTAGACTGTCAAAACAACCACAACAGACAAGAAGAGAACACTAAATCCAAACAGCACACATCGCGTGTAACCGACGTATTTGGACATAACTCACGTTGTAAGGGAAAATAATACCCACACACGGACGGCACTATATCGTTGTTAGAAAACTGTCTAGAACCAACATGTAGAGCTAGAGTAAGATCATAATAAATTTTGTTTATTTATCCTAACTACACCAGTCAGCTATGAGTCACTGATCACTGCCTGTAAATTCACTGTATGGCCTTTCGTGCTCTGGTTAGTTTTATTCGTGTATGATAAATAGGAAGTCACTTAAATTCTTTAGTTCTAGGCTTTCTTTAATGAGTTCTTCCTTCAAAAAATCTTTTGATTCCATCTCTGTCCAATTTGGGAGCCGCGGTAGCTCAGTGGTTAGTGAACTGGATTACAAAGGACAAGAGGTAGGGTTCGATCCCAATCGACGGCTTCCGGTTCGCCCAGTCTTTAATGGATACTGAATTTTTTTCTGGGAAAGTAAAGCGGCACGGGCGTAATACCGACCACATTACCCCAAAAATCATGTGCCGAAGGTCTGTAAAATTTGTGGTCACTAACACCATATCCCGAGAGTATTACACAACAGGCCCTTTTTTGGAATCCCCAGGAGAAAAGACAAAGAGAAAAACCAAGGAGTTCTTGGAGAAGACAGATAGAAGCAGAGATGAAGATGATGGGGAAAACATGGAATTATCTTAAAAGAATGGCAAGAAACAGAACGACTTGGAAAGTGTTTGTTGAAGACCTATGCTCCACCGGGAGCTAAAAAGGTAGAAGAAAGAACACCATATTCCCTATACGTCACTTGGCGTGACGGGGGTACTTTACCTTTTTACTTTCTGTCCAATTTAGAAAGAAGAAAATAGTTTACAATGTACGTGTTTGCTATGTTTTCCCCATTCATCATCTCTTATTATTATGTCATTTGACATATTTTTTCAGACCAATCATGCTCTCCATTTCCACCCAGACCGTTAAATAGGTACCAGAGTTATTCTCTCGGAATATAAAGCAGTGAAGAAGAGAATTGCCCATCCCTCGTCATTAGGGTGAGGCTTAGTGTAAGGAAGTTACCTACACTAGCCACTGTTACCTGTCACGTGTGTTGTAAGTTGTAACTAAGGAGGTTTAAAATCGTCGCCTGTGCATTTCAATAGGGTGTGCACGGAGGGAATCTGTCAACAGAATTTACCATTTCATTTTATGAAATGCTGTGACAAGTGGTGGAGGTGATAAGAGTACTTCCTGGCTGCAATTTAACTGGTTCCATGGATAGAATAGAACATTATCCAAAGGTAATTGCTATCAGACTACTTTTTTCATTTACCACTTTGAACATTCAAAACTGATAATCTAACACGATGATTCATTGCATTTGTTAATGCTGTTATTCCTAATAATAAAGCGCACATATGAGTTATTGTTAGGGTTCATAACACTAACTAGCACCTGATTTAAAAGAGTCTGTGACTAGAATTTGGTTACTAGAGCCAGGATAAATGAATTAGCAATGTAAAAAGTAATTTGGTTAAATTTAGAGCAGGATAAATTAATTAGTATTGTAAGTTATTACAATTTTATTTTTAGAGCCAGAATAAATAATTTAGCATTGTAAAAATAATTACAATTTGGTTACTAGAGCAAGGATAAATGAATTAGCATTGTATGTAATTAAAATTTGTTTTTTAGAGCCAGGACAAATGAACATGCACCGTCAGTGGCTACGGTTACTTGAATCAGGACAAGTGAACCAGCACTGTAAGTGGCTACAGTTTGGTTACTTGAATCAGGACAAGTGAACCAGCACTGTCAGTGGCTATAATTTGGTAATTTTTACTCAGAACAAGAAACCAGAACTGACCAAAATCCTATCCCACCTACCCCTGTGATGGGCGGACCAGAAAATGGACTAACCAATGAGGCAAGCAGATAGCAACTGAAAGTAGCTCTGTGCCCAAAACTTCTATTTTTGGAGACGAATGTGAAGGGCTGAATGACGTGGATACCTTTAGTTGCTGTCAACCATGATACAATGCAGCCACGCCCATTTATCGTCATTTTAAATGCGGCGATGAAAAAGAATAGTTGTCGAGTGGACGGAGTAGATGATGATGAAGAAGAAGATTAAGAGTAAGAAAAAATTACAATTTTCTTGAACAACAAAGAAGAGGAAGAAGTTACAGTTGATTTGATATACAAAGAATAATAAGAAGAAGAAAATGAAGAAGTTACAGTTGATTTGATCTACAAGGAATAATAAGAAGAAGAAAATGAAGAAGTTACAAATTTCTAGAAATACAAAGAAGAAAAGATGAAGAGTTAGAAGAAGTATAAGAAGTTACATTTATTTTGAACTACAAAGAAGACGAAGAAGTTATCATTATTTTGAAATACAGTTCAAGGCTACACTAACATATCTGTAGCAGTAGAAAAATGACATTTCGCAGCTTATCATATTATGACGAAAGCAAAGGCGCCTCACAGCCGTAGAGCTGGAAGTTGTCAGCGACCTACTGGCTTGAGCCAGGAATGGTGAACCAGAACCATACAAACCCTACTCCGCCACTTAGCGGTGCCTCCAGAAACAGACTAATTTGTCTAGTTTGGCCATGCGAGTAGGGATCGAAGAGGGAAGGCAACCCGGTACTAAAAAATAATATTCTGAAGTCGGATGTATTTGGCCGAAAGGCACAAATATCACAGTAAAGGTAAGGTACGAGACTTGAATCAGCTTCTCACCACGCGAGTTTTCACCCATATGTGTTCCTCCGCCCATCCGGAATTGTTCGGAGACTTTTAAACAATGTCGCTTCAAGCATTGAAACTCACGATACAAGGCGACATTCCTCACCTTCACAGAAAAGTCCCTGGTACCCATTTCTGCCAGCGGTTGGGTCGACCGCGGGGGTATTTTTTTTTTCCAACCACGAGTAAAACTCACACTGCTTCCAGCGGGAATCGAACACGGGTTGTCTGTCCGAAAACTGATAGCCTGGTCGGGTGGTTTTCCCAACTAGGCTACCGAGGCCCCCCCCCCCCCCCCCCTATACCACAATCTTGCAAACTACAAAACAACGTATCTACGTCCACTTAACGCCCTTCTAGGGACAGATGACAAAGAGGACAACCAATTCCTTTAGTGGTCATCGTGTGAACAACAGAAAGAGATGAAAGACTACTAGGGCCATACAACGACATATATATCAAAGTTTACACAAACCTACCTAAAGCTGAATGTGTGATTTATACATCTGAACTCTGAAATTTAGCAATGAAATGTTACCTTTTTCAAGCGTGTTTGTTCTGGCTTTTTTGTGCGAAAAATGACTCAGTCCGTGTCATGCAGTACCATAACCAGTGACTCAGTCACTTGACAGCAATAATTGAAGGCAGACATTTGGAAAGCTTTGTGTACATACTCGTTTACAAGAAACCAAAGACATTTCAAATGTCACTGACTCATCGTTGCGCGTCATTATGTAAATCTATTCTTCAACAATAATTTGTAAATTGGTGACATATAAAATAAAATGCGAAAGCCTTTGCCACAATTTTACAGGCATTCTCGTATAATAGATTTAAACAGAGATTTATATGTCTGGTTTTTGAAGATAAATTTACCTTTGTAACATAACTCTGCATTAATTTAATTTTTTTTTAAAATATACGTCTGGTTAGTTTTATGTATCCACTTTGTGCTTTGTATTTGACGTTTTTTCTACTTCTTTTTTTAGCGATGTAATCAAGAAGAAAGCTTTTTAAACATATTGCATAATTTATGTGAGGGTAGACTGACATAGAAATAAATTATTTGATTTAAAAAACTACTCTTGAATAATTTAAATTTTATAAAAAGCTAGCAGATAGCCTGATCATCTGATGTGTCTACATTTTTTAGGCGTCAACGATTTATAGTTTAATAAACAAAAAATTAATATAAACATTCGTCACATATGACACTCTTTTTTTTGCTTACAGCACATTTTCATTCAATTTAAATTGAGAAAAATACAGAACCTCAATATTCGCACACGTCTCTCACAGTTGTTGCTTGCTTGCTACAGGCCGATGACTAAAGGAATACAACTCTACATCATTCGCCCTTAAAATAACGTTAAGGTACGTGTATACGCCCCTGTATTGTGGTTTGCAGTAAAACTGGAATATGTGTGACTTTCGGCCCAACATATCCGACTTCAGCACGACATTTTTGAGTACCGGGTTGTCTTCCCTCTTCGATACCTAATCGCTTGTCCCGACTTGACAAGTTAATCTGTTTCTGGAGGCACCACAGAGAGGTGGAGTAGGGTCTGGATGGTTCTGGTTCACCTATCCTGTCGTAATCCATCAGCTGTAGGTCTCTGACAACTTCCAGCTCTGCTGCTAGAAGGAGACTTTGCCTCTCTCACAGTAGTTGCTCAATAATACTTTAGTTGATTTCCTCACTTCTATCTTTCCAGGAAAATAGGGGTCCCTCGCTGCACAGGCAGATAACTCCGTCTTCGGAGGTACTCATATTTTTTCCGTCGATGAAAAATTTAACGTTTCAAGCCGGGCCTCGCTTGTGGTGGTTGCACAAAGAGAAGTCACAAATAAAAATCTCAACTGGTGCAGCCTTGATTTAAGAACTCAAACCTCTCTGTCCAGTGACCGGCGTCTTGCATCGAGATTAACCAGTCCCTCAAGTATTTAAATAATGATGTATCGTAAAATGTAAACATTTTAAAGGGTTAACAATTGTAATGTTGCATCCCCTGAAACTCTCAATCTTGCAAATGTTTACCTAACTTTTTAATGAACATTATTCTACCAATATGTCGTCCATTCATAAATATTTACTTTAGCTAACCTTTTTTATGTTTTGTGTATGGTGTCACAAAGTTAAACCCCTGTCATTAAATATCAATTTTCAAAATAAGTAGGGTGTACTAGGTTCAGGGAGCCGCGATAGCTCAGTGGTTAGTGAACTGGACTACAAAGGACAAGAGGTAGGGTTCGATCCCAACCGACGGCTTCCGATCCACCCAGCCGTTAATGGGTACCTGATTTTTTTTTTCTGGAAAAGTATAGCAGCACAGGCGTAATACCGACCACATAACCCCAAAAATCTTGTGCTGAAGGTCTGTTGTTGTTGTTGTTGTTGATGGATCCAGCGACCTTTGAGCTGATGCCCTTTGGCCCAATGCCATGTAGTGGTATCTGCAGGTATTTTTAAGTTCTGCTGTTGTTCCGTACAGAGTGTTCTATTTGGAGGGTCTTTGAGGAAATAGTGTTGTTCTGATGTCAGTGAGCTCAGGACATTGAAACAGGTGATGTTCTACAGTTTCTTGTGGGTGATCACAGAGTGGACATACTCGGGTATGGTTTTGTTGCATTCTATTAATGTGATTATTCAGCATAACATGTCCTGTTCTCAGTCTGAAAATGGTGGTTTGGTCTCTTCTTGTTAGGTTGTTGATGTTGTCTTGTGGATTTGGTCTTGCCATGTATTTAAAAAAAGCTCTCTCCCTGTTTTCCCTAAGGCCCATCCATTCAACCACTCCTCTCTACTGTTGGAGTGTATGACATGTTTGGCTGTGTCTAGTGTGATGGATGTATATATCTGTGTCTGTTTGGATCCTCTCTTAGCTAATGTATCTGCCTTATCATTTCCTGGTATATTTGAGTGTCCCGGGATCCATTGCATTACCAATCTTATGTTATGTGGCCTCAGGTCTTTGTTTAGTTGTGCTTCAGCTGTTCTAATATTTTCGTTTGTACTCCACATGACCAGATCATCTGTATAGAGAGCTTTTTTTATTTATCAGGGTTTTGGTCAGATCATTGATATGTATATCAAAAAAAGGGTACAACTGAGTGGTGATCCCTGTGGTGATCCTTCTTCTAGCATCTCTTTGTCTGAAATGGATTCATTTAATTTAGTTTGTATTGTTCTGTCAACTAGGAAATATTTGACCCATTTGTACAGTTTCACATGTATTCCGGCATCTCTCATCTTCAATAAAAGCCCCTTACGCCAGACTCTATCATAAGCCTGCTGCAGGTCCACTAGGATGGCTGGAGTATGTTGTCTCTTCTGAAATCCATCTTGGACCTGTTGTATTAACCTGAGGATTTGGTCTTCTATGTTATTGCCTGCCCTGAAACCAACTTGTTCGTAGCACAGAGTATTAGAGGTTTCCAGATACCAGTATAGTCTGCTATTGACCATACTCTCAGCTATTTTACCTATGTATGATGTTAGGGATAGGGGATGATAGCTTCTGGGGTCATCTGGAGGCTTGTTCTTTTTGAGCAATGGCACTATATAGGCATTTCTCCATGTCTTGGGAATTTTGCTTTCTTTCCATGACTTGTTGATTAGTCTGAGTAATGTTTCTTTCCCTGACTTGCCGAGATGCTTTATCATCTCATTGTGTATCTTGTCAGGCCCTGGGGATTTTCTACATTTTAATTTTCTTAATGTCTTTCCTAGTTCCCTCATGTTAAAATCTTCAAATATTGCAACATTTGTTGTTGGGGCTCTTTCAATTAATTTTAAATTATGTAGATGGATTGTATCGCTGTCTGTAAGTTTGTTCGCTCTGTTGACTGAAGTAAAGTAACTATTACATTTTTTAACTATATTTTTTTAGAGCTGATGATTTCATTATTAAATGTGAATGGTTTAGGGTTTGGTTCTCTTTTATCACCAGACAAATGTTGCATAAGTCTCCAGGCTTTATTTCCTTCATGACGCAGATCGAGTTTACTGCATGTTTCTTGCCATTTCTCTTTCTTTGCTTTTTTAGTAACTAGTTTGACCTTAGCACTAGCCTTGTTATAGCTTATTTTATTATTCAAAGTTGGGTTCTGCTCAAGTATTGTTCTGGCTTTCTTTCTTTCTGATACTGCTGTCTCCAGTTCTGTGTTCCAAAATGGTCGATATTGTGTTCTACATCCTTTAGGTATAGTTTGTTCTGCAGTGTTGAGTATTATTTGTGTGAACATCTCGTTTAATTTGTCCACGCTGTTGTCTGTCAGATTGTTCAGGAGTTGGTCGGATTTTTTTTGATATAGCTTCCAGTCAGCTTTCTTGAAATGTCATCTCGTTCTCTGTTTTGTTTGGATTTTTGTTGTTTTTGTGTCTACTATGGTGACTATGGGTCTGTGATCACTGCCTATGTCATCAATGACTTCAATGTGGCTTATGAGATCAGCAGAGCAAATGGTCAGATCGGGTCTACTAAGGGAGAGATGAGCTCTATGTAAGGAGAGTTGGTGTTGATTCTGTGTCCTGCATGATTGTAAAATTAGTTGATTGGCAAAGATCTTCTATGTAGGAGAGTTGGTGTTGATTCTGTGTCCTGCATGATTGTAAGATTAGTTGATTGGCAAAGATCTTCTATGTAGGAGAGTTGGTGTTGATTCTGTGTCCTGCATGATTGTAAGATTAGTTGATTGGCAAAGATATTCTATGTAGGAGAGTTGGTGTTGATTCTGCGTCCTGCATGATTGTAAGATTAGTTGATTGGCAAAGATCTTCTATGTAGGAGAGTTGGTGTTGATTCTGCGTCCTGCATGATTGTCAGATTAGTTGATTGGCAAAGATCTTCTATGTAGGAGAGTTGGTGTTGATTCTGTGTCCTGCATAATTGTAAGATTAGTTGATTGGCAAAGATCTTCTATGTAGGAGAGTTGGTGTTGATTCTGTGTCCTGCATGATTGTAAGATTAGTTGATTGGCAAAGATCTTCTATGTAGGAGAGTTGGTGTTGATTCTGCGTCCTGCATGATTGTAAGATTAGTTGATTGGCAAAGATTTTCTATGTAGGAGAGTTGGTGTTGATTCTGCGTCCTGCATGATTTTAAGATTAGTTGATTGGCAAAGATCTTCTATGTATTTTCCTGTGGGATTTGAGTTAGAATATCCCCATTGTGTTGAATGTCCATTAAAATCTCCAGCCACGATAGTTCTATGGTAGTTGACTTGATCAAGTTCTTTTATGTTACAATTTGTGCCTGGTGGATTGTAAACATTATAAATATTATATTTGCTGGATGCAAACCAAATTGTGGCTTTCTGAACATCTGTTAGTTCTGCATTATTTAGTGGAACTACATCTCCCTGTATATTGTTTTTGATGTAGGTGATTATACCCCTGCAGTTGCTGGTACACTTACATGGATAGCTGGTGTAACCTGTTATATGTGTGTCTATGTTCTTGTGTTGTGTTTCCTGCAGTTGTTGGCACACTTACATGGATAGCTGGTGTAACCTGTTATATGTGTGTCTATGTTCTTGTGTAGTGTTTCCTGCAGTTGTTGGTACACTTACATGGATAGCTGGTGTAACCTGTTATATGTGTGTCTATGTTCTTGTGTTGTGTTTCCTGCAGTTGTTGGCACACTTACATGGATAACTGGTGTAACCTGTTATATGTGTGTCTATGTTCTTGTGTAGTGTTTCCTGCAGTTGTTGGTACACTTACATGGATAGCTGTGTAACCTGTAATATGTATGTCTATGTTCTTGTGTTGTGTTTCCCTGCAGTAGGACAATATGGATCTGGTATTTGTACATGATTTTGGTTAGCTCTGTTTTCTTGTTTTTGAGGCCCGAAATATTAAGTTGTAGTATGTTTAATTTATTTGGTTTTTTTTTTATACTCTGACCAGTCTTTAAGCTCTTTCTTCCATTAAAATATTTATATATTGAAGTTTGTTGGATCCGAGGTTTCTGGTTTTTGTATGAGTTGTTTGAGTTTCTTCCAGTAGCTAATTTATCGCACAGTCCAGCCTGGTCGCTCACTGTCTGGCGCGGACCTTGTTGACCGAGCTCGTATTGATTTATAGTCTTGATGTACATGGCATTGTTAAAACTGGGGGACCTGTGTGCAATCTTCCTACCCCAGGGTGAAGGTTTTGCAAATCCTCGCCTCAATTCCATCCATGGCATGTATTGTGTCTCTGTCTCTGCTGACATATCATCCATCCGTTTGTTCACTTTCTAGGCCCTGTATTCAAGCAGGATTCACAACAGCCCATTCCCCGCCACCTACTGTCACCGGCACTTACTCCGTTCATTCAGGCGTATCTCATGGGGGCCAAATGTATCGACAGAGGATCGTCACGTCCTGGGTCACTTGTGTCTGTGCGATGTACTACAGGACTGTTGAAGGGAACATGATGGACTTCTAGTCAGTACTAGAGTCATTTGTCTTCACGTATGCCAGTAGATGGTCTCGAGGCGGTTTCGCTGAAGCTCTCACCCTGTCCACATGGGGTTCCTATAGAAATAGTAATAAGATAGAAGACAAGACACTCACTCAAGGGAGAGTGAGGGTGGTTAGATGAGGGCCATGGCGTATACCACACGTTGGTTGGCTCTAGCCCCGCATCTATAGGGGCTCACCTCCTCCCGGCCCAGTCATACCACATGTTGGATGGCTCTAGCCCTGCATCTATAGGGGCTCACCTCCTCCCGGCCCAGTTATACCACATGTTGGTTGGCTCTAGCCCTGCATCTAACTTTGCGATAACAGAGGGACCACGTGTAGGTGTGGCCTTGGACACAGTGGCCCAGTGGAGTTGAATTTAGTCCATCAAAACCAGAGAGAATTTTGTCAAAACAGAGATGTTTAGTCATCTGATATCCACTGAGCCTGGCAAATGAGAGGATATGAACGCTTCAAATACCTTTTGGTGATGTCAAGAGCGGACATCACCCACCCCCAGCTGAAGGTCTGTAAAATTTATGGTCACTAACACCATATTCCCTATACTTCACTTGGCGTGACGGGGGTACATTACTTTACTTTTACTAGGTTCAGGACATCTTCAACAACATATATTCTAACATTTCAAATTCAACTTCTATCTTTCAGCTCCCTGTGAAGCATATGTCTTTAATAAACACTTTCCAAGCCGTCCTATTTCTTGCCAATCTTTTAAGATCATTTCTTCGTCTTTTCCGTCATCTTCATATCTAATTCCACTTGTCTTCTCCGAGAAGCTGTTAGTCTTCTTTTTGGATCTTTCCCTAGGGATTCCAAAAAAGGGTCTGTTGTGTAATACTTCCGTAGTGTGTGTCCTGTCTAGCACCATCATCTTCGTTGTATCACTACTGGTATTTGAGTGGTCATCATCATCAACCTGTCAACACACAACCAACTATACATTTACTAAGGCCCGCGGGTAGAAAAATAATACCGGAAGTCATCAGCTAGAGTGACATTCTCAGCTTTGCGAGCAGGGACAGTTATGAGTAGAGTCACGTCAGCCGTCTATAGCTCCTGTACTTGAAAACGTCACGCTAGTTGGTGGGTTTCGGATTTTATTTTCTTCCCGCGGGGCTTAGTAAATGTATAGTTGGCTGTGATCAACCTGTTCTACAAATAAACTTCTTTCTGCTTTTTTTAATTTCTTCAGCACTTCTGACATTTTGTTTGCTCTTTTAAAAATGTGTTCTTGTACTTTAGAAAAAAATTATATTATTGTTAACATTCGTTACACTAAAGAACTCAATGAAGTGTACATGGAGAACAGCAGGAAGTAGTTGAAGAACTCATGAAGTGTACATGGAGAACAGCAAGAAGTAGTTGAAGAACTCATGAAGTGTACATGGAGAACAGCAGGAAGTAGTTGAAGAACTCATGAAGTGTACATGGAGAACAGCAGGAAGTAGTTGAAGAACTCATGAAGTGTACATGGAGAAAAGCAGGAAGTAGTTGAAGAACTCAATGAAGTGTACATGGAGAACAGCAGGAAGTAGTTGAAGAACTCATGAAGTGTACATGGAGAACAGCATAAAGTAGTTGAAGAACTCATGAAGTGTACATGGAGAACAGCAGGAAGTAGTTGAAGAACTCAATGAAGTGTACATGGAGAACAGCAGGAAGTAGTTGAAGAACTCATGAAGTGTACATGGAGAACAGCAGGAAGTAGTTGAAGAACTCATGAAGTGTACATGGAGAACAGCAGGAAGTAGTTGAAGAACTCATGAAGTGTACATGGAGAACAGCAAGAAGTAGTTGAAGAACTCATGAAGTGTACATGGAGAACAGCAGGAAGTAGTTGAAGAACTCAATGAAGTGTACATGGAGAACAGCAGGAAGTAGTTGAAGAACTCATGAAGTGTACATGGAGAACAGCAGGAAGTAGTTGAAGAACTCATGAAGTGCACATGGAGAACAGCAGGAAGTAGTTGAAGAACTCAATGAAGTGTACATGGAGAACAGCAGGAAGTAGATGAAGAACTCAGTGAAGTGTACATGGAGAACAGCAGGAAGTAGTTGAAGAACTCAATGAAGTGTACATGGAGAACAGCAGGAAGTAGTTGAAGAACTCATGAAGTGTACATGGAGAACAGCAGGAAGTAGTTGAAGAACTCATGAAGTGTACATGAAGAACAGCAGAAAGTAGTTGAAGAACTCAATGAAGCGCACATGGAGAACAGCAGGAAGTAGTTGAAGAACTCAATGAAGTGTACATGGAGAACAGCAGGAAGTAGTTGAAGAACTCATGAAGTGCACATGGAGAACAGCAAGAAGTAGTTGATGAACTCATGAAGTGCACATGGAGAACAGCAAGAAGTAGTTGAAGAACTCATGAAGTGCACATGGAGAACAGCAAGAAGTAGTTGAAGAACTCATGAAGTGCACATGGAGAACAGCAAGAAGTAGTTGAAGAACTCATGAAGTGCACATTGAAAACAGCAAGAAGTATCTGAAGACTCATGAAGTGCACATGGAGAACAGCTAGAAGTAGTTGAAGATCTCATAAATTGCACATGGAGAACAGCAAGAAGTAGTTGAAGAACTCATGAAGTGCACATGGAGAACAGCAAGAAGTAGTTGAAGAACTCATGAAGTGCACATTGAAAACAGCAAGAAGTATCTGAAGACTCATGAAGTGCACATGGAGAACAGCTAGAAGTAGTTGAAGATCTCATAAATTGCACATGGAGAACAGCAAGAAGTAGTTGAAGAACTCATGAAGTGCACATGGAGAACAGCAAGAAGTAGTTGAAGAACTCATGAAGTGCATATGGAGAACAGCAAGAAGTAGTTGAAGAACTCATGAAGTGCACATGGAGAACAGCATGAAGTAGTTGAAGATCTCATGAGGTGCACATGGACTCACCAGGAAATGATACAGCAGACACCAGATACATTAGCTAAAAGAAGATCCAGACAGACAAGTTTCACACAGCCGTCTTCTAAACACATCCAACAAAATCATAAACTTCAACAGTAGAGAAGTCCTGATTAGATAGGCCATAGGAAAAACAGGAAAAGTACTTTCAAAATATACGTACAACGTTAATACCCTGACCCACCCAGAGTTCAAGGATCGTCAATATTATACTCGGTCCTCAGTCGCTTCTTCGGGCCTTGAAACCAACACCTGAAGAATGATAGGTCAGTGTCGTGGGTTAACATCAAAGTGAACCTTTCGTTATCTTTCCCAGAATATAAAATATATGCTCATTACAGAGAGCACAAACATGGGTAAGTTACAGAGAGCACAACCATGGGTAAGTTACAGAGAGCACAACCATGGGTAAGTTACAGAGCTCACAAACAGCATAGAAATGGGTAAATTACACGGATCACAGAAATGGGTATGTTACATAGAGTACACAAATAGGTAAGTTACAGAAGGCACAGAAATGGGAAATTTACACAGAGCACAGGAATGTGTAAATAACACATAAAACAAACATGGGTACGTTACATATAGTACAAATATGGAACAAAATACACATATCACAGAAATGGGCAAATTACACAGAGTTCAGAAATAGATAAGTTACACAGAGTACAAACATGGAGCTAAATACACGAAGAACAAACATGGGTAAGTTACACAGAGTACAAATACGGTTACGTTACAAGAAGCACATACATGGAGAAGCTACACAGAACACAGAAATGGGTAAGTTACACAGAGTACAAAGATGGGTACGTTACACAGTACAAATACGGAGCTAAATACACAGAGCACAAACATGGGTATGTTACACAGAGCGCAAACATGGGTATGTTACACAGAGCGCAAACATGGGTATGTTACACAGAGCGCAAACATGGGTATGTTACACAGGGCACAAATATGGGTATGTTACACAGAGCGCAAACATGGGTATGTTACACAGAGCGCAAACATGGGTATGTTACACAGAGCGCAAACATGGGCATGTTACACGGGGCACAAATATGGGTATGTTACACAGAGCGCAAACATGGGTATGTTACACAGAGCGCAAACATGGGTATGTTACACAGGGCACAAATATGGGTATGTTACACAGAGCGCAAACATGGGTATGTTACACAGAGCGCAAACATGGGTATGTTACACAGGGCACAAATATGGGTATGTTACACAGGGCACAAATATGGGTATGTTACACAGAGCGCAAACATGGGTATGTTACACAGAGCGGTTCATGGGTATGTTACACAGAGCGCAAACATGGGCATGTTACACAGGGCACAAATATGGGTATGTTACACTGGGCACAAATATGGGTAAGTTACAAGAGCACAAACATAGATGGGTAAATTGCACAAAGCACACACATGAGTAAATTTGTCAGAGCACAAACATGGAGCTAAATACACGTTGCACAAGACAGTAAAAACATGGGTAATTTACGCAGACTACATAAATAAGTGAGATACACAGAGCAAACACATGGGTAAGTTAGGCAGACCACATTAGTGGATAAGTTACACATAGCACAAACGTGAGTTACGCATACCACAGATATGGGTAAGTTACACAAAATACAAACATATGGTTAGGTACCAGAAACACAAGCATGAGCTAGATACCACATACCAAAAGAAAATGGATACACAGAGCACAGAAGTGCCGGTGTACACGGCAATGAAGTAGCCGACAAGCTCGCTGGCAGTTCTGGCACTGAGGGTGGCCTTACTCGCGACAAAGAGGACAGAGACAAATTTGTTTTTCATTCCTTAACTGATTTATAGCTGTATAAACGTATACCATTTACAGGAGGATGTGAACTTCCGGTCAATTAGGTGGATAGGCTGCAGGAACGCTATGTCGGAAAAGTATTCCTTGTTGCAGTTTCCTCATATTTCAAGTCCGGCTGGTTGCAGGAGCTACTGAGTTGAGTGCTCTGTGCACACCGTGAGCTGTGTGTTTCAACAGTTTTGATCGTATTTCAATATTCCGATTGTTTACAATGATATCGTATGACAGGGAACAGTTGGCTGTGTTCACTTTCTGTGCAGTTTCGCCTTATGTCTTTTGGCGTGTGCTGAGACTGATATGATGGGGTCTACAGCTACTTTTCTTTGTTTGGGAGATGAGATATTAATTCGGATGATTCTACTGGCACGGGAAGTTGAGCAATTATGCATTTTAATTCGTTTGCAGTGATACCGAGGCCTCCCATAACAATAACAAGAACAATAAAGCGTATACCATAATTATACTTACTGCCGTTGTGATGGACAGTGTTGGTTTGCACTCTTTAGACAGACCTTTTCTCTCAGAGACTGGATCCTCAAGCAATTAGTGAGAATCAACAACGGAAGTAAAGATTTGTATAACCAACTGACGTCATACCTCGTCACGCGGTCTCTTCTTAAATAACGACTTTCTGAAAGAGTTGGCACAAAGAAGGAGTGCGAGAGCACAAATCGTCATCCATCATTATTGAGTTCCGTCTCCACATAGAAGGTTGACTATCATGGAGCTCCATTCCGCTATCTCTTGATTTGATAGTGCTGATTGCCATAGACTGACTTGATCATCTTTTGACGTTAAACGCAATTTAAAAAAAAAAAATTGGTATGGCAACACCTTTACAATAAAGTTATTATCATACTACGTTTTTTTCTTCTTTTTTTTAAAAAAATTATCATTATCTTCATCTTTACAGCCACATGATCATACATCCGCCCGATCCATTGGTTGCCCGTTCTCAACGACAGCGCAGCTAGCCAACCTGTCCGCTCTTTTATTTCCCCGTACTCCCGCATGTCCAGGGACATAGACAAAGGTGACCTTACGTATTTTGGATTTCTGCAACGATTCTACCCATTGCATGCGTACAGAGCCCGCCACCACTTTTTTTATCATGCTCATCGAATCACTCAGTATACATACGTGGGTGTAGGTAGTCTTGTGACTCTAACCATTTGAATGTCTTGGTCACTGCCATCACCTCCATTGTCATGCTACTCGTGGTCATGACGTATGCACCACTGTCTTCTTTGACTATTCTGCCTGCCGAGCGTGCTGTAAATGCCCATGCACTTCTTTGGTGTCGTCTTACAGATCCGTCTGTATAGATGACTGCATCTTTCTCATTGGTGTTACCGCAGATGCGACCGTTGACCTCAGCATTAACCACGACCGGGTTCTGTTCCCTACTTTTCCTGTCGAGTGTGACAATACACGAGAAAGTCCTCTTGAATGACGTAGGCACCGTTATCCACTCCTCACCAACGCTGATATTGGTAAGCCCACAGACCTGTTTGATGACATCTTCTGCTCGGCCCACCTATGATTTGCCTCTTTTTAGCCTGGCACCTTTCACTGTGTTGAGCACGTAAAGTTACTGTACTTGTGAGCATAGCTCGGACACTGCATAACAAACTGTAGACAGCATCGATTTTTATTTCAATGTCAATGAGACATTTCAGTTATAATCCTCGCAATTTGCAGCATTTATTTCAAGTGGACCCAAATTAGCTACATTCTGTTTATTCTTAAACTAATATTTTTTTGTTAATGGGGAATGGTTCTGAGTTGTAACAATACGCACAAATGTTAATTTTCTAGCTTATTAATTTTTTTTTTTAATTAAGTATGTTTATAAGATTAATAATTGTGAAAACAAAGTTTCAAAGACAAACCCAGTAAGGTTTGTGATTCCATTTCTAATTAGATGTGACTGAGGTCTAAGCTACAGTTTCCACTAATTAACTTGAATATAGCACAAGGTAATCGTAGACAGCTATACTTTTCAAATTATGAAGGTAAGAAACATATCAAAGGTAAGCACATGGGAAGGGGCATTGAGTCAACAAAGAACGCCCAGAGAAAAGAATGTTCACGGAATAGCGATTGTTATGAAATTATGAGCGGTGGATGGGTTCTCGGAGGCATGCATGAAGCTTCGAATTCCGGAGCTTTTTTATAGCGGAATGCTTTGCTCTGTGAAATTCAGCATGCGGATCAGTGTATGTGCCTTGTGGATGCTTCTGTTCAAGAAGGTCTCTGTAGTCTCTACGTTGTACTGTTACGTTAAGCGTGTGGTCCGGTGTATACATTGCAATGCTTGGGATTGCTTCTGTAGTCTTACGATTGCACTGTCACTTTTAGGCGTGTGGTCCTGTGCATCCGATGTCCAGGATTGCTTCTGTAGTCTTAAGATTGCACTGTCACTTTTAGGCGTGTGGTCCTGTGCATCCGATGTCCAGGATTGTTTCTGTAGTCTTAAGATTGCACTGTCACTTTTAGGCGTGTGGTCCTGTGCATCCGATGTCCAGGATTGCTTCTGTAGTTTTTACGTTGCACTGTTACGTTAGTGATGTATTCCAGTACATCCGATTTCAATATGTTCTCAGTCGGTCATAACATTGGCTGACCCTTTGGTAGCGTCGCTACTAGCAGCACAGCTCTATGGTAGGGAGTACACAAACTCTTCCTACACTTAATATTTAAGATCGATGACTGGATGGTTTCGAGGCAAGACGCCGGCCTCGAGACAGAGAAGTTGTGAGTTCAGATCCCGGCTTCACCGGTTGGGATTTTTATTTATGATTTCTCTCTGCGGCAGCCACCCCTGGTCTCAGCTGCGAGGCCCGGCTTGAAACGTCAATTACTAATGGACGGAGAAAATATGAGTACCTCCGAAGTCGGAGTTATCTGCCTGTGCGGCAAGGGACCCCTGTGCACACGGCTGCCAGGGAAAAATGGATTAACGCGCAAAAATGCAGTTCCTAGTCTCTAGGGACTTCGTCAGAGGTAAAAGCTGGCGAACGAAAAAAAATATTGAAGATACGTTAGAGACTACGTCACAAAGGAGAAATCAACACGATACAAGAAAGAGCCTGCACAAAGAGCTTATTTAATAGGTTAAGGGAAAAGGAATTGTTTTGTTTCGGGTATGTCACAAGATTTCACAACCAGGCCAAAAGTGTCGTATACAGGACAGTGAAAACTGTAAGTCGCAGAGGACATAGACTCAAGTTCGTCATCATGTGCCATACCGGTTGACGTAGACGATCATGTCATTTCCACAGTTTTCTGTCTACAGTGCATCTTATCAACTCTGCTTTTGACTGTTTTCCATGCCATGATACCAAGCTATTTAGTATCGTCTCTCTTTGTTATCCGCAATCTCTTTTTCCCTGTATTTTACCAGTTGTAGCCAAGTATTCCAACTTCCCTCTTCTCAAGATGTGCCCGAAATAAATCGATTGTTTCTTTCTGATGTTTTTTTTTCCTGATATCGCAGAAGTAGACAAGAAACAACATGGTTTGATAAAGTCAATTACTGCAGAGGAAAAACCATGAACGAAATCTTTAAAGTTCTCACATAAAGAATGGAAGAAGAGTGAGAAAGATTGTGAAGAATTAGTCCTCTCAACTTTCCAAAGACTCCGGGGTAGGATAAACGGTTAAGGCAAAAAGCATGATATTTCTTGACCCCCAAAAATGTTCCTGTTTGTTGTGCGATTGTCCAGGATTCACTTCCACGTGTAGAGACTGGCTCTATGTAACACCAAATAACTCCTATTCCCCTATCTTTAATGTAAGAGCATTTCTTGTTTCGTTTTATTTTAAATCCAGCTTTTACCTCAGTTGTCCTGCAACTCACATCTCTTGTATTAGTTTAAATGGTTCACACGAATTTGGATCTGTGTCTCCAAACAAGTTCTTGCCTGTTGTCAGATTGCCAGATTGTCAGATTGCCAGATTGTCAGATTGCACATCTACTGTTTTCACAGAACACTGATGAGAAGTCTCCTACTTCCATTGTCAACGAGGGGTTCCCTAATATCCTTTCGTTCATTTCTGGAATGTTATCTGAGCTTGAGCTATTCTCTATCTGACCTCTGATGTATGTTGATTATCTGAAGCAATTGTCGTGTTCAGGTCCTCTTTGTAAATCTCATCGTCGGAAACAGCAACAATCGCTCATCAGCATTAATTCAAATACCAGTCTTAGAAGAGATCCTTCAGTCTGGAGATAATTTAATTAATTTGATTCTTATATATTATCCAAGTCGTTATGTTTAATTAATTAATTAATTTATAACACCATAACAATTTTTTAAAAACACATCTCATGTCATTCGTTCATTAACCTGGACACATTTGCAGACACATGCACACACACGCCAAATTACTTCATCTTCTACCTTTCAGCTCCCTGTGGAGCTTAGGTCTTCAACAAACGCTTTCCAAGTCGTTCTGTTTCTTGCCATTCTTTTAACGAACATGACTTAGCTGTAGTTAAATCAACCTTGAAGTAGAATACAAATTGACAAGAAACACCCCCTCCCCCTTTGAACTTAAAAAAAATGTTCTTTATTTGATGTTAGTTTTGGCGGGTTATAATCTAGTCTCATAATCGTAATCGTTAGCATGGGTCGCCGCGTTCTGTGACGTCAGTGAGTTATTTCCTTCACAACATCTTGAAAGCACTTCAATAACTCACAGCCGCTTTTGCTTTCCCAAAAAACTGTCTCTTTATGTTCAGCATCTTTTTTTTTATGTTTATCTCATTTTCTCTTGCTTTTGATCTTTTCGCTGTGTCACAAGATTTGTTAGACTTCTTTAGTACGTGTTTATTGTTGACAGTTGTTTCCTTTTGTGTTTCCTTTTATTTTTAATGTGTTAACTATCAGCATAAGCTTGCTGTCAACGTGACGACTTACTGCTGTATTAAAACCTGCATTTAACCAGACAGGGATCTTGGTACTTCTTCTTCAACAATCAGCTACCGCTATGAGTTTAGACATTTAGACCAGCATGGGTCACGAACAAGATCTTTCTTCACCGGTTCTCCATAACGTCAAGGCAAATCACGTCAGGGCAAGATGTATGTTTACAATACTTGAGAAATATAACAAGTAATCAACAAGAGAAAAAAATAAAGAACAATAGACAGGATCGAACCCGTACTTCTCTAGCTTCTTATAGCGCCTTACCACGAAAAATACACGCTAAAGCACACAGCCAACTAAGCAACCCAGCAACAAGAAGTACAGGTTCGATCATATTTCGGTAGCCTATTGTTTTTTTCATATACATGGAAAACAAACCAGTAGAAGAGATCGATCACTTTATCTATCTTGGAAGTCACATTGACCGAGAAGGGGATACGAGCAAAGAAATTAGAATCAGAATAGTTAAAGCAGCAATGTCTTTCAGAAGCCATGAAAAGTTGTGGAAATCAAAACTCATCAGCACAAACACAAAACTTAGGCTATTCAAATCAAATGTACTATCAACCCTTACGTATGCGTGTGAAAGCTGGAAAACAACAAGAGATATAGAAACAAAGTTGAACGCATTCGAAAATAAATGTCTAAGGAAAATACTTGGTATAGCGTGGAACGAATTCAAAACAAACAAGGAAATTAGAAAAATCGCCAATCAACCACTAATATCTTCAGTAATAAAGAAAAGACGATGGTCATACGTTGGACATGTGATGAGAAGAGATAATAACCGAATAGCAAAGCAAGCCCTCATATGGGAAACAACAGGTAAAAGAAAAAGAGGAAGACCCAGGGAGACACTGAGAAGAACATTGATGAGAGAGGCAAGAGCAGCAGGAATCGGCTCCCTCAATGAGATAGAACTGCTTGCACAGAACAGAGACAGATGGCGAGATTTGATAAAATATCTTTAAAAGAAAACTGCTAGAACAAAAAATTCATATAGGAGAAGGTGTATCTTGGTCTACGCCCTATGGGCCGGTTACGGCTCGAAAGGTCAATAGATAGATTGTTTTTTTTTTTGCTTTCTTTTATATTGATTATTTGTGATTTTTTTTACCGAGTGTTGTAAACATACATCTTCCCCTGAAATGATTCTATCGTCTCGGAAGTTTCCCTCCATAAAAATATTCATCTTTTTATCTCCTTCTCAAGTAAGGTTGTTTCTGTGGGCCATATTTGTTTTCTTAGTGTGTTGAGAGTGCTACAATCCTGTAGAATATATCTCTGGACTTTGTCGCATATTGCAGAGTCACCGTGTCCTATCTTGTGTCCTGCTGCCTTGCAGGTAAGCTCGGGAGAGTAAAAGGCTAAGGGAGTGTACCCCGAAATAAAACAACCCCACTGCCTTGTGGGATCTTGTGGGATAGCAAAGATCTAAGAATAATAAAGAACATGTACTGGCAACAAACAGCGGCATAAGAACTGGAAACCAATTGGGAATGTTTCAACAAATAAAACAGGGTGTTAGACAAGGATGTGTGCTGTCACCAGATTTTACTATAAATAACACAAGGCAACAAAATGAAACTTTTTTTAATCATCTCAAACCAAAGTACACTTTTCTAAAGGATTTTTTGGCGCTGATTTCAGATCTGGTATCAGTTTTTTCTATCACGTCAAGTTTTTAAGTTATGAGTGATGTTAGTTTTCACTGAACTTGGCTGTATTTGTTCGAGAATCGCAAACATCAATTAAGCAAATGATTCACATCTTCTAGACTAAATCAAATATACTCACATCACAGCATAGATATGTTGAATGTTTCTTCAAAAATGCTTGGAATATGATTTTCTGTTATATTCTTCGCCTGGATTATCACGGAATAGCATCCAGCAGAAGTCGGCCATCATACTCTCATTCCACAAACCTTGATAACGGCGCTCCATTAACTGATAGTCCTGGTGAAAACGTTCTCCTTGCTCATCACTCACCATACCAAGATTTTCTGGGAAAAAATCTACATGGGAGTGCAAGAAGTGAAGTTTTAATGACATGCGACAGCCAAGGTTCAGGTAAGAATCTATTAGACGCTGAACTCCTTCCCTGTACGTAGGAGACTTATGATTACCTAGAAAGTTTTCACAGACCCACTTGAATGCCTCCCAGGCTTCTAGCTCAGCTCCTGACAGAGACTGTTTGAAACCTTCATCTTGTAAAACAGATCTGATTTGTGGACCTATAAATATCCCTTCCTTCATTTTTGCAGCAGTGATGTTTGGGAATTTATTAACAAGGTACTGAAAACCTTCTGAGTTTGTTTTACCCATGGTCTTCACAAGGGTTTTCATCAGTCCTAGCTTAATATGGAGAGGTGGCAGAAATATTTTCTGTGGATCAACAAGGGGCATATTTTGGACACTGCTTGCTCCTGGCGTATAGATATGTCTTGGCTCCCAGACACGTTTGACATAATGTTCTGCTGTTGCTCGACTATCCCATAGGCATAGGAAACAACAGTATTTAGTGAATCCTCCTTGCATGCCCATCAACATGCCAATGACCTTTAGATCACCACAGATGTTCCACTGGTGTGTTTTATAATGGATAGCTTCAAGCAAACTGTTCATGTTGTAATAGGATTCTTTCAGATAAACAGAATGTGCAACTGGTTTGCTTGGTTTTACATTTCCATTGTGCAAAAGAGCTGCCTTTAAGCTTCTTCGCGAGGAATCAATGAAGAGACGCCATTCTGATGGATCATGCACTTGTGATAAACTGTTGAAGAGACCATCGATGTCCTGACAATAACTCAATGAGCCGTCAACATTGAAGAACGTCGTCATGTTGAGATTTCGTTTTCTATAATGAGTTATGTTAACGTCCCTTGCAAGCAAATGCTTTTGCTTAAGCCTTGAAGCAAGAAGTTCTGCTTTATCTTTAGACAGATTTAGATCACGAATAAGATCATTCAGCTCTGCCTGTGTAAAAGTCTTAGGTTCTAAACATTCATCAACAGTATAATCTGGATCGCAAGGTTTTTGCAACCTTTAAAATAAAAGAAAGGACAACACAACAAAATCTCATAATATACTTATCGTAATTACTTTAAGCAAACACCACACGTGTATAAATGGATTTAATATCCTATCGAATACACAAAAATGGTAGCATCGATACTAAATCACGTGACCCGAAACAAATTTCTAACAGCCAGTAATAAGGTATCGATACCAATCTAAATAAAACATTGTACTCGATTTGTGGTCATAACCACTGTTGAAATATATTATAATTAGCTATTAAAAAAAATGTTACGTGGCAGAAAAAAACTAAAGACAGATTTGAAATCAGCTAACCAAATACTACAAAACCCATATAAAATTATCTGTGATGATTTTTGTGTGTTGCCTTGTGAATCTAAGATATGCTGATGATACAGTCTTAATCGCTAAGATTGAAAATGAGTTAAAAGAAATGTTGGACATTATAGTGAAAGAAAGCAAAAATAAAGGACTCAGCCTTAATAGCAAAAAGACAGAGGTAATGGTAACAACAAAGAAAACGACATCACCTCAGTGCAAAATAAAGACAAGTGGAGCAATATTAAAACAGGTAAACGAATTTAAATATTTGGGAACTTTGTTAACCTCAGACGGAAGATGTACAAAAGAGGTGAGATGCAGAATGGCTCAGGCAAAAACAGCTTTCCAAAAAAATGAGGAAGATACTATGGAATCCATTTTTGATAATAGAAACAAGAAAAAGAGTTCTTAAATGTTATATAGAGCCAGTCTTAACATATGGATGCAAATCATGGACAATAGGACAACAAACAAGAAAATCACAGGAGGCTGTAGAAATGTGGTTTTACAGAAGAATGTTGAGAATACCATGGATAGCCAAGAAGAGTAATGAAAAAGCTCTGAAAAAGGTGAAAGCAAAAAGAGAGCTAATTTGCAATATTAGGAAGAGACAATCATCATTTTTGGCAATGTAATGAGAAGAGAAAAACTGGAATATATTGTACCACCTGGAAAAATTGAGGGACGAAGAGATAGAGGGAAGCAAAGAGAAAAAATAACAGACAGCTTAAGAGAATGGCTTGGCAGAAGGTCAACGACAGAAATGATAAATAGCTGCCGAGATCGAAAATTGTGGAGAGACATGATCACCTACGCCAGTAGGCCCGGTACTTGATGATGATCTTGTGTAACTGTGCTCTGGGGCTAGAGTGGCCCGTTCCGAGTCTAAATATCTTGGTCTGCTCATGTCTGCTGAGTTTGGTTCAAACTCATGGTCTGGCTCAATTTTTCCATACAACTCTTTCATTCTGCTTTCAGTGCTTGCTTCAGGATTGTCTTTAGACGGGTGACTTTTGAACAATCCCTTATCAAATTAATAGCAAAAAAACTGGCCTTTATTCCACAGCTTCACGAAAAAAACTGGCCTTTATCCCACAGCTTTCATGAGAAAAACTGGCCTTTATCCCACAGCTTTCATGAAAAAACTGGCCTTTATCCCACAGCTTTCTTGAGAAAAACTGGCTTTTATCCCACAGCTTTCATGAGAAAAACTGGCCTTTATCCCACAGCTTTCATGAGAAAAACTGGCCTTTATCCCACAGCTTTCATGAGAAAAACTGGCCTTTATCCCACAGCTTTCATGAGAAAAACTGGCCTTTATCCCACAGCTTTCATGAGAAAAACTGGCCTTTATCCCACAGCTTTCATGAGAAAAAACTGGCCTTTATCCCACAGCTTTCATAAAAAAACTGGCCTTTATCCCACAGCTTTCATGAGAAAACTGGCTTTTATCCCACAGCTTTCATGAGAAAAAAACTGGCCTTTAACCCACAGCTTTCATGAGGAAAAACTGGCCTTTAACCCACAGCTTCATGAAAGAATTGGCCTTTATCCCACAGCTTCATGAAAAAAAACTGGCCTTTATCCCACAGCTTTCATGAAAAAACTGGCTTTTATCCCACAGCTTTCATGAGAAAAAACTGGCCTTTATCCCACAGCTTTCATAAAAAAACTGGCCTTTATCCCACAGCTTTCATGAAAAAACTGGCTTTTATCCCACAGCTTTCATGAGAAAAAAACTGGCCTTTAACCCACAGCTTTCATGAGGAAAAACTGGCCTTTAACCCACAGCTTCATGAAAGAATTGGCCTTTATCCCACAGCTTCATGAAAAAAAACTGGCCTTTGTCCCACAGCATCATGAAAACCTGGCCTATATTCCACAGCTTTCATGAGAAAAAACTGGCCTTTAACCAACAGCTTTCATGTGAAAAACTGGCCTTTATCCCACAGCTTTCATGAGAAAAAACTGGCCTTTAACCAACAGCTTTCATGTGAAAAACTGGCCTTTATCCCACAGCTTTCATGAGAAAAAACTGGCCTTTATCCCACAGCATCATGAAAAACCTGGCCTATATTCCACAGCTTTCATGAGAAAAAACTGGCCTTGATTCCTCAGCTTTTATGAGAAAAAAACTTTCGGATCCCATATACGAGGTCAGTACAACTATTGTTTTTTTTCCCCTAAATAATGTAAATAAATAACTAGGTCGTTGGTTGTTGTATTTGTTAATTTATTTTTTAATCGGACATACCCAGTGTACCACTATGGTTTTGATTTTAAATGTTTGTTTTTTTTAAACAAAGAGGGAGGGGCCTAGTTGGGAAACCAACCGACTGGGCAACCGATGTTCGGACAACCCGTGTTCGGTTCCCACTGGAAACAAGTGTGAGTTGTACTCGTGGTTGGAAAAAAATACCCCGGCTGTTGACCCAGCCGCTGGCAGAAATGGGTACCAGGGTAGTACTCTTAGAAGGTGAGGAATGTCGCCTCGCGTCGTGAGTTTCGATGCTTGAAGTGATACTACCCAGAAGTCTCCGAACACTTCTGAATAGGCGGTCGAGCATATATTGGTGAAAACTCGCGTGCTAAGACGCCGATTCATGTCACGTACTTTATCTTTACTGTGATATTTGTGCCTTTCATCCAAATACATCCGACTTCAGCATATTATTTTTTAGCACCGAGTTGCCTTCCCTCTTCGATCCCTACTCGCATGGCCAAACTAGACAAATTAGTCTGTTTCTGGAGGCACCGCTAAGTGGTGGAGTAGGTTTTGGATGGTTCTGGTATGGACGCCGATTCAAGTCTAGTACTTTACCTTTACATACCTTAAACAATCTCAGGTATGTTGATGACATAGTGTTAATCTCTAAAAGTGAAAAACGAGTCACGGAAAATGATGAAAGTGATACAAAGTAAAAATGAAGGTATTAGAAGTAAATGAAGGTAACAATTCGTTGTACATATAATAAAAAGCAAAAACGACAAGTAACAATTACCAACAAAAAAAAAGAACAATTAAAAGTATATGTAATAATATCAAAACAAATCAATGAAATTCACTGCTTATGAAAAAATAGTGACAGCAGACTGTAGGTGAACAACAACGATGAGGTAGAGAATAATAGAATCCGATAACAGTGACTGGATTCATAGAAAATATTAAGATTATATAATAAAACCTTTCTTTGACAATGTAATTAAGACAAAGAGTTCTAGAGCGTTATGTAGAACCTGTCCTAAACTGTGGGAGTGAATCATGGACAATCCACGGCCAATAATAGCCCCCTACCATTGAACAGAAGGGTTTATTTGAAGGTTGTTTGAGAATCCCTTGATGAGTGAATAAGGGACAATCCACGGCCAATAATAGCCACCTACCGTTGAAAACAAGGGTTTATTTAAAGGTTGTTTGAGAATCCCTTGATGAGTGAATCATGGACAATCCACGGCCAATAACAGTCACCTACCGTTGAAAACAAGGGTTTATTTGAAGGTTGTTTGAGAATCCCTTGATGAGTGAATCATGGACAATCCACGGCCAATAACAGCCACCTACCGTTGAACAGAAGGGTTTATTTGAAGGTTGTTTGAGAATCCCTTGATGAGTGAATCATGGACAATCCACGGCCAATAATAGCCACCTACCGTTGAACAGAAGGGTTTATTTGAAGGTTGTTTGAGAATCCCTTGATGAGTGAATCATGGACAATCCACGGCTAGTAACAGCCACCTACCGTTGAAAACAAGGGTTTATTTGAAGGTTGTTTGAGAATCCCTTGATGAGTGAATCATGGACAATCCACGGCCAATAATAGCCACCTACCGTTGAACAGAAGGGTTTATTTGAAGGTTGTTTGAGAATCCCTTGATGAGTGAATCATGGACAATCCACGGCTAGTAACAGCCACCTACCGTTGAAAACAAGGGTTTATTTGAAGGTTGTTTGAGAATCCCTTGATGAGTGAATCATGGACAATCCACGGCCAATAATAGCCACCTACCGTTGAAAACAAGGGTTTATTTGAACGTTGTTTGAGAATCCCTTTATGAAAGAAGCGATCCAAACCAAAAGAGGCAAAGTAAAGTAAGAGAGACAATCTTTGTCCAACAAAGAGCGGCTGTTCGTGATTCATAAATGTCACGTCTGATCAGCCTTTGTTTCCGGAGAATCTGTTTCCTTATCTCGTGTCCGAACATGCTCGGAATCACGTTCACATAGCGAGGAGGATCCGAGTGGGCAATCCTGTTCAGTAGTGACACAGTTGTATTGACGACCAAACTATAGGCTTGAATTACCCGAAATTGTCTACGCCATAGAGGTTCTCATGTTAGAGAAACCCGTTGAGATGAGTTAAAGTAGTCTCCTGCTCCGACTCCGAAAGATTTGAGTGACATTTCTTGCCCTAGGGCGACAAGAGGTAGGGACAGCGCGTTAGAGTGACGGACAGGCAACATCCGGGCTCTCGGGTGAAAACGCAAGAAGCTCTAATTTATGCTGCCAGTATCTGTCACGCGCTTTTTGTGTTGTGTCCCTGGGACTGACAGTTCGTATCCTGAAATAAGAGTCAAGACATGAAACCTGCGTGAATAGAGGAAATAAGTAACACAGAGAAAGCTCTGTTAAAAGAACACGGAGATTAAATCGGACGATCTAATTTCACGTTAAAGCATATTTTACTGTGTAGTCACTGATCGGTTTTTGTTGCTTGACAAGAGTTTCAAATTGCAGCATTGTTTCCTCTAAACTTCTGCTCGTTCTACGCCCCTTGCCAACTTTATACGCCCCCTGCCAACGGAGGACTCCAGAACTGACAAGATAATTACTCTGTGAGCTGGAAAAGAACCGGTGAGATCTACAGACCGTATAGAAGCCGAAGACAAATAGCTTACGTGTGTTCTGCATGGACAGAACTGATGTTTTTGTATGTCTCCCAACATGACAGGTGCTGTTATTAAAGTGAACATCTGCAATGCGAATCATTCCGTTATTTTCATGCTGCACTTAAGAGCCGTCATTGTCATCAAGTACCATGCCTGCTGACATAGGTGATCATGTCTCTACTCAACTTTCTGTGTCTGCAATTGTTTATCATTATTGCTGCTGACTTCCAACAATTCCATTCTCTTAGGTTCTCTTTTATCCTTTCCTCGTTATTTTTTTCAACATCTTCTTCGCTTAATTCTTAAGTTGTAGCTTTATGGTCTAACTTTTCCTTTTTCGATTACATGAACAAAATGTATTTTTGTTTATCTCTGACACTAGCGCTAAGCTTTCTTTTTCTTTTACCTCTTTTTAACACTCTTACCTCTTCTTCATAATCCTATAGCCGCGGTGAATAGTTGGGGCACCATTGATATACTTCGTCAACTTTCTCTATTTTTATCTCTATCTTCACTCATTTTGTGGAACTCTGCAAAGTACATGCCTGTTCTTTCTTTGATGCTATCCTCCAATGACTGCTTTTATTTATTTGTGGAAATTGTCCTTAGTATATTCAACATTCTTCTGCACAATCACATTTCTGTGGGATCCATCGAGTTTCTTCTTTCTTGTCTTTTTTCAGGTCAACAAAAGAAATGATTAATAACTGTCGACGTCGATAGTTGTGGAGAGACATGATCACCTACGCCAGCAGACATGGTACTTTATGATGATGATAGACAACCTTTACCATTTTTATTTCTTTATTAACTGCTTCCTGTGTTGTCTAGGCTGCCAGGTGTTTATAAACAACACGGTCTGCTGTTCCTAAAGCTGCCCCAGTGCTGTCTATCAATATTTTAATGATTTTCGAACACTCCTGGTATTATTGCTTCTTGTCACTTCATATTAATAGCCTGTTTCACTGTCGTGTTTGTTGATTGCTTCTTCAACATTTTTTTTTTCTTTATGAATGAAAACATTTCTTTTCGTTTTTTAAATAGTTTCCATGGTTACAGCAAGGACCCTCGGTAAACAATAGCACGTGAGACAGTCCCCTGAAGATAAGAGATTGGGTTCGCCCAGGCATAAATTTGTACCAGAGTTTTTTTTCGGTTTTTATTTGTGGGAAAGAAAGAAGCTATTCGCGGCTTAGTTTATATTGCATTTTTTTTTATTCCTTGGAATGAACAGAGAATGAAGGGAAAGAAAGGTATATATATATATATATATATATATATATATATATATATATATATATATATATAGAGAGAGAGAGAGAGAGAGAGAGAGGGGGGGGGGGTTTGAGAGAGAGAAAGAGAGAACGAGAGAGAGGAAGAATCTTTAATTTTCTGATCTGATTATATTTATGATGAATATCAACAAAAGTGTTGTTCTTAATCAAGATCAAAGATGACATTCACGACGCTTCATTCATTCATTCTGTTGTCATTTGGAAGTTATTTAGTTCATGAACCCGTCCCATTAATCTGTTCATCAACTCATCATTAAGTGAATTCATTAATCACTCCATGCCATTCATTCATTGATTCACCAATGCAGCATTTAAGGTGAGGTTTACACCTAAACCTCCGCGCTACAGCGACCATCTCCATTAAATGGTTCATGTACAAGGAATCCTTCAGCGTTTGGATCTGACGTGTGTGTGTACAACCAATACTTTAACATTTGGGTCTGTCTTGTGTGTGTACAATCAATCCTTCAACGTTTAGATCTTACTTGTGTATACAACGAATCCTTCAATGTTTGGATCTGCCTTGTGTGTACAACAAACCCTTCAACTTGGATCTGCCGTGTGTGTACAACAAACCCTTCAACTTGGATCTGCCGTGTGTGTACAACAAACCCTTCAACGTTTGGATTTGCCTTGTGTGTACAACAAACCCTTCAACGTTTGGATCTGCCGTGTGTGTACAACAAACCATTCAACTTGGATCTGCCTTGTGTGTACAACAAACCCTTCAACTTGGATCTGCCTTGTGTGTACAACAAACCCTTCAACGTTTGGATCTGCCTTGTGTGTACAACAAACCCTTCAACTTGGATCTGCCTTGTGTGTACAACAAACCCTTCAACGTTTGGATCTGCCTTGTGTGTACAACAAACCCTTCAACTTGGATCTGCCTTGTGTGTACAACAAACCCTTCAACGTTTGGATCTGCCTTGTGTGTACAACAAACCCTTCAACGTTTGGATCTGCCTTGTGTGTACAACAAACCCTTCAACTTGGATCTGCCTTGTGTGTACAACAAACCCTTCAACTTGGATCTGCCTTGTGTGTACAACAAACCCTTCAACTTGGATCTGCCTTGTGTGTACAACAAACCCTTCAACGTTTGGATCTGCCTTGTGTGTACAACAAACCCTTCAACTTGGATCTGCCTTGTGTGTACAACAAACCCTTCAACGTTTGGATCTGCCGTGTGTGTACAACAAACCCTTCAACTTGGATCTGCCTTGTGTGTACAACAAACCCTTCAACGTTTGGATCTGCCTTGTGTGTACAACAAACCCTTCAACTTGGATCTGCCTTGTGTGTACAACAAACCCTTCAACTTGGATCTGCCGTGTGTGTACAACAAACCCTTCAACGTTTGGATCTGCCGTGTGTGTACAACAAACCCTTCAACTTGGATCTGCCGTGTGTGTACAACAAACCCTTCAACTTGGATCTGCCTTGTGTGTACAACAAACCCTTCAACGTTTGGATCTGCCTTGTGTGTACAACAAACCCTTCAACTTGGATCTGCCTTGTGTGTGTTACCTACTCTCCCCACCCCCCAAATATCACAGTTTTATCATGACAGCATTTTCATGCATGATCTACGAATTCGGCACATATACTTTACGTCTTGTAAAGATACAAAAGCTACTTTTCACACTGCTGCTATTTGACAATTCTATTTTGTACCATTAGAGCCCGTTGGAAAATATACTACTGCTTGCCTTATTTTTCCATGATGTTATTAGATGACATTGGAATGTCAATTATTTGCTGCATTCTCAATTTTTTTTTATTCGATGTTGCAAAAATATTATGTTATTACTTTAATTTACTTTTTCATAGTAAATGTCTTTGGAAAGTAAACTATTTGTTATTTTCTCTCATTTCTAATATCAAATATTATTAAATTATAAAATATGTGTCTCAACCTATATTGCCATAATTTTAGAAGCAGCGATCTATGCAATATGTGTCATTTTGGCACGCAAGGTTTCTGTTTTTGAGATTGTGGTTCTGCCCTATGTGCCGTCTTCGGCTCCAAAGGACAACAGATAGAGATAGAACCTATATTCCCTTATGAGAGGTTGAAATTTAAACTATTTGTTGCACTTTCTATCTCAAATTGGTTGTTGCTGTTGTTGAAACATAAACTACCTGCCGTTTTCTCCATTCTTATATTGCTTGTTGTTGTTGAAATATAAACTACCTGCCGTATTCTCCATTATCATATTGCTTGTTGCTGTTGTTGAAATATAAGCTATCTGCCGTATTCTCCATTCTCATATTGCTTGTTGTTGTTCTGGAAATATAAACTACCTGCCGTATTCTCCATTCTCATATTGCTTGTTGTTGTTCTGGAAATATAAACTACCTGCCGTATTCTCCATTATTATATTGCTTGTTGTTGTTGAAATATAAACTACCTGCCGTATTCTCCATTATTATATTGCTTGTTGTTGTTGAAATATAAACTACCTGCCGTATTCTCCATTCTCATATTGCTTGTTGTCGTTGAAATATAAACTACTTGCCGTATTCTCCATTCTTATATTGCTTGTTGTTGTTGAAATATAAACTACTTGCCGTATTATGGTTGCTGCTGTTCTTGAAATAGAAAATAGACGCTACGCTTTCCATAGCTCTGCGTAATGTAAATGATGTGGCCCCTTACCTGCTATGTATTGATTATTACTATTTTTTTTCTTGTTGAAATGTTGTTTCAATGTATGAAATGTTAAAAAAAAAATAGATAGCAGCCTTCATAAGAGAGTCTAAAATCCTAGCCTGAATTACGTCATGATAGCAGAAGAAGATTATTCTATGTTTGCCATGCCATGTTTAATGATATCGTTTTGATAGATTATCATTTACTTCTCATTTTGCTTTAAAGTGCTTTGCGTTTAAACGATCTGTACATTAAATACAGGGATAACGTGGTGCAAATATTGTATTGTGTTCATTAACCCCAACAATAATTCTTGATCAATCGTCCTTATCTCTAGATATGTTCTTGCTTTTAAGAAGGTAGTCTGTCGTCATATGTCATACACTCACAATGACACGTTTGAGAAACGAGGCAGAAATGTATGTACACCTTGTTATCTTGCACCTCTGTGTTATGTATACATTCATTTAAAATCTCGGATGTCAAAAGAAAGATTAATCCTTTTCACCAGTTACGGTGTTTTACAAGAGTCAGTAGAAACACCTGAGGGAATGAATCAGCGAAATTTAAACTCTAAACAGATAAATTTGCATAGAGAAAACCATCGAGCTGTGATTAAAAACAGTTAAATTTTACCTCGACTCTGTATAGCACGAGAAGTGAAGACATGACAGTTATTATTATTATTACCATTTTTTTTCAAATTACGAACTAACCAGGAAGTAATGTTTTAATTATCTTCTACTTACTTTTGTATTCCTTCACTTCACTTCACTTCCTTTTTTTTCTTCTCTTTGTTTTTTTCAATCTTTTTTCCCCCTTTTTTTTGTCTTCTTTTTATTTTCTCTTTCGTCGATTTAATTTTCTTTTAAATTTTGTTTTTACGTTTTCTTCTCTTCACTGACTTCTGTTCTTGTTTGTTTTTATTTCTGTTATATTTTCTTCTCTTCTTTTCCTTTTTTCTTCACATTCTTATTTTCTGCTTTCGTTATTCTCCCTTTTCCCTGCTATCCGTTTCATCTCCTTCTTTCTCTGCTATATCTTCATCTTTCCCTTGTTTTTCTCCAGACTAGTTTCTCTCCATTATTGATTGAAAAGAGATTCGATGCAGAGTGGCTCAGGCAAAAGCAACTTTCCAAAGAATGAGGAAGATACTGTGCAATAGAAACAAGAAAAAGAGTTCTTAAATGTTATGTAGAGCCAGTCGTAACATATGGATGTGAATCATGGACAATATGACAACAGACAAGAAAATCACTGGAGTCTGTAGAAATGTGGTTTTACAGAAGAATGTTCAGAATACCATGGACAGCTAAGAAGAGTAATGGAAATGTTCTGAAAGATGTCTCTCTCTCTCTCTCTCTCTCTCTCTCTCTCTGCGATCAAGACTCAATCAGAGTAGGATTCCAGACTCTCTCATGAAGTCAGCTGTCTGTTTCAGTGGTGAAAGAGGCCAAAGCAAAAAGAGAGCTAATTTCCAATTTTAGGAAGAAACAATCATAATTTTTTGGCCATGTAATGAGAAGAGAACAACTGGAATATGTTGTTATATAACAACAGGGAAAATTGAGGAAGAAACAATCATAATTTTTTGGCCATGTAATGAGAAGAGAACAACTGGAATATGTTGTTATATAACAACAGGGAAAATTGAGGGACGAAGAGTTAGAGGGAAGCAAAGAGAAAAAATAACAGACAGCTTAAGAGAATGACTTGGCAGAAGATCGACAACAAAAATGATAAATAACTGTCGAGATCGAACATTGTGGAGAGACATGATCACCTACGCCAGCAGGCCCGGTACTTGATGATGATGATGATGTGTTTCTCTCGGCAACTGTTCTTTGCTCTTTATCTGGGAGTGACAAAGAGGCACTTTGTTGAAGTTTATCTAAAACCTGCGATATGTTGCTCTGTTGAAGATACTCACTCGACTTCATCACGACATGTTGGAAGAAGATTTCCAATTCTGGCCAGTATAACCAAACTGGTTTTCCTATTTCCATGAACCTCAGCGCTGTGAAAATGGTCTTGATTAGCGTTTATTGATGCTGACCCCAACAGTCGGTTGTGAGAGTCGCTTAGTAGGCTTAGCCATAGCATTCATTGTGTCTAATGTACGAGTATTGTACCTTTTTATTTGCCTTGTGTCTAATGTAGGAGTATTGTACCCTTTTATTTACATTACATCTAATGTACGAGTATTGTAACCTTTTATTTACATTACATCTAATGTGCGAGTATTGTACCCTTTTATTTACATTACATCTAATGTACGAGTATTGTAACCTTTTATTTACATTACATCTAATGTGCGAGTATTGTACCCTTTTATTTACATTACATCTAATGTGCGAGTATTGTAACCTTTTATTTACATTACATCTAATGTGCGAGTATTGTAACCTTTTATTTACATTACATCTAATGTGCGAAAAATATCTTATGCAACAAATCTATGTCAATAAAAATGAGAAAGAAAGTTCATCGGTGCTATATAGAACCAATTCTGACCTATGGAAGCGAATCATAGACAGTAGACAAATAAATGAAAAGACGATTAGAGGCCACAGCGATGGGATTTCTCAGAAGAATGTTGAAAGTTCCCTGGACAGCTAAAAAGACCAATGAGGAAGTTCTCAAAGAGGCCAACACAAAAAGGGAGCTCTTAAAAGACATCAGAAAGAAGCAATCAACATTTTTTGGGCACATCATGAGAAGAGGAAAGTTGGAATACTTGGTTACAACTGGCAACATAAAAGGAAAGAGAGATCGCGGGCGACAAAGAGAGAAAATACTGGATAGCTTGGTGTCATGGCATGGAAAACAGTCAACAACAGAACTGATACGATGCGCTGTAGATAGAAGATTGTGGGGGGACATGATCCCCTACGCCAACCGGTATGGCACATGATGATGATCTAATGTACGAGTATTGTACTCTTTTATTTACATTGCATCTAATGTACAAGTATTGTACTCTTTTATTTACATTGCATCTAATGTACGAGTATTGTACTCTTTTATTTACATAACATCTAATGTACTAGTATTGTAGCCTTTTTATTTACATTGTATCTAATTTACGATTATTGTACCGTTTCATTTACATTGTATCTAATGTACGAGTATTGTACCGTTTCATTTACATTGCATCTAATGTACGAGTATTGTACCGTTTCATTTACATTGTATCTAATGTACCTATTAATTTAATAGACTGCATTGGTAGTAAAAAAAAAAGTAAAGTAACCCCGTCACGCCAAGTGGCGTATAGGGAATATGGTGTTAGTGTCCATAAATTTTACAGACCTTCGACACATGATTTTTGGGGTAATGTGGTCGGTATTACGCCCGTGACGCTTTACTTTCCCAGAAAAAAAATCCGGTACCCATTAAAGGCTGGGTGAATCCGGAAGCCGTCGGTTGGGATCGAACCCTACCCCTTGTCCCTTGCAGTCCAGTTCACTAACCGCATTAGTAGTAAGTTTAGGAAATTAATTCCTCTTCTTGTAAGTTAGAAATTTTCGTTTTAATCAAAGTCCATTAGTTTTCCAGTCTCATTCTTAACTGTACATGGGCATTAAATCATATTGTGTACACTGAAAAACTGGGACAGTCTTTCGTTATATCAGAGAGTTGCTTAAGATCTTTTCACTGACATTATAAAGCCATTTTTTCATAATGTTGTTGTGAAAAGTTCACACATCCGGCCTGTTGTTTTCGATCTTCAATTGTCAGGGTTACTTTTACTGCTAAACATGAACAAATACATTATATATTTATATATATTTGTAGGACGACAAAAGCTGCATCGTTCAGCGCTAGCATCTTTTATTTGCCTAAAATGATATTTTAAAACAGCAGCTGACGACGGATTCCTAAATTTTAAATGTTAAAATATAAAAAATTAATAAGATAAAAATTAATATTTATCATTGACAATCCAACAAACAATGCCCGGAAACATTACACCAGAACAGGTGAGGCAAAACAAGAATTGCGACAGGTGTGGTATTATTATGAAAACCTCAATAATTTATGAGTTCTGCTCGACACGAGTCTGAAGAAGACATGAACATTTATTCAAGAGGCCATTTCAGGTTTGCACGTTTTTCATTTGAACAACCACAATCACAAACACGAGTTTCGGTAAAGAAGCAACGAGGGGAGCATGTATGCAAAGTAAATTCGTGCAAGCCAACAGATGTGCCTCTTAACATATCAGGCTTTGTATGGTCCATTGAACCATGAATATAATTCAATACCAGACGTCAACAATGCATGAAATACCACGCCTTTTTCAAGAGAGGGCGTTGAAACTAACATCCTCATGCAAATGATGTTGCATTCATTGTATTTAATGGATGTTTAAAGATGTTAGTACTTATCTACGAATATGGCGGTTTCTCATGCAAACTTGCATACTTGTCATCCTGATACAGTATAGTTCAGTAGGCGTTCTAAGTTTTACAACAAATTATATTCTTAAGACCTTACAAGCAACATCTATCATCATCATGCGCCATATCGGTTGGCGTAGGCGATCATATCCCTCCACAATCTTCTATCTACAGTGCATCGTATCAGTTCTATTGTTGACTGTTTTCCATGCCATGACACCAAGCTCTCCAGTATTTTCTTTCTTACATCTATAGGTACATGTATATATAATTATCTCGTTTAAAAAAAGAATAATAAAATATACAAATCAGTGAGGTCATTACGTCAGTTATAACATAATGGCTCGCATCATTCACTGAGGCTTCCCGAGAGTCTTTGTCGAGAGTCTCGCACGTGAAACCATGTTGGGAGATTAAAAAAGACCAATACTTTTGTTCAACCTGCACTGTACAACACTGCTGGTAGAGGTGAAAGGTGTTGCGACCAATTAGAGTCATGTATATTTGACTGCAACCAACCACGTGTTATTTGAAGCAACTTAGAAGTCACAACACTGTGTTGTTAATAAATGCCTTTGAAACTTCCCGAAGGCCGGAAGCAAATTTTATTCAGACATGCTCCTCAGGAGAAGTTGAAAAGTTGATGAGAATGATGAAAGGCGCCCTGACCTTAGAATAATCATGCCAGGTTGGCATGGTTGAGGAGGCTCTGACATTTGGTATCAGCTTACGTCATACACGTCATTATCAAAATGACAAAGTACAGTGACCTGGCCATCGACACACAGAGGTTTTCAAAGCTGAACTCACAGTTATAGTCCGTTCCAAAACTCATACCCCTAATCAAAATGCTATAACTTAATAATAACCGTTTGGTTGTAATTATTGACATTGTGCATGTAAACTCTTTATTGTCATGACGTTATATAAAAAAATAGTCATTGGAAACAAGTAAATAGTTGTAATGTTATCTTATTTGTGGTAAATAAAACGAAGTACAATAATGATACTTGTCAAATAGAATAGTTACAGCTTTGGAACGAACTATAGAGGTGGTCTGTTTTTACCTGTACCTCCGCCAAGGAATATGGAATATTATTTCTTCAGAGTATAAATTGGGGGGGGGGAGCGCTATGTGGATGCGTTAGTTATTGAGTTATTAGCGGGTTATCATCACTGCAATCCGAACATGTCCATAGGTGCTTAGATCCCCTCCTCAGTAAGTCCCGCAGTGTCCAGCGACTAACGCGACTCCAGTTCTGTATTGGTTGATAAGTTTTCTTACACACCCACGAAGTTTCTCGTTTCTGGCTGTGCCCATCTTAACTCCCATCTTTCATCCAAGGAGTGATGTGGACACATGCTTGTCGAAGTCCTGTGTCCTTCCCACTTCCCAAAGATCATTGATATATTATTATTATATTAGAATGCGTTAGTATGGGTAACCATTTCATCAATTGAAAAGTGGACACCAACTTTGAAGATTGGAGTTTGAAGTAAAAATCCGAAAACAATTTTTCGTTGTTTCGTTTCGCGACAGTAAACTTTTATGGATGAGGAGCCTGCGATTGGGGGGGGGGGGGGGGGGGGGGGGGCAACATGCGCTAGTACAAGGTGTGGTGACAGCTTTACAAAAATGGAGCACAAAAAATTCTGACGTTTCGGCCTATATGCGGCCTTCTTCAGAAAACACGAACACAGAAACAGACAACGAAATGAATTCATTTTCTTTGTAGGAGCGTACGTTGCATCTCATCACTGGCTCGTTTCGATAAGTTTCGATGCTTTAAACAACACTGTCCAGAAGTCTCCGAACACTTCTGGATAGGCTGCCAAGCACATAAGGGTGAAAACTCGTGTGCTGAGACGCTGATTCAAGTCTCGTACTTTACCTTTACATTTACTGTCTCCTATTGAAGTGATGTCTTTAAAAATGCAATGATGCCTTGTTAGTGCAAAGAAGCCTTTTTTTCTTATTATGTGCTCCTTCTCCATCACTTATCGTATTGTAACGAGGCACATGACTTCTTTCACAATCATCGTTCATCAATCAACATCGAATTTCGTAATGAAGCTTTAAAAACAACATCCATCATTCATTAACGCCAACGCTTCTTTATATAATTCTGGAGCCTTTTATTTACTTCACTTCATGTCTTCTATATCATTACTACTGCTAATGACAATCTCTCTATGTTCTCCATGATATTACTTTCTTTCCATTCGCCTTACCTATCGCTAATCTCTGTCGTTAATCTAACATCTTCTAAACTAGCTACATTCGGCCGTTTCCCTAATTGGTACGTTCCCCATCGAACGCACCACCCTAACCTATTCTATCTATAGCTAACTATCGGCCTATTTCATTGTAGTTTCTTGTCTTCCCTAACCTATCTACTCTGTATGACTGTCCCTTTCCCTGATGTTGACCACTTCTCTTCTCACGTCCTCTCAGTACGATGTTCCGGCTCCAAGTTACTAGTCTCTTCTAGTCACTAACTACCGTAACCCCTGCCACGTCATGCCCCTTACTTTACGTCATTTTCTCTTCTGTAAAAGTAAGTGCTCAATCTATATTTCCCTATACTCTATCTCACGGTGTGTACTTTCTTTCACACCCTTCCTCGCGCAAGTGCTTAATCTATATTTCCCTATTCTCATTCCCTCTATTATATACTCCTATCCGTACCTTCTCTGCTATACAATACGCCCTCCCTGTGCTTAGTCGTTGTCCTATTCTAAACGACTAACTAATCTCCCATTGTAGGGTGTCTCCCTAAATTACCATTTTCCCAATAATATTTCATTCATTCTATTTTGACTCTTATCAATAATACTCTCGTATAATTCAATAATAACTATCATTCAACAAGAACTCTTAACATAATGGATTCTAATTAACCTTTCCATTCTTAAAATTAATAATTTTCAATCTTTAAATTAATAACATTATATTGATAACTCTCAACTAACTAACTATTCCGCAATATATCCAACTCTCCGTTCATTGCATTCAACATCTTCAACTCTTCATTGCCATTCCGGGTTTTCTTCTCCGCTCATTGCATTCGCAATATCTCTAGTCTTCACTACCCATTCCGGGTTTTCTTCTCCGTTCCTTGCATTCCGCCATGTTTTCTACTCTTTACTACCCATTCCGGGTTTTCTTCTCTGCTCATTGTATTCCGCAATGTTTTCTACTCTTTACTACCCATTCCGGGTTTGTTTGTTTTTTTCTTCTCTGCTCATTGCATTCCGCAATGTTTCTACTCTTCTCTACCCATTCCGGGTTTTTCTTCTCCGTTCATTGCATTCCGCAATGTTTTCTACTCTTCTCTACCCATTCCGGGTTTTTTCTTCTCCGTTCATTGCATTCTGCAATGTTTTCTACTCTTCACTACCCATTCGGGTTTTTCTTCTCCGTTCATTGCATTCCGCAATGTTTTCTACTCTTCACTACCCATTCCGGGTTTTTTTTTTTCTTCTCCGTTCATTGCATTCTGCAATGTGTTTCTACTCTTCACTACCCATTCCGGGTTTTTCTTCTCGTTCATTGCATTCCGCAATGTTTTCTACTCTTCACTACCCATTCCGGGTTTTTTTTTTTTTTCTTCTCCGTTCATTGCATTCTGCAATGTTTTCTACTCTTCACTACCCATTCGGGTTTTTCTTCTCGTTCATTGCATTCCGCAATGTTTTCTACTCTTCACTACCCATTCCGGGTTTTTCTTCTCCGTTCATTGCATCCGCAATGTTTTCTACTCTTCACTACCCATTCCGGGTTTTTTTTTTTTTTTTTTCTCCGTTCATTGCATTCTGCAATGTTTTCTACTCTTCACTACCATTCCGGGTTTTTTCTTCTCCGTTCATTGCATTCCGCAATGTTTCTACTCTTCACTACCCATCCGGGTTTTTTTTTTCTTCTCCGTTCATTGCATTCTGCAATGTTTTCTACTCTTCACTACCCATTTCGGTTTTTCTTCTCCGTTCATTGCATTCCGCAATGTTTTCTACTCTTCACTACCCATTCCGGGTTTTCTTCTCCGTTCATTGCATTCCGCAATGTTTTCTACTCTTCACTACCCATTCCGGGTTTTTCTTCTCCGTTCATTGCATTCCGCAATGTTTTCTACTCTTCACTACCCATTCCGGGTTTTTTTTTTTTCTTCTCGTTCATTGCATTCTGCAATGTTTTCTACTCTTCACTACCCATCCGGGTTTTTTTTTTTTTTTCTTCTCCGTTCATTGCATTCTGCAATGTTTTCTACTCTTCACTACCCATTTCGGGTTTTCTTCTCCGTTCATTGCATTCCGCAATGTTTTCTACTCTTCACTACCATTCCGGGTTTTTTTTTTTTTTCTTCGTTCATTGCATTCTGCAATGTTTTCTACTCTTCACTACCCATTTCGGGTTTTTCTTCTCCGTTCATTGCATTCCGCAATGTTTTCTACTCTTCACTACCCATTCCGGGTTTTTCTTCTCCGTTCATTGCATTCTGCAATGTTTTCTACTCTACTCTTCACTACCCATTCCGGGTTTTCGTCTCCGTTCATTGCATTCCGCAATATCTCTAACTTTTCACCCCATTCCGGGTTTTCTTCTCCTTTCATTGCATTCCGCAATGTTCTCTACTCTTCTCTATCCATTTTCTTACTTATCCTACTATTTATTCTAAACCTATTTTTGTACTTCCGTTTTATCCTTCCTTCATCTTTCGGTTTACTCCACTTTCTCTTCTTTTCTTCATCATTGTGATTTAATGTATCACATTCTCTCCATTCTCTTCTTCGTCCTCTTTCTCTTCCTTTTTCCCCACTCTCTTTTTGATTGTTGTGATTGCTCTGTAACTACTATTCTTCCTTCTCTATCTTTTAATCTTGTACTTTTCTTTGGTAATGTTCTTGTTGTTGTATCTGATGTTGCTGTTGTCTCTTACTTGTATCACGTTTTTGCTCTAGTATCTTCCAGCTTCTTGTGTTTTGATATGGGGCCTCTATTTCCCTCTCATCACTAGTTTCACTTATATTGGACATTGACTTCCTGGATTCCCTTTTTCCTAATCTCTCCTCTTCTGTGTTGATTATACTTTCCTCCGCGGAAATTATACTCTCGTCTGTGGCCGTCATATTTCTTTTGTGGTAATTATAATTTCTGTCTGTACGTCGTGTTTCTTATCAACTTCACTTTCCTCTGTAGATTCTCTCATACACCTTGTGCATTTCCTTCGTGGTCTGTCCGTTTGTGCTTCTGACTGTTCTGACCAGAGGGTCTCGTCTTTCCTTATATTTCTCACATGGGTTCTTATTTCCGACTTACCATATATGTGTTTAATCACATAATTGGATACTCCTGTTTTCTTTAATACTATATATCCTTCTCTCCATTTAGGGCTTAGTTTGGAAATGGCCGTATGATTCTTATAAAACACTCTGTCCCCCACGTTATATTGAATATTCACTTTATTTTTATCCTTTTTCATGTTGCGATGTTCTGCTCTTTTTAAATTCCTCCATACCAGTCTTTGAGATTCATGCATGTGTTGTATAATTATTTCATGAATTTCTTCTCCTAGGTATCTTCTTCGTGGTTGTAGTAAATTATCCAATGGTAACATTGGATGCCTACCGTATAAAAGAAAAAATGGGGAAAAACCTGTCCCCTCGTTCCTATTCACCCTTAATGCTGATAACGCTTGGTTTAACTTATCCTCCCATTCATCCTCTCTTCCTCTCGTCACTTTTGATAGTATATCGTTTAATGTCCGATGTTGTCTCTCGTTGATTGCATTACTTTGGGGGTGATATGTAGAAGTTAGAATGTGTTTTATGTTCAATTGTGTCAAAGTATCCTTAAAATTTTGGCTGGTAAACTCCCTCCATTATCCGTAAGTATACATTCTGGACAACTAAATCTAGGAATGAATTCGTTTAGTAATATTTTAATAATTGTGTCTGTCGATTTATTCGGTATGGGAAAGCTTTCTGGCCATCTACTATAACAGTCGGTTATATGTAGGATATATTGTTTCCTGATATTGTGGTGGGAAATGGTCCTGTTATGTCCATGCTAATCTTTTGCATTGCAAAGTACTGTTTATCCATACTTTGCATTGGTCCCGATTTTTCTATCAAATTTCTAGTTTTACATAATCTGCACTTTCCAGTATATTGTTCGACATCTCTATATATTCCTGGCCAGTAGTATTTTATTTTAATAGCGTCTATCACTTTATCCCTACCCATGTGTCCGTTTTGATCATGATATGCCTTCAGTACCTGCGTCTTGAGGTGAACTGGTATATATATTTTGGGCTGTTTCCCCTCTCTTGGATCTATATAAGTTAGTACTCCATCCATCTGATCTGTATGGAGATGTTTCCATTTACAGTTCATTCCTCTATTTAACTCATCTATGATGATTTTCAATCTTTCGTCTTTCTGTTGTTCCTCCCTGGTAATGCATATGGATAATCCTGAGTTACCTGTTCCATACCACTCAATGTGTGTTCATCTATGTCTGTTATTCCCCCGGGTCGTCTTCGGTTCGTATTTATTATGTTCACCTGAAACGTTCTGTCATCTATTTCAGTGCATGAATCTGTGTCCTCCTTCTCGGTCTCTCTTGTCGTTGGTAATCGGGACAACCAGTCTGCACATATATTCTTTGCGCCTTCTATATATTCAATTACTGCTCCAGTATTCTGTATTGATAATGACCACATATCTATCTTCCTGTTGTTGATAGGCCCGTCAAGGATGGATTTTAGCGGCTTGTGGTCCGTCCTTATCACTATTGTATTTCCATATAAATAAAAATGCAATTTCTGTATTGCATAATGTATGGCATAAGCTTCTTTTTCAATCGTGGCCCACTTCACTTGTGTTCGACTTAATTTATGCGATAGGAAATATATTGGGTGTTCCTGAATGGTTGGTTTTTTCAATGGATTTGTTGATGTCTATGTCTTCATTCACTAAACATGCCCCTATGGCTGTATCTGATGCATCTGTATATAGTATCATTCTACCTTCTTTGTTTGGGTGTGCCAGCATCGGTATTCTCGTTAGCCCTTCCTTTAGCGTTTCAAACGCCTTCTGACATTGTGGTGTCCATTTGAACCTCTGAAACTTTCTAGTTAATGTGGTAATGGTTCAGCAATTTCCGCGAATCTCTGTATAAATCTTCTGTAGTAACCGCACATTCCAAGAAACTTCTTACTTCTTTTACCCTCGTAGGTGGTGTCATATCTTTAATGGCTTTGATCTTTTCATCATCCGGCATAATTCCCTTGTCATTTATCCTAAACCCTAAGTATTTTACTTCGTGTTTCAAAAATTGACATTACTTATTTTCAATCTTATATTGTGTTGCCTCAATCTGTCAAACACTCGTTCTAAATGTTGTAGGTGCTCATGTTTCGATCCCTTGGTGAATATAATGATATCATCTATGTAGGCCTGTGCAAATGTATCCAACCCTTGTAGTACTTGGTTCATAAGTCCCATATAAGTGGCTGGCGCTCCCTTTAAACCAAAAGGCATGACATTCCACGTAAATGTTCCCACATGTGTATTGAACGCAAGTTTATGTTTTACTGATTCCTTTACTTCAATGGCCCAGAAACCGGCTTTACAATCCATTATACTGTACCAATTTATTCCCTGGAATAAAGCTATTATGTCGTCTACTCGAGGCATTTGATAACTAATATTTTTCGTAATTTTATTCAATGCCCTGTAATCACAGCAGAACCTTTGTGATCCATCTTTTTTCTTTACTATTACTACCGGTGACGACCAATGGGAAGTTATTCTAGTTATTATTCCTGCCTTTAACATATCCTCTATGGCTTTCTCTACTATCTCTCTGCTCTTAGAGGTGTTCTATATGTTCTTATCTTGGTTGGTTCTGCCCCTCCTGTGTCTATATCCATTTGTACTGTGTTCGTTCTTCCTAGTTCAAAATCTGTCAATGCAAAGATATCGTGGTTATTCAGCACCAACTCCTGTATTATTTGTTTGTTATCTTCATGAGGTTGTATTTGTTGTATTAATTCCTTCTCTCGTTCTTCTGACAATGAGATTCTCTTTTCTTGTATGTCTTTGTTAAGTTTACGCGTACCCAATACCTTCTCTTTCCGCAGCATCGTTCCATCTCGTGTGTCCGCCACCGTGTTTACATCCTTCCTTTGATGTTGTAAGTGAATCTGCGCTATGACCTTGCCCTTCTTTATCTTTATTGTCCTGCCTGATTGATTTATTACCATCACAGGGATTATCTGATTGTCCGTTATTTCTACTATACCATCAATTATCTGTATGTTTGGATCTTCCATTATGTCCCGGCTGGCTCTTGTCGTATTGATCACTTGACCTGGTATAATATAGTCGTTTTTCTTCATTTTAGTTAATACTATATGTACTTTTTGAGGGTTCAACGTTATATCTTTCTCTGCCCTGGCTAAGGTTACTATATGTATGTCGTCCTCCATCTGTATCTCTTTATCTCCTATATGCAGTTTGTGTGTCCCATAGTCGACTATGACTTTATTTCTACGCATCCAATCTCTTCCCAATATCATAGCACGGTTCATCCCTTCTATTATCATAAATGTTTGTTTCATGGTACGCCCACCTACTCTTATCTGCAACACCGCCCTACCTATCACGTTTAAGGTTTGTCCATTTATGGCTTCTAGCCTACTCTGCGTTCTGTGAAGAGGGACATTCTTCCCTAGTGATCTAAATATACTCCCTTCATCACACTAATACTTGCTCCGGTATCTATTAACGCTCTACATTTTTGTTTGCCAATCTGTACAAGACATGAGCATGGGTCACTCCACACTTTCATCCTCTTCGTATCTGGCATTCTTCTGGTGCTCACGGTCGCCTTTCCCCTTGAGCACCCTGACGTTTCCCGGACTCGGACCATCTCTCCTCTTCTCTTCCCTATGATAATTTCCTCTTCTTTCTGTTGCTGTATATTTCTCTCCACTTCCTATTGTTGAATATCTGCCTCCCTCTTCCGCCTTTTGATGTTCTCTTCGTGTCGTCACCGACGGATATCTTCTCTGTCTTCCCTGTCCATCGATTATCGACTGACACTGTATTGCAATGTGTCCTATTCTTCCACATTTGTAACATCTCCTGGTTTCCTGTATGGTATTCAATGGTTGACTATAGTGTCGTTCTCTCTCTATCCCCCTCGTCAGATTTGTGTCCCTTTGGCTTTGGTTATTTGGTCTGCTAGGACTATTTAACCCGAAACGTGCTGGTTGGTTGTCATCAAATCTCTGTACTAGGCTCTCTTCTTCTATTGCTGCGTTTATAATTTCGACAGGTTAGCATTCGACTTCCTGGCTAAATGTAACTTCAGTCCTCTACTTCTTAATCCTGTAATGAATGATGCCACCAATATCTTGTCAACTTGTTCAGTAGTAGTGTTCCGCCCAAAACCTTGATCTGCTATTGTCATTATGCGGTCTCCATAATCCTGAATAGATTCATTTCTCTGCTGTTGCACTGTCCTTAATGCTATAATTGCATGTTGTTCATCTTTATACTGTGCGTATCGCCTTGCAAGATGGGAAATAAAGTCTTGCCACGTTTCATCTCCCATTTCTTCAATCCTTCTCCTAATACAATTTGTCACCCCTCCGCTACTGGTAGCCAATGCTATGTCCTTCCATTCTGCTTGCGGTAGTTTCTTATTTCGGCACCAAAATTCAACTGCCTTTGCCCACGCATTAAATTTTCTGCTTCACCGGAAAAAATAGGAATTCTTTTAGTTATCTCCTGAGATTGTAAATTCTCTCCTAGCCTCTCCATCGCCCTTCCTAACATCTGCATTGTTTGGCGCATAGTCTCTTCCTGGCTCAATGACTCAATCCCTCTGTTTCCTCTCCTTGCCATTTAGATAGATTATCCTTTCTCCGTGATATTTACTCCTATATTTACTATCCCTCTGTCTACCAATTGTATAATATCTTTTTCATTCTTCACTACACTTATTTATTTCATTGATTTTTTTTTTTTTTTTATATTACACGTGTCCCTGATCAGAGTCTCTAACTTAATCTACCTCCCTTCTTTTATAACCACCCCCAGTCCTACACTATAATGCATCAATTGCTTTCGCTAAAAAAATTTAGAAAAATCAAGGACACGTCTAATATTTACAATATTTGTCCTGTCTCCGCTCACACACACTATATATTATTACATCTACTTAGTTAATTATAATAGAATATTACACTTCCTAACTACTCTGTGAATAAAAACACTTAATTTAAATCAAAACTAAAATGTTCAGCAATTTATTGAATGTCCTCCCGGAACTCCCACTTTAATTGAAATGTTTTATTCGTCTCACCTTGGAGGTTGTTCTGTTGGTTTTCGCTGACGACTGGTCTGTACTTTTAATCTCGGAGTCGCTCCCAGGTTCACAACGCCACAGGAATCAGGATAGCTCCAACTTGAAAATGGCTTATCTCCAGTGTATCAGGACGTCTCTCAGGTTTCGGGACGTCTCACAGGAATACAGAACAGCCCACAGGAATCAGGATAGCCCCAACTTGAAAATGGCTTATCTCCAGTGTATCAGAACGTCTCTCAGGTTTCGGGACGTCTCACAGGAATACAGAACAGCCCACAGGAATCAGGATAGCCCCAACTTGAAAATGGCTTATCTCCAGTGTATCAGAACGTCTCTCAAGTTTCGGGACGTCTCACAGGAATACAGAACAGCCCACAGGAATCAGGATAGCCCCAACTTGAAAATGGCTTATTTGACTATAACTTGAAATTGTACTTCTTGGCTTCAACTTTGAAAAATGTACTTCTTGACTTCAACCTTGAAAATGTCTTCTTTCTGGAGTTCAATCTTGAAAATGTACCTCTGAACTTCAACTTTGAAAATGTCTTAATGTCTTCTTGACGACAACCTTGAAAATGTCTTTCTAGACTTCAATCTTGAAAATGTACCTCTGAACTTCAACTTTGAAAATGTCTTAATGTCTTTCTTGACGACAACCTTGAAAATGTCTTTCTAGACTTCAATCTTGAAAATGTACCTCTGAACTTCAACTTTGAAAATGTCTTAATGTCTTTCTTGACGACGACCTTGAAAATGTCTTTCTAGACTTCAATCTTGAAAATGTACCTCTGAACTTCAACTTTGAAAATGTCTTAATGTCTTTCTTGACGACAACCTTGAAAATGTCTTTCTAGACTTCAATCTTGAAAATGTACCTCTGAACTTCAACTTTGAAAATGTCTTAATGTCTTTCTTGACGCCAACCTTGAAAATGTCTTTCTAGACTTCAATCTTGAAAATGTACCTCTGAACTTCAACTTTGAAATGTCTTTCTAGACTACAACTTGAAAATGTCTTTCTGGACTTCAATTTTGAAAATGTACCTCTGAACTTCAACTTTGAAAATGTCTTTCTAGACTACAACCTTGAAAATGTCTTTCTGGACTTCAATTTGAAAATGTACCTCTGAACTTCAACTTTGAAAATGTCTTTCTAGACTTCAATCTTGAAAATGTCTTTCTTGACTACAACTTTGAAAATGTCTTTCTTGACTTCAATCTTGAAAATGTCTTTCTTGACTACAACTTTGAAAATGTCTTTCTTGACTTCAATCTTGAAAATGTCTTTCTTGACTACAACTTTGAAAATGTCTTTCTTGACTTCAATCTTGAAAATGTCTTTCTTGACTACAACCTTGAAAGTGTCTTTCTTGACTTCAATCTTGAAAATGTCTTTCTTGACTTCAATCTTGCAAATGTACTTCGCATTTACAGGTTCGAACGGTCACGACACCATTTTATTGAAATGATGATATTTAACAAATTGCAAAGATGATATCAAGATGTGCTCCTTCTCCATCACTAGTTTCATCAGAATGCATCAATCAACATCGAATTTCGTAATGAAGCCTTTAAAAACAACATCCATCATTCATTAACGCCAACGCTTCTTTATATAATTCTTGGAGCCTTTTATTTACTTCACTTCATGTCTTCTATATCATACTACTGCTAATGACAATCTCTCTATGTTCTCCATGATATTACTTTCTTTCCATTCGCCTTACCCTATCGCTAATCTCTGTCGTTAATCTAACATCTTCTAAACTAGCTACATTCGGCCGTTTCCCTAATTTGGTACGTTCCCCATCGAACGCACCACCCTAACCTATTCTATCTATAGCTAACTATCGGCCTATTTCATTGTAGTTTCTTGTCTTCCCTAACCTATCTACTCTGTATGACTGTCCCTTTCCCTGATGTTGACCACTTCTCTTCTCACGTCCTCTCAGTACGATGTTCCGGCTCCAAGTTACTAGTCTCTTCTAGTCACCTAACTACCGTAACCCCCTGCCACGTCATGCCCCTTACTTTACGTCATTTTCTCTTCTGTACAAGTAAGTGCTCAATCTATATTTCCCTATACTCTATCTCACGGTGTGTACTTTCTTTCACACCCTTCCTCGCGCAAGTGCTTAATCTATATTTCCCTATTCTCCATTCCCCTCTATTATATACTCCTATCCGTACCTTCTCTGCTATACTCCTTGCTACCAGCTTCACCGCAGCACTGAATTTATTTGCCTGTTACGCCCTTTGATATTTTGATTGCGCTAATTCATCCTTTGATGGATGAACTAACGCAATCAAAGTATGTTAACCAATTTATTTTTACTAAAAAATAACAATAACATTTGTTCATCATCATTAGCGTGTGCCTTCTCCGCAACGAAGGTTGGCTACCATGGATCACCATTCAACTCTGTTTCTTGCTTTGATGGTGCAGGCTGTCATAGATTGACTTGTCCATCTTTTGATGTTACTCGTCCATGTTATTCTTGGTCTGCCTCTGCCTCTTTTACCTTGCATTTTCCTTCCAATATTACTTTTAGTAGGCTGTTGTGTCTTTTAACATGCCCCAAAAATGTCATTTGTCTTGTCTTAATTGTATTTAGTAGTTCTCTTTTCATTTTCAGTTGTTTTAAAACTTCATCGTTTGTTATCTTTTCTTTCCATCCAATTCTACCTATTCATCTATAAAGCCACATTTCAAAGGCTTCAATTTTCTGTTCTGTTTTCTTGTCTAATGTCCATGTTTCTGCATCATACAGGAATATTGAGAAGATGTAACATTTTGTCATTCTTAGTTTCAGCCCTGTTGATATTTGTTTTGTTGTTAGTACATTTTTCATGGCATTAAAATTATTTTTGCTATACCTATTTTTTTGTTTATTTCAATTTTCCATTTTCCATCATTGGTTATAGTATGTCCCAGGTAGTTGTAGCTATGGACTGTCTCCAGATGTATTCCCTCAACTGTGATATTTAATTTTACTTACTTAATTTTACTTATTTAATTATTAATAATTAAACATTTTTAAAGTAAGTATAATAATCACTTAGTGTTGATGGATATAATCTGACGACGAACTGTGTTTTGTATGTTCGGAGTTGGAGTCAAACACGATGTCCTAACATCATCAAGCGCCATACATTTAAATACTATGACGATCATCATTTTCAGGAGGACGTGGACTTCCGGGCAATATGGTGGATAGTCGGCAGGAACCATTGAAGGCTGTGTCTGAAAAGTGTTCCTTGTTGCAGTTTCCTCATATTCCAAGTCCGGCTGGTTGCAGGAGCTATTGAGTTAAGTGCTCTGTGCACACCATGAGCTGTGTGTTTCATCCGTTTTGATCATGTTCCGATATTCCAATTGTTTACGATGAATGCTGATATTGTATGACGGGGAACAGTTGGCCGTTTTCACTTTCTATGCGGTTTTGCCTTATGTCTTTTGACGTGTGCTGGGACTGCTATGATGGGGACTACAGCTACCTTTCTTTGTTTGGGAGATGAGTTAGTAATTCTGATGATTCCACTGGCACGGGCGGTTGAGCAATTATGAATTTTAATTCGTTTTCAGTGATACCGGGGCCTTCAATAACCAAATACGTTGAGGAAAACTGAACAATAACAGCGTTGATTACAAAAAAAAAAAAACACAAAACGAACTTAACTGAGTATATTGTTGGGGTATAAACACAAACATCTATGGGAATACTGAAAACAAGGAAAGCCCTCGCAAATAAAAATACAATTTTTAGCCGAATGATAAATTTGGAGGAAAATTAAATATCAAGTGAAGAGATATGAAGCTGGATGAAAATGTTGATAAACAATTAAATATCAAGTGAAGAGATATGAAGCTGAATGACAATGTTGATAAACAATTAAATATCAAGTGAAGAGATATGAAGCTGAATGACAATGTTAATAGATAATTTAATGTCAAGTGTAAATGGGAGGGCCATGATGTCCACAGCAACACAGCGGAGTGGTCAGTGAACAATAGTTGATTGTTTACATCAATATCAACGAACAAACGCATTGACCTAGGCCCTACCCAACCATCGTGTCGTGTTCGGTAACAGATCCACCTGCCATTCCAAACGAATAGGAATAGAAGAAGGGAGGCAACCCATTTCTCAAAAATACCTTGCTGAAGTCGGATGTACTGGGCACAAAGGTACAATTATTACATCGATTCCTTTCAGGGGAGGAGGTATGTTCACAACACTTGGATAAACAATCATAAATAATCAACAACAGAAAAAAAAATACAAAGAACAATAGACAGCCCGAATCAGAATCGAACCGGTACTCCTCGACACAGCGCCTTGTCTAGCTACAAACTACAACAAACGTATCTACGACCACTTAACGTCTTTTGAAAGGTGTATGACGAAGAAGGCTATTCACTTCCTTTAGTAGTCGTCGGGTGAACGACAGAATGAAGAAAGAAGGAACAGACGAGAAAAGATGTGGAGCTGAATGACAAAGTTGATGGACAATTAAATGTCAGGTGCAGAAATGAACTATTTAAAAGACGTCTAATTGTTGAGGGAATTGATCGCTAATGACGAACGATCTGACACATAATGATGATGATTTTCTTCTTTTCCAGGATGCAATCTCTGGTGCCATTTCAAAGAGACTGGTGAACATCCCTCCACTAAAGATAAAAATTGCACTGCAGCTGGAATTCGAACCAGCGAACACACGATGCAGAGGAACGCTCTGTTTACTACGCCCATGTAGTAACCATAAGTTCATAGGATAAAATAGTTAGCAAATAAAATATATCTCACAAGAAATAAAATAAAGTACAAACCTTGAGTATACTTTAACTCTTCCATAACCAATAACCAAATAGAGAATAACCAATACTTTAACTCTTCCATAACCAATAACCAATAGAGAATAACCAATACTTTAACTCTTCCATAACCAATAACCAATAGAGAATAACCAATAGAGAATAACCAATAGAGAATAACCAATACTTTAACTCTTCCATAACCAATAACCAATAGAGAATAACCAATACTTTAACTCTTCCATAACCAATAACCAATAGAGAATAACCAATAGAGAATAACCAATAGAGAATAACCAATAGAGAATAACCAATAGAGAATAACCAATACTTTAACTCTTCCATAACCAATAACCAATAGAGAATAACCAATACTTTAACACCGATCCAACCTGCGTAATGAGTTGAGAATGTAATGTTACAAGAGGAGAAAAATGTGGCGAGAGTGGCAGAACATCAGCGTCATCAAGTACCATGCCTGCTGGCGTAGGTGTCATGTCTCGCCACAACTTTCGAGCTCGACAGTTATTTATCATTACTGTTGCTCATTTTCTGTTAAGACATTCTCTTAAGCTGTCTTGTATCTTTGCTTTGTCCTCCCTCTATCTCTTCTTCCCTCAATTTTCCCAGTTGTTACAATATATTTCAGCTGTTCCTTCTCATTACATGGCCAACAAATGATGATTGTTTCTTCTAAATTTTGGAAGTTAGCTCACTTTTGGATTTGGTCTATTTCAGAACGTTCTCATTACATTTCTTAACTGTCCATAGTATTCTCAACATTCTTCTGTAGAACCACATTTCTACAGCCTCCAAAGGTAGAACATAACATAATACAAAACTAAATTATGCATAATGCGATATCATATTATGGACGAAAAACATCACGACTGTATCTAAGAGTGAATTGATAAGCTTTCTCATTACACTTATTTTTACAAAAGTAAAGAAAAAGTAAAGTACCCCCGTCACGCCAAGTGGCGTATAGGGAAATATGGTGTTAGTGACCCTATATTTTACAGACCTTCAGCACATGATTTTTGGGGTAATGTGGTCAGTATTACGCCCGTGCTGCTTTACTTTCCCAGAAAAAAATCCGGTGCCCATTTAAGGCTGGGTGAACCCGGAAGCCGTCGGTTGGGATCGAACCCTACCCCTTGTCCGTGGTAGTCCAGTTCACTAACCACTGAGCTATCGCGGCTCCCATATTTTACAAGTTGCTTCCTTATAAGCAGGTGCTAGAAGAGAGGTTGGCAGATTCCTTGTATTCCTGATTCAGTTTCTCGTGTCTTATTATTTGGATCAAGACCAATTGAACATTTATATTGTGATATCTAAGGTTAGAAGTATAGTTATGATTCATTGGTTCTCCAGATCATTTTCAGCTGAAATAGAAAGCACTCAGTTCTTGCTGCTGCATCTGCTTCTGTGACCCTTTCTTCTCTGTCCGTGAAGTTTACTGTGACACTAGTGCATACAAGGATTTCAATTGATTGTCTGAAACTGTAAACGGCGTTTGTTCTAATGATTGGAGACATGACGCCTCACAGCAACAGAGATGGAAGCTGTCAGAGACTCACAACTGATGGAGACAAGACGCCTGACAGCAACAGATATGGAAGCTGTCAGAGACTCACAACTGATGGAGACAAGACGCCTGACAGCAACAGAGATGGAAGCTGTCAGAGACTCACAACTGATGGAGACAAGACGCCTGACAGCAACAGATATGGAAGCTGTCAGAGACTCACAACTGATGGAGACAAGACGCATGACAGCAACAGAGATGGAAGCTGTCAGAGACTTACAACTGACGGAGACAAGACGCATGACAGCAACATAGATGGAAGCTGTCAGAGACTCACAACTGACGGAGACAAGACGCATGACAGCAACATAGATGGAAGCTGTCAGAGACTCACAACTGACGGAGACATGACGCCTCACAGCAACAGAGATGGAAGCTGTCAGAGACTCACAGCTGATGGAGACAAGACGCATGACAGCAACAGAGATGAAAGCTGTCAGAGACTCACAACTGACGGAGACAAGACGTCTGACAACAGCAGAGCTGGAAGCTGTCAGAGACTCACAACTGATGGAGACAAGACGTCTGACAACAGCAGAGCTGGAAGCTTTCAGCGACTCATAGCTGATGACTTACCCCAGGGTCAGTAAACCAGAACCACCCGGATCATGTCCTACCTCTTCAAGGTGTTTCTAGAAAACAGACTTGCCTGTCTAGTCTGGCCAAGCGATTAAGGATCGAAGAGGGAAGGTAACCCGGTATTAAAAATTTCTGTGCTGAAGATATTCTAGTGTAAACCACAACACAAGACATTTCCACCAAATTACATTAATTTTAAAGACAGGTGACGAAGGGGGTAAAGAACTCCTTTAGTAGTCATCCAGTGAACACCATAAAGAAAGAAAGAAAGAAGGAAAGAAAGAAAGAAGGAAAGAAAGAAGGAAGGAAAGAAAGAAAGAAAGAAGGAAGGAAAAAAAGAAAGAAAGAAAGAACCTTTTAATTGGTTAGGTCTTTCTTTGTGGACCCACAAAGAAGTTTCTTCTTAGTCCAAAATGTTTGATAATTCTAAAATCCTAGCAATCGGGGGGCTGAAAGGTTGTGAGTTCAAATCACGCCTAGTTGGGATTTCTATTGATGATTTCTCTCTGCAGCAACCACCACTGGTCTCAGCAGCGAGGCTCGGCTTGAAACGTCAATTACTCATGTACGGAAAAAAATATGATTACGTCCGAAGACGGAGTTATCTGCCTGTGCGGCGAGGACCCCTGTGCACAGGGCTGCCAGGGGAAAACGTATTAACTACGATAAATTCAGTTTCGAGTCTCTAGGGACTTCGTTTAAGGTCGTTCGTTCGTTCGTTCGTTCGTTCGTTCGCTTTCGTTCGCTTTCGTTCGCTTTCGTTCGCTTTCGTTCGCTTTCGTTCGTTCGTTCGCTTTCGTTCGTTCGTTCGCTTTCGTTCGTTCGTTCGCTTTCGTTCGCTTTCGTTCGCTTTCGTTCGTTCGCTTTCGTTCGCTTTCGTTCGTTCGTTCGCTTTCGTTCGCTTTCGTTCGCTTTCGTTCGTTCGTTCGCTTTCGTTCGCTTTCGTTCGTTCGTTCGCTTTCGTTCGCTTTCGTTCGCTTTCGTTCGTTCGCTTTCGTTCGCTTTCGTTCGTTCGTTCGCTTTCGTTCGTTCGTTCGCTTTCGTTCGCTTTCGTTCGCTTTCGTTCGCTTTCGTTCGTTCGTTCGTTCGCTTTCGTTCGTTCGTTCGTTCGTTCGCTTTCGTTCGCTTTCGTTCGTTCGTTCGCTTTCGTTCGCTTTCGTTCGTTCGTTCGTTCGTTCGCTTTCGTTCGCTTTCGTTCGCTTTCGTTCGCTTTCGTTCGCTTTCGTTCGTTCGTTCGTTCGTTCGCTTTCGTTCGCTTTCGTTCGCTTTCGTTCGCTTTCGTTCGTTCGTTCGTTCGCTTTCGTTCGCTTTCGTTCGTTCGTTCGTTCGTTCGCTTTCGTTCGCTTTCGTTCGCTTTCGTTCGCTTTCGTTCGCTTTCGTTCGTTCGTTCGCTTTCGTTCGTTCGTTCGCTTTCGTTCGTTCGTTCGCTTTCGTTCGCTTTCGTTCGCTTTCGTTCGTTCGTTCGTTCGTTCGTTCGCTTTCGTTCGCTTTCGTTCGTTCGTTCGCTTTCGTTCGCTTTCGTTCGTTCGTTCGCTTTCGTTCGCTTTCGTTCGCTTTCGTTCGTTCGTTCGTTCGCTTTCGTTCGTTCGTTCGTTCGTTCGCTTTCGTTCGCTTTCGTTCGTTCGTTCGCTTTCGTTCGCTTTCGTTCGTTCGTTCGTTCGTTCGCTTTCGTTCGCTTTCGTTCGCTTTCGTTCGTTCGTTCGTTCGTTCGTTCGCTTTCGTTCGCTTTCGTTCGTTCGTTCGTTCGTTCGCTTTCGTTCGCTTTCGTTCGTTCGTTCGTTCGTTCGTTCGCTTTCGTTCGCTTTCGTTCGTTCGTTCGTTCGTTCGCTTTCGTTCGCTTTCGTTCGCTTTCGTTCGCTTTCGTTCGCTTTCGTTCGCTTTCGTTCGTTCGTTCGTTCGTTCGCTTTCGTTCGTTCGTTCGTTCGTTCGCTTTCGTTCGCTTTCGTTCGTTCGTTCGTTCGTTCGCTTTCGTTCGCTTTCGTTCGCTTTCGTTCGCTTTCGTTCGTTCGTTCGTTCGTTCGTTCGCTTTCGTTCGCTTTCGTTCGTTCGTTCGTTCGTTCGCTTTCGTTCGCTTTCGTTCGTTCGTTCGTTCGTTCGTTCGCTTTCGTTCGCTTTCGTTCGTTCGTTCGTTCGTTCGCTTTCGTTCGCTTTCGTTCGCTTTCGTTCGTTCGTTCGTTCGTTCGCTTTCGTTCGCTTTCGTTCGCTTTCGTTCGCTTTCGTTCGTTCGTTCGTTCGCTTTCGTTCGCTTTCGTTCGCTTTCGTTCGCTTTCGTTCGCTTTCGTTCGCTTTCGTTCGTTCGTTCGTTCGTTCGCTTTCGTTCGCTTTCGTTCGTTCGTTCGCTTTCGTTCGCGTTCGTTCGCTTTCGTTCGTTCGTTCGCTTTCGTTCGCTTTCGTTCGTTCGTTCGTTCGTTCGTTCGCTTTCGTTCGCTTTCGTTCGTTCGTTCGTTCGTTCGCTTTCGTTCGCTTTCGTTCGCTTTCGTTCGTTCGTTCGTTCGTTCGCTTTCGTTCGCTTTCGTTCGCTTTCGTTCGCTTTCGTTCGCTTTCGTTCGTTCGTTCGTTCGTTCGCTTTCGTTCGCTTTCGTTCGCTTTCGTTCGCTTTCGTTCGCTTTCGTCAGCTTCGACCTCTGACGAAGTCCCACCCACTCAACTTTGTGGGACTGAATTTTGCGTGTAAAGTCTGTTTTATCCCATTACAGGATGCCCCTCGCCATGCAGGCAGATTTACTCCGACTTCAGAGGTACTAATTTTTAGGGAATTAGTAAAACCCAGGTGTCCTCGCCAGGGTACGAACCCCGGCTATTGCCGTGGTAAGCCAACCGCCTATCGATAGCGCTAACCGGACGCCCGTTTAAGGTCAAAAGCTGGAGAACGCAAAAAAAAAGACAGAAAATCCTAGCAATCGTTTCTTGCTATTGTTGTTGGTTGGTAGACATGAATACTGAATTATCTAGAAAATCAAGCCTTAGTGGTGTGTCCAAGAGGCCGATTGTACCGGATGTCCATATAGTCCGAACACACAAATGAAAAAAATATATATATATAGAAAGCAAAATGAAAAAAACGGTATGGTTAAAGCTGTACTTAAGAAGAGGACGATACAAATTATAACAACTTTTCGGCTCAATAGGTCTTCAGCAGGAACAAACATATAACACACAACCAAAACGTTTTTCTCATTTGTGTAGTGCACTTATTACGTAAAGCTTTGACCGTTTTTTAATCTATTTTTGTTTTCTATATATAACTTTTTTATTTCTCCTTATTAGATTTACTGCAGCTTCGCATTTTTTATGTATTTCTGTGCTTGACCCTATAAAGCCCAGCACGGTCGTCGTGCTGTGTACAGATAAAGGTTTGTCTTTCACACCCGGAAGATGTTTAAACATTTATCTGACAAAATCGGTGATCGAACTGGTTTTCATTTGGTTGTCAAGAGATCGATGTAATCAACTCAGACCCCTTTTATTTTCTGAAAAAAAAGACTTCTTCATCTCCTGTGATTGGCAAAAGATGGCTACTTTTCTTTATCGTACGTTCTTAACAGGGCGTTAGATAGGCTCATTTGCGCTGTCGTTGTGTTTTACAACAAACTTGTGATATCTGATCCTCTCTTCTCAACACATCCGACTTCAAAATGGCATTTTTGAAAACCGTGTTGCTTCCCCTCAAAATACCTACTTACTTTACCACACTAGTTCGTTGGTTTCCAGTTTCACCTCAGTAATTATAATCTTTATCAGCTATGATTTACTTATCCAGACGCAAACATTCAGCAATGAATCGCAGAGCACTTTCAGCCCAGGTTGCGTCGGGCGGGCACACAAAATAAACAACTTAATAGCGACTAGAGTGGTGCGGTCTGTGTCATGACAGTTCTAATACATCACAGAACCAGGCAGTATACAGCAGAAACAACACACACACAATTTAAAAAAAATAAGTGTGCACACGGTGCATCTCTCACCCTTGCTAATATACATGTGTTCTAAATAAATCTTGACGTTTTACACGAGTCTTCTTGTGTACTGTTGACAAAGTTGGAATATTAATCAAACATAATAAGTCACTAGGTGAGGAAACCGTAAATTTGTCACGTCATTTATAATTGTAAAACTCCTGTTTAAAATGCGTTTTGTTTAAAGAAAGGAGTTAGATGTTACAAGAACAAAAATGTTGAAGTGTAGGAAGCTCATTGTTCACTTTGACTTCTTGTCTCATATGAAGTTTACATCACTCACAATTATATGGCTGTGCAAAATTCAAGAAGCGCAGTTTAGTGTGAAATTAAAAGCGAATTTCTAACATCCTTAAAAGCAGGAAATTTGAATCTAGATTTCATAAGTTCACAATAAGACAACAATCACAATTAAGTTCAAGCAATTTCCAGCAAAAAATAAAAAGTTCGGATTATCCAAGAAACACATCGGTGGAAGAAGCCACGTGCTCATGACAACGTTACACAGCCACGTTTATCTCCGGTTGCTGGAGCTTATGTGTGTCACAGACTGGTGATATTAGGTTCGGATGCGAAGTTCATTGTTCGACGATAATTATTTCTTCCTCAGTCCTGTCTCTCATTTCTTCTAGTCATTATGCTTTGTTTTTCTTCTCTGTTTCCAAAAATCTGTGAACATTTCAGTCGCACTCCAATGAACGAGTTCTCACAGCTGATTTGTTGATGACCGAAACGTCTCCACCGGCCCCTTGATAGCTTCAACTGATCTCCATATGTCGCTAAAGTACACAATCCAATCTCACCGGCCCCTTGATAGCTTCAACTGATCTCCATATGTCACTAAATTACATAATCCAATCTCACCGGCCCCTTGATAACTTCAACTGATCTCCATATGTCACTAAATTACATAATCCAATCTCACCGGCCTCTTGATAACTTCAACTGATATCCATATGTCACTAAATTACATAATCCAATCTCACCGGCCCCTTGATAACTTCAACTAATCTCCATATGTCACTAAATTACATAATCCAATCTCACCGGCCCCTTGATAACTTCAACTGATCTCCATATGTCACTAAATTACATAATCCAATCTCACCGGCCCCTTGATAACTTCAACTAATCTCCATATGTCACTAAATTACATAATCCAATCTCACCGGCCCCTTGATAACTTCAACTAATCTCCATATGTCACTAAATTACATAATCCAATCTCACCGGCCCCTTGATAACTTCAACTAATCTCCATATGTCACTAAATTACATAATCCAATCTCACCGGCCCTTGATAACTTCAACTATTTGCCCTTGACTATGTCTCGTGAAATTAAAACAAGCCAAATGACATTTTTGGGGGCATGTTAAAAGACAAAACAGCCTAATAAAAAGTAATATTGGAAGGGAAAATACAAAATAAAAGAGGCAAAGGCAGAGCAGACCAAGACTAACATGGCCGAATAACATCAAAAGATGGACAAGTCAACCTATGACAATCTGCGCCATCAAAGCAAGAGCCAGAGTAGAATGTCGCTGCATGGTAGTCAACCTTCGATGCGGAGACGGCACTCAATGATGATGTCACCTGATGAGCACTTCGTTTTTCGAAACGTTTTGGTTTATTCTTGTCACAATTTTGCAAAGTTTTTTTTTTCTTTGTGAGGTATGAAATTTATTATAATGTTGTTTTGTGGGACCACATGAAGAAATAACAGGTAAAATGGTTTCGCCACGTAACAAGGCAGAAAGATCAAACACAGCGAGTCTTCAATAAATGTTGCGAGATACCAAAGCCTATTGTCGATGATCACGAAAAGAGATGGATTAATGGAATATTATAAACAATAGGAAACATAACAGCAGAAAATGCGAACAGAAGAGAAAAAGACCGCAAATTTATATCTCCTCTCGACGTTGAAAGGCAAATGAAGAAGGACAGAAAGAGAACTAGACATAATTTCTTAATGCTAGAATTAAAATCAATGTTGAAAGCGGTTTTCTGTTTTGATAAAGAAATTGGACGAAAATACGCGCTCTATCCTTGTTGATGCATGTGTGCCATACACACCGCACTTAGCATGTTGAAGACTTAACTACAATTAACGATACGAGAAAGGCAGACATGTGATCCAGCCGGAAGCTACAGACAAGACAAACAGTTACACGTCGCAGCCAATGAAATTCCGGCAAATATATGATGTTTAAAGATGCAATGGAACAAACGAGGAAAAGACTTACGAGATGGGGATAATCTGGGTTTTTCGTTATCACCACAGATTGATAAGGGTACTGGACTACACCAAGTGCAAAAATATTCTTCTTCTTTTTCTTCCCCTCTTCATTTGCCTCTCAGCGTCGTGGGAAGATTCGTGATCTTTTACTCTTTTGTTCGCCTCTGCTACTATTATGTTTTATGTTTTAATATTCTATCAATCCATATTTTTCGTTGTCAGCCCATGGGTCTGGTGTTCTCGCAACACTTATTGTTCAGCGTTTTGATATTTGTGTCTTATCATGTGGCGAAACAATTTTATCTGTTGTTTCTTTATGTATTTAACGCCGGAAATTAATTCTAGTTTTTTCTCAGTTATTCTAATATCTAAGATTGATTCCTGTCATGGGTCTAACACATTCAGTTTCTTAGTGACTGTTTTTGTTATTATTCTAGAGTAAAGCGTCTAGGTCTGATTATGGTAGCACAACATTCAAATGGAAAATGTACAGCAAATATAAAGTAAGCAATTTCTCCAAATGAAGTGTTTCCTCCAGGTTGTTTTCTCCAAATTAAGTGTTTCTTTCTAATTGCTTTCTCCAAATTAAGGATTTCCTCCAAATTAAGTGCATTCTACAAGTTAAGTGTTCCCTCCAAATTAAGTCTTCTACCATTTTAGCTCCCAGTGGAGTACATGTCTTCAACAAACACTTTCCAAGTCGTTCTGTTTTTTTGCTATTCTTTTAAGATCAGTCCATGTCTTCCCCGTCATCTTCATCTCTGCTTCTATCTGTCTTCTCCAACAATTCCTTGGTCTTTCTCTTTGTCTTTTCCCCTGGGAATTCCAAAAAAAGGACCTGTTGTGTAATACTCTCAGTTGGCTTCCGCAGTGCGTGTCGTATCCAGCGCCATCGTCTTCGCTGTATCTCTTTATCGACTGGTATTTGACTGGTACATTTCCATAATTCTATGTTAGTGATTTTGTCCTGCCGTTTCCATACTTTTATTCTGCGTAAGCATCCATTAATGAAAGTCTGCATCTTCATGATTGTCAATTTTGTTGTTCTCCATGTTTCATAGCCATATAAAAGGACCGACTTGACATTTGAGTTGAACATTTTTATTTTTGTATTTAACCTAATTTCTCTAAATTAAGTGTTCCCTCCAAAATTAAGTGTTTCCTGCAAATTAAATGTTTCCTCCAAAGTAAGTGTTTTTTTTTGTCGATAGTAAGTGTTTCCTACAAATTAAGTGTTTCCTCCAAATTATGTTTTTTTTCGAAAGTAAGTGTTTCCCTCAAATTAAGTGTTTCCTGCAAATTGAGTGTTTCATACAAATTATTGTTTCGAAATTAAGTGTTTCCTCCAAATTAAGTGAGTCCACAAAATTGCTTCATCCAAATTAAGTGTTTCTTGGAAATTGTTTCCTGCAAATTAAGTGTTTCCTCCAAATTGCTTCTTCCAATTTAAGTGTTACCTCGAAATTGTCTCCCGTAAAGTAAGTGTTTCCTCTAAATTAAGTGCTTCCTTGTTTCCTCCAAATTAAGTTTTTCCTGCAAATTAAGGTGTTTTCTCCACTTCTAAAGACGTATGAAAACTATGGTGTTAGTGTACACATTTTCCAATGACCATCTATTCATTTTATGAGTAATGTGGTCGATATTACACCAAGCCTCCCTACTTGCTTCCCTACTTTCACATGAAACATCTCTGGTATTCGTTTTTAGCGGCAGGGTGAACTTCGAAGCCGTGTGGTCCAAATAAAAACAAAGAATTCTCCACACCTAGGAATTGAAACGGACCATGTTGATCACTATCCAGGTACGGTTTCAAGCATAGAAGTCTCCGTATTTGTTGATATTGGTGTTTTATGAGCAATGTCACTGCCGGTCTTGGTTGGTTTTTCCGCTGTCGCTCTTTTACCCAGCAGATTCAATCGTGGTTAATTCTACTGTTTGATTGTCGTGGTCAGACGTAGAATGAACAAGGGACATCCATCAATGTTATAAGCCTTCTGCCTCTATTCTCTTACGTCTTTAGACCTCACAATTTTATCTTAATTTTTGTTCCGAACGTTGTTGTAACAATTCTTAGAGTTATTCTTCGCGAACAACAATTTCCTGCCCAGGTTTTCACTTTTTCCCACAGATTTTCGCGAGCACCTCGATGCCATCACAGTATCATGTATGTAATCTACTTACAGGCAGCTCCTCTAAATTACAATGAAAAAGCCATATGCATTTAGTTGGACAGAGTTTTAAGTGTTCCCTCGTTTTATTTGATGGAATAGGAAAGTCACGATACTCAAGCCATATGTGTTTGTTTCATCCTACCCAAATTATTTCTTGCGTTATCATTATCTACATTATATTTCATACTGCAGCTATGTGATTATATCATTCTGTGTTGGAAGTGAAATCAAAAGAATATGAAATTAATGTTTATGTTTCCCTTTAATGTCTCCACAGTAGACGTGTCTGTGTTTGATCTATTGATTGATGCCAGCCTACCCCTGTTTATCTCATCAGTTGCGCCAGTTATGACCCCTATGACTACAACTGTTTTCACAGAGAACGAATCTTCAATACATGCTTCCTTGTGATGTTCCTGGTAAGTTCTCTTTGTGATGTACGTTGTAAGTTCTCTTAGTGATGTTCCCGGTAAGTTCTATTTGTGATGATTGTGGTAAGTTCTCTTAGTGATGTTCGTTGTAAGTTCTCTTTGTGATGTTCGTGGTAAGTTCCATGTTAATGTTCGTGGCAAGTTCTCTTGTGGTGTTCATGGCAAGTTCTCTTGCGGTGTTCGTGGCAAGTTCTCTTGTGGTGTTCGTGGCAAGTTCTCTTGGGGTGTTCGTGGCAAGTTCTCTTGCGGTGTTCGTAGCAAGTTCTTTTGGGGTGTTCGTGGCAAGTTCTCTTGTGGTGTTCGTGGCAAGTTCTCTTGTGGTGTTCGTGGCAAGTTCTCTTGTGGTGTTCGTAGTAATTTCTGTTGTGGTGTTCGTAGCAAGTTCTCTTGTGGTGTTCGTGGCGCGTTTTCTTGTGGTGTCCATATTGACCGGAAGTCCTAAAAGAGGTTATACTTAATGTCCAAATGTGAGGCAATAATTGGTCATAACGATGTCGTTAAGGGAACTAAACAGAAGACGCAAATGTCGAAAGTTAAACTCGACAGAGTGAAGTAAATTTTGGTTCAGAACGAATAACTGCAATACTTCTCATGGCGTTCTAAACTTTGTGCCAAGCGCTATTTCGAGAGATGGTGAAGTAAACACACATATCCTCCTCGTCAGCTTAATTTTGTTATCATTCATACAAGATTTATGAATGTATTTAACTTATAGATAATTATCTTCATCATTTTATACGTTTCTGAGCCTGACAGCATCTCTGTCTTCTCATTTGGCTTTCCACGGATGATCTCAACTTACAAGCCTTCAAGTCATTCATTTGTTTGGTGCGTGCTCCACCCCCGAAGCACACATGTTTATAAATTGAGATTGTACGTCTTTCCTTATTGTGACCTAATCAGGTGGGAAACCTGATATTTAAGATACACCTGCTCGGAGCAGGAAAGCAGAGATTGACATATGCCTCCTTTTTGACCTCACTGATGTTCGTCTTGACATTCAATGGTTGCTTCCTGGTTTATGTTGCTTGTTAGAAACATGAATTACACAAAGTTACTCATCAAAGTCATGTTAGCTCAATGGTTATTAAATTCGACTATTAAGGAAAAGAGGTCCGGTTAAATCCTGATCGACGGCTTTCAGCACCCATCGTTAAGCGGACACATGCTATTTCTTGGAATGAAATACAGCACTGGCGTAATACCGACCATATTACCAAAAAATAATGTGCCGAAGGTCTATAAAATATATGAGTGCTAATACAACTGTTTGCGAGCCAGGATAGCTCAGTGGTTAGTGAATTGGACTACAAAGGACAAAAGGTCGGGTTCGATCCTGATCGACGGCTACCGGGTTCACCCAGCCTTAAATGGGTACCTGATTTTTTTCTGGGAAAGTAAAGCGGCACGGGCGTAATACCGATTAAATTACCCCAAAAATCCTGTGCTGAAGGTCTGTAAAAATTATGGTCACTAACATCATAGTGGCGTACAGGGACACTCTACTTTTTACCTTAATACAACTGTTTGGGAAACATTTTATGAAAACTAGAACTTGAAGTTTCTTCCAATCTTATCAATTATATATATCCATAGAACCAGGTTTACGGCAGTCGGAAATTACCCATATCCGCACTACCACTTGTGACGGCGTTTCCCAAATCGCATCGGTAACTTATGTTTGTTATGTATGTAACTACAACTACCTTGGACATACTATAACAAGTGATGGAAAATGTACAACTGAATTAATCAAAAGAATAGGAAAGGTGAAAAGTAATTTTAATGCCATGGAGAACATACTAACATCAAAACAAATAACACCAGGGCTACAACTAAGAATAGCAAAAAGTTAAATCTTCTCAATATTCCTATATGATGCAGAAACATGGACATTAGACAAGAAAGCAGAAGAGTGAATTGAAGCCTTTGAAATGTGGATATATAGAAGAGTAGGTAGGATTGGATGAAAGGAAAAGAAAACAAACGATGAAGTCTTAAAAGAACTAAAAATGAAAAGAGAACTACTAAGCACAATTCAAACAAGACAAATGCGATTTTTGGGCATGTTAAAAGACACAACAACCTACTAAAGGTAATCCTGGAGGGGAAAATACAAGGTAAAAGAGGCAGAGGCAGACTAAGACTAACATGGACGAGTAACATCAAAAGATGGACAAATCAGCCTATGACAACCTACATCATCAAAGCAAGAGACAGAGCAGAATGGCGCTCCATGGTAACCAACCTTCATTGCGAAGACGGCACTCGATGATGATGAACTTATGTTTACAAGGTCGCTCCGTGCGCCTCTTACTTACGCGACATGTGACGAGTCCAAACCTTAGTCGCCTCTTACGACACGCATGGCAAGTATGGCTAGTGTAGGTAACTTCTTTGCCCTAAGCCTCAGCCTAACGAGGCGGATGGACAGTTCTCTTCATCACTGCTTTATCTTCCCTGAGAATTACTTAGGTAGCAATTTAAAGATCTGGGCGGAACAGGAATGCATTGATCTAAAAGAAATGTCATATAATATAATAATAGATGAAGAATGGGGAAAACATAGCTTTCTTGCGTTCGCCCGATGACTACCGGAAACACTCTTCTTCATCATCCGCCCTTAAACGTACGTTAAGTAGTGTGTATACGCTGTGTGTTTTTGCAGTGAAACTGTGATATTTGCGCCTTTCGAGCCAACACATCCGACTTCAAAATGTCAGTTTTGAGTGCCAGCCTATCTTCCCTCTTCGAACACTACTTGTCTGTCCAGACTAGGTAGGTTAGTTAGTTTCTAGAGGCACCGCGAAGAGGTTGAGTAGGGCTTCAATGGTTCTGGTCCACCGATCCTGGCGCGAGCCATCACCTTTCGGTCGTTGACAGCTCTCAGCTCTGCTGCTGTTAGGCGTCTAGCCTCCGAAAAAAAAAACATAGCAAAATAGAACGTTGCAAACTTTTTTCTTCTTGCTATTGCTAAACAATCATCATACTCGTCAGCACAGGCACCGAATCCAGACCTTATTAGACGTCTCTGACAACATGCTTGGCAAGTAACAGCGACTATATTCTTTTCTCCCCTCTCCATGGGTACCTAATTAGCCAGATCACTGGCTTTCAGTTTCTTCCATTCACTTCACCATCACTCTTCTGCTCATCCTTACATTAAGTTGACATACATGAAGGTTGCGATACTTGCAACTTGCAGCCCAACACATCCGACTTCAACTTGGGATTTTTGGGCATATGTTTGCCTTCCCTGTATAGCTGTAATCGATTAACCTGATTGATTACTCTGATGTCAGAAAAAAACCTCGTGGAAGTGGTGTAGGATCTTTATCAGGTAATGGTCGTTGATTATGACGCATGCTGTCGGCTATAAATCACTTTTACCTCATAGGATTGATACAACATTGAAACAGCATTGATACAACATTGATACAGCATTGATATACCATTGATACAGCATTGATAGCCTTGGATCAGATATTATTTCTAATACATTTGTTTATTTTCATGAACAATTACACCTAGACAGATTACTGATTTAATGAAATGTTACAGGTAGACTTAGACAGATTACTGATTTAATGAAATGTTACAGGTAGACCTAGACAAATAACTGATTTAACAAATATTTACACCTAGACCCCAGACAGATAACTGATTTAATAAATAGACTAACACCTAGACCCCAGACAGATAACTGGTCTAATGGATAGTCAGTCACACCTAGACAGATGCTGTTTTAACCACTTCAGGCCAATGTTATCAAACTTCAGTTTCGATCATTCCGAGACCTTGCGGAAGGTCATCAACAAATGCCTATTGAAATATTTCATGAGAGAAACCGAAGCCTCTGCTCGCTATAAGCGAATGACCCCAAATCACGCTAACCTATTTAGGAAACTATCTGTACGGCATTTTCTCATTAGACTGGTCAACCGTGGGGGTGGGAGAATTATATTACCTGAGAATATAGGCCGCTTGTCCAATGCAGTCGCCACGAAGTTTTCGGGGTTTTATTTCACCACTGATAGAAAAAAAGAGAGCCGCGATAGCTCAGTGGTTAGTGAACTGGACTACAAAGGACAAGAGGTCGAGTTCGATTCCAACCGACAAATTCCGGTTCACCCAGCCTTTAGTGGGTACCGGATTTTTTTTTCTGGGAACGTTAAGCGGTACGGCGTAATACCGACCACATTATCCCAAAAATCATCCGCCGAAGGTCTGTAAAATGTATGGTCACTAACACCATATTCCCTATACGCCACTTGGCGGGACGGGGGATACTTTACTTACTTACTGATAAAAAAAAACGTTGTACGGAATACGATACCACTTTCTCATCCTTAGTGTTGTGGTTAAATTAAACCGATTGTTTAAGTTGTCTTTATTGATTTCAGAGGAAATGATGGAGAAGGTACAGCGCGTATTAATATCAAGATTTATTTGAAGATACATTTACGATTATATTGTACTTACTTGCATAAGACAGACTGTAAATTATATCTTTAAACAAAAAAAAAAAGATAAACGTTATTTCTCAGAAAAAAAAAAAATTTTCCGAAAAGCACAACATATTATATAAGATATTAACTTTTGTATCAAAGATGTTAACGTTGAAAAGAAGTTTTCAAAATTGTCGTTTGAAAAATAGAGAGAATATAACCTGCGAGTTATTGAGTTACCGAGTTATTAGTGGGTCATCATCATTGCACTCCGAACATGTCCATAGGTGCTCAGATCCCCCCCTCAGCAATTCCCGCAGTGTCCAGCGACTGACGGCTCCAACCTGCGAGCTTTACACTTCAAGTGTAAACTTCGCCAGCTGGTAAAGCTAGAATTAAAATGTATCTTTTACACAGAAATATAGGCTGCTGACTTTTCTGTTCACTTTTAGAGCAATTAATTAATCCTTTACTCTAATATTTATCTGTTATTTCTACCCCCCCCCCACTCTTTCCATCCCGCACCCACCCCTCCCACTCTCCCGAATCTCCAGATTATCATCTCCCACTGAACTGAGCACGAATCCCAAGAAAATTTTTTACAATGTAAAATGAGAATTTAAAATAAGTTGAATCCATCAAATATTACACAACAACCGAAAGTTGATAAATCGGTGCCTGCATGCGAGAGGTTTATTCTCAAACACAAAAATTCAAGATGTTTGTTCGCCCAGCATTCAAGAAAATGGCAGAATAAAAAAAAGATATAAATACAAGTGCCAGGATAAGGAAGACAGAGTCTACTTTAGAGCCAACTTCTCTTATTAATCCTTGTGCGATTTCATAAATTGTTTGTCAAATTCCAGTTTATATAAAATTCGTATAATTTATCACATACGAATTAGCTGATATATATTTTTTTGCGTTCGCCGGCTGTCACCTCTGGCAAAGACCCTAGAGACTAGGAACAGAATTTTGCGTGTTAATCCATTTTTCCCTGGCAGCCGTGTGCACAGAGGTCCCTCGCCGTACAGGCAGATACTCCGTCTTTGGAGGTACTCATTTTTTTTTCGTCCATGAGTAATTGACGTTTCAAGCCGGGTCTCCTTGCCTTGAGACCAACCAGACACCCCCGATCCCCCAACAATTAGCTCATATTATGTATTATTATGTATTATTATGTATTATTATGAATTATTATTTTTTTGTTCGCTGTTAACAATGAATTTGTTGAGTTGTACTGAAGTGTAACAAAGCAGCGATATTTGTTACATTCGATCGTTCGTATCGTACGTACATTGTTCACAAATTTGGACCGGTTTTGATTTACCATTTTCTCTCTCTTTCTCTGAGATCAGGACTCAATCAGAGTAGGATTCCAGACTCTCACATGAAGACTGCTGTTTGTTTAAGTGAATTGATCGACTCCACAGACAGAACATCATAATTAGAGTCTGTTAGATCCACTCTGATTGAATACCTGTTAAACGTTGGGCTGTGTTCTGCGCCAGTGGCCCAGTGCATCCGATTTCACCCATCATTTTATTAAGGTTTGCTTTCCTTAGCCTTTGATTGTCCCCAATATTCCTGCAAGGTAGCAGATTGTCTTTTCTGTAGGGGGATTCTGCCCTTAGATGGTCTGCCCTCCCAGGTTTACGAGCACCATCTGCCCGAGTCACTAGAGGTGACTAATACAGACATGCACACACAAAGATATAAGATGTGACAAACACTGACATACACACAACGATATGAGGCATGACTAACACTGACACATTCTTAAATATGAGATATGACTAACACAGACACACTCTTAAATATGAGATATGACTAACACAGACACACTCTTAAATATGAGATATGACTAACACAGACACACTCTTAAATATGAGATATGACTAACACAGACACACTCTTAAATATGAGATATGACTAACACAGACACACACCAAAATATGAGATATGACAAACACAGACACACTCTTAAATATGAGATATGACTAACACAGACACACACCAAAATATGAGATATGACAAACACAGACACACTCTTAAATATGAGATATGACTAACACAGACACACACACTAAGATATGAGATATGACTATACACAAACACACAAAGATATGAGATATAACTAACATAACATGCACTCACAAAGATAGGAGATGTGACTAACATAGACATCCACACAAAGATATGAGATGTGACTAACATAGACATGTACACAAAGATATGAGAAATGACTAACACAGACATGCACGCACAAAGATATGACACATGACTAACACAGATACACACTAAGATATGAGATATGACTAAACACAGACACAAACAAAGATTTGGTTATTTGGTTATGGAAGGTCCCGGTATCACTGCAAACGAATTAAAATCCACAATTGCTCAATCGCCCGTGCCAGCGCAATCATCCGAATTAATACCTCATCTCCCAAACAAAGAAAAATAACTGTAGTCTCCATCGAAGCAGTCTCAGCACACGCCAAAAGACATAAGGAGAAATCGCGAAGAAATTGAACACAGCCAACTGTTCCCAGTCATACGATATCATCATTCATCGTAAACAATTGGAATATCGAAACATGATCAAAACGGATGAGACACACAGCTCACGGTGTGCACAGAGCACTTAACTCAGTAGCTCCTGCAACAAGCCGGACTTGGAATATGAGGAAACTGCAACAAGGAACACTTTTCATGCATAGCCTTCAATTGTTCCCGCCGCCTATCCACAATATACCGGAAGTTCACGTCGTCTTGAAAATGATGATCGTCGTATAAAAAAAATGTATAATGCTTGATGATGTTAGGCCATCGTTGTTGACTCCAAATCCTAACATTTAGACACACAGTTAGTCGTCAGATTATCCCCGTCGCACATCAAACAACAGACCGTAAGATTATCGTACGGCCGGTCAAGGGATGTATGATGAGTCATTACGATGACGTAGCACACAAAAATGCCGTACACACAATTTCGCTCCCTTTAGATTCCTAACTACTCTAGTGAAAGCAGCTTACGACGAACAAAACACGGCGCAAATTTCCTAAAGAGATAAAACTGTGGCTGACGAAGTACTTTATATTAATAAGTAACATGGAAATAACTTGCGTGAAGGAATTCCAACAACGGTCATGAACAGCACCAATGTGACGTAAAGCGCAGATCAAGTTTAAACATTGGAAGGTCGCATTTTTCACTAGAGTATCTGTTACCAAAACTTCAAGCATTGCAGTCCACTGAGAAAGTTGGATTTAAACGATACTACGTACATAAAAATCCCGGGTGTGCTAAAAGGATCGAAGGGTTTCCAATCATCAGAAGTAAATGTTATGAAGTGCATTATATACTGAGATAACTACGTTAACGATTATTTGCTTATATTAACATGTGTTACTATTATTTATTTATTTTTTTAAATAATTAATTCTTTCACTCTTTCAGCACGGAAGGTTATGATCAGTTTAGCGGTAGAGATTTCGGAAATTAAAAAATTGTCATGTCTTGAAATATTAACTCTTTCCGTATGTTTCGCCGCACTGTGCGCCATGCTGATTTCGGCCGCGTACGTTTCACCGCACAGTGCGTCACTCCCAAATTGATTGGTGTGAATCGTCATCAAACCATATTCTTTTTACATGTCTTGTGTCATCTTGGTGTTGGTGAAATCTAATTCCTTGTTCGGTTATCTTGAAGTTCTTATATAATATGTTATATGTTAGATAAATATAAATATATCGATTTGTTTGTCTCTGAAATCTCTTCGGTTGCATTGATAAAAATCTTCCGTACCGAAAGAGTTAATCTACATATTTATCTACCACATACCATATTATATATGAATGTTTGGATGATTGAACAAGGAATTAAATTTCATCAATGGACTTCCGTTGTAAAGATGGTGGATCTAGTCACGTTCTCTCGATCGCTGCAGAAAGTGCATTCTGGATCTGATTAATTTCGGTTCTCCGTTGTACTTTTCTGCGTTAAAGTATAAATGATGAGCTACTTATTACATCTGTGCCGCTAAAGCGAAGTTGTACGCCGGCAACAGTCTATTTTTGACAAATCAAGTGTTGTGAATTTACCATTTTGATAACTACTCTATGAAACCCTATATTTGTAGCCTGGTTCTGCAACTATTACACAGTGGAGTTAAAAATAATCCTTTTTTTTTCTTTAAAATAAAAATGCACTGCCTGTAAAACACACACACACACATACATAGACATGAACATAAACATATGTATAACATTACGAGAAACGAATATCTTTGATACCCTACCATTGTGTTTACTGTGTACCACACTTCTATCACATACATCAATCGCTTTTCAACAACACATTGTCAGAAACAATCTGGCTCAAGCGTTACAAGCTGGATTAGATTTACCTCCCATCTTAATTTTATTAGCAACTGATTCCATGTTCGAGTTATAGCCCTTCCTTTATTGTCTTTCATCCTAGTGTTGATGCACTGTAAATTAACCTACATGTTAAGGGAAGCACATATCGATGTCAGTAACGTGCCCATTTAATTGGATATTTGAAACGTCAATCCCAAATTGAATATCGATCTCACTAAATAAAAGTGTTAATTATAGTAAGCAGTCACCAAGTACAGAATAAAATAGTTTCTTCTTTGTTATTACAACAAAAAAAGTAAATTAATTGTATTTTCTATACAGAAAAAAAATATAAATAATTTGTGTGGTTTTACAGAAGAATTTTGAGAATACCACGGACACCTAAGAAGAGTAATGAGCACGTTCTAAAAGAGGTTAAGGCAAAAAGAGAGCTAATTTTTAATATTAGGAAGAAACAATCATCATTTTTTGGCCATGTACAGCTAGAATATAGTGTAATAACTGGGAAAATTGAGGGACGAAGAGATGGAGGGAAGCGAAGAGAAAAGATACCAGATAGTTTTAGAGAATGTCTTGGCAAAAGGTCAACAACAGAAACGATAAATAACTGTCGAGATTGAAAGTTGTGGAGAGACATGATTACCTACGCCAGCAGGCATGGCACTTGATGATAATGATATAGACAATAAAAGATAGTTCAAGAATCATGTAATTTTCAACAAATTTCTCATCTAAATCGGACTAGAGTCACGACAAACTTGACTATTCACATTTGAATGTGAAGCCTTAAAATACATAACAATCCTTCATTTATACTGAGTATGATATGTACTATTAGAAGATTCCTGTAAGAACAGTTAAATAGACTGTACAGAGCATGCACGAAATATAACATGAAAATCAACAACAACAAAATGGAAGCCATGAATATCGCAAAAAAATGAGAAATGGAACACCGCCATAAATATAGACGGCAGACAACTTAGACAAGCAGATGAATTTAAATACCTAAGAAGTCTAGTGACAAACAACAATTCACAAACAGCTGAAATAGACTCAAGATGCAACAAGGGGTGTAAAAAAATAGAACAGTTATCACTATTATTGTCCAAAAAGGAAATAACTCTAGAGGCAAAACGGGCACTCTACAATACAATCTTTATCCCAACGTTGTGATACCAATGTCCTGGACCCTAGATGCAAAAACAATAACCACTACTGAGACGAAAAGTGTTAGAAGAATGACAGGAAACAGTCTGAGAGATAAGATCAGAAATGAAGAACTGCGAAAAAAGCTATAAATAATTACCGCCATATAATATATAAAGAAACAACACATAAAATGGTTTGACCACATGACAAGGCAGAACGATCAAAACACAACACAACGAGCCTTCAACAAACGTTGCGAAAAAACCAGACCTAATCGCAGACTACCAAAAAGATGGATCGACGAAGTGTTAGAAAACACTAGGAAACATAACAGCAGCAGATGCGAACAGAAGAGCAAAAGACAGCAAAATATATCTCCCCTCGACGCTGAAAGCAAATGAAGAAGGAAAAAAAAGAGGATATATATATATATAATAACAAAAAGAAATAAAACCACTTATAGAAGTCTATTATTTCTTTGGCCACAGATAATACAAATAGTACATGAGACGTGTTTGATATTTGGCACCAAGGAGAAATAAAACAAAACACAACATCGTACACACATACGTCGATACATGTGATTTTGTATGTAAAATTAGTGTATCACACAATTCGTATATGAAATCAACATTTAGTGTATAGATGAGAGATATCCCACAACTGATACATTATTTATTAATAGTAAGGTTCTCTGAAGTAAGCTGTCTGTTAAATGACCAGCTATTTGATATTTTTTGTTTACTGCTAGGAACTGTGTTATTGCAACTCAGCCACTTCTGGTTCTCCTCTTTCTTGTTACAACATTTTTCTTCTTACGCAAATTAATTTCTGTAGAGACGAATTATATCTATTTTTTTTTTCTTTGGCTATTAGTGTCCATGTTTGTCGCTTATAAACAGAATGTTGGTATCGGTAAATGATGGTGCCTGTGTGTTCTCTTTGTATTGTTTGTTACATGCTTATTTGTACCACTGAAGCCAAAAGAGTTGAGAAGTGTATACAAGTATGCACATACAAACAAGAGTAGAAATAATTCTAACAATATTTCTTTTCTCCTTCTTTTTGTCTTTGATGAGAAATAACAAAGCAAATTGCAAACAAACGCAAGAACGATAGAAAGAGATGAAAGAAGAACAGGGAACAGAAAGTTAAAATGTTAAATATTAAAGAGGATAATAAAAATGTCTTTTCTTTATTTCTTTGTCCATGATTCTGTAATAGGAGAGTGCTTTTCATGAAAGAAAGCTCAAGCAATATAAGCGCGTGCCCGTGTAGAGCCTGGCTGTCGACTGCATGTCATAAAAGGTAACGACAGCGGGGAAATGATGTAGCTGGAGCAAATCACACACAATGTCTACTGACATCAAGTGTCGCAGATCGAAATGCAGCAACCCGACTGTGTGACACAGCACATAGAATGATCTATGCAGAACGAAAAACAAATACAATGAAGAAGACAATTATTCATTGAAGATGAAGAAGAAGAAAACGAAGACGTCGAAGTATATTTTGATGACGAGTATTATTAATTAGAATAGCACAAAGAAGGAGAAGAATGTGGACTTTGACAGATCCTGGATAATACAGACTGACGTCATTCAGAATAACATATCTTCCACTAACACTTCTACAAGCGGTTTAAGAACTGCCAACAAAAACCATTTCTCACGTCTTAGAATTATGGGATTTTGTCCACACGAAACAGGAATTTTAAACCATGCAACGAAATAGATTGTTTCTCGCTCAAGACAAGCGTGAACATAACGGAAGACGTTTCAGACCTCATGTTGGGCTGTATATTTTTGGTTTAACTCTTTGGCTTAACCCTTTCAAGTGTCAAGCAATAAGAAGATGTAGAGAAATGCGTCTTAACAGATGAGGGGTTATTTATCTGATTTATATTAGCGGTGTGTAAGCGGTTGTCGGCCATGTTGTTGTGCAGTTAACGACTTTTTGTTGTTGTAACCAGCAGCAGGAGGATGTTTTATAGCAGAGAATTAATGCACAAGTTATGTTGGTTGGGCACATACTAAGGTACACGAACAGATAAACAAACCATTTTTTTGGCGCTTTTTTTTGTCTTCGTCGAACAATTACTTTCCGCCATCGTCAGCCGTTAAAATAGTAATAAATTGGCGAAGTTGTGGTGTGTCGTGGTTAATACCAAGGTAGCTGCGATTTTCGGCTCATGTATTCAACTAGCACTGTATTTTGTGGACACCGGGTTTGCCTTCCCTATTATTCTCCCAATTCTTAAGAACAGCATTTTTATCTACATCTAAGCCAGCAATGATCTTGCACAGGACACTGCGCTTGTGGTCTAGCTGGTCGCCATAGTTTGTCATGCAGGCCTTGCTTCTGTGAGCGAAACCTTTATTGTCTGTATGTTGTCTTATCTTTCTTCTCTTCCTTCTTCGTTCTTTATTTCTTTAACCAAACGGGTCTGTCTTTACATCCACTGTTTAAGTTTCAACAGAATCTCTTTCACTGCTATTACATTACCCGTCAGTAAGTAACGATACAGATGTGAGGCACAATCTGGCATGACAAGTATTGACAAAGTGATTATGGCCTTTAGCGTCTTCGCAGGCGCTCGGAAATAGGCAGATGCTAGTCTATAATAGTAACTGTTTTGTAGGGGAGCATTCATCATGGCTGATCTTGTCTTGCAGACATTGAAATAGTCTGTCCTGATGCAGATTGAGCAAAGCGATTTTATGTCGATTATTCGTTTCTCTTTCCTCCTGTGTCTTCTTGCTTTCAACTTTGACTTCAGTTAATTCTCTCTCATGCCACTTCTTCTATATCTTCTTGCTTTCAACTTTGACTTCAGTTAATTCTCTCTCATGCCACTTCTTCTATATCTCCTTCCTTTCAACTTTGACTTCAGTTAATTCTCTCTCATGCCACTTCTTCTATATCTTCTTGCTTTCAACTTTGACTTCAGTTAATTCTCTCATGCCACTTCTTCTATATCTTCTTGCTTTCAACTTTGACTTCAGTTAATTTTCTCTCATGCCACTTCTTCTATATCTTCTTGCTTTCAACTTTGACTTCAGTTAATTCTCTCTCATGCCACTTCTTCTATATCTTTTTGCTTTCAACTTTGACTTCAGTTAATTCTCTCTCATGCCACTTCTTCTATATCTTCTTGCTTTCAACTTTTACTTCAGTTAATTCTCTCTCATGCAACTTCTTCTATATCTTCTTCCTTTCAAATTTGACTTAAGTTAATTCTCTCTCATGCCACTTCTTCTATATCTTCTTTCTATGCTACGATGATCTGTAAGCTCTTTTTTTCCAGTTGTTGTCACCAATGGACAATTCACTCAGGGACACCTTGCAGACATCTTCGTGCCTCAAACTTGGACTATGTACATACCGATTTCCCAAGCTTCCCATACACTATTTACTGGGGACGCGATTGTTGTCAATTCTATTCACATTTCCCATTTAAAAATAATCTAACTTGCGACGTTGGAGCACTGCAGTCATGGATGGAATCCTGGAATGTTGCAGTGATTCAGAAATGCTCACTTTATCCCGCCATTTGGTATACATTATTTTTCTTAGGAGGCAAGCGTTTAAACTATTTAGTCTGTCTTCGTGCCATGAATTGGCTGACCAAGTTTCAGATCCATATAAGAGTTTGTTAAGTACGCAGGTTTAATGTAGTAGGTTCTTAGTTGTATTACCAACATAATGCTTTGATAACGTCAGAGATGAGTTGACTTGTTCTCAGGCCTCCTCAACGCCAGCAACAAATAACAACACTATCTTATAGTAAGCTGATCTAGGAATGCAGAAAATGTTCATCAAATGTCACTAATGCACTGCTGTTTTAACCCTGATGTAAGGAAAGTTGTGTTACTGATCGCACATCATGACGCGAGACAGCTAAGAGCACTGCAAGCTGTGACGAGAAGAACAACAAAGAATAATTGACGCCATCTGGAAGCGATCACATCTAAAGTCACACTCCAGTACAGCATCTACTTTCTCTACAACTCAAAACATCCGTGTCTCCCCTGAGGCAAACAATTCATGGATCGATTTGACCTTAACCTCCATTTTTGAACTTGCTCAAAAACAAAAAAACAAGAATTCATAGATTGTGGCAGCTTCACAGGAGGGAAGCAACATTGGTTGCGCATTACATCAGGTGTCAATCATTAACTCATAACCGTGTCATCTGCTTAGGTCTATGTAGACACGTAACATGAAGAATATGAACATAAACCCTGCGGCCTGGGAAGAAATAGCTGTAGACGGCAATCTTTGAAAACACTCTAAAGTTCCAACTCAACTCTTTCCGTACGGAAGCTTTTTATCGACGCAATGGAAGAGATTTCAGAGACAAAATTGTTCATGATTTTAAGAATCAATCGATATATATTTATATTTATCTAACAAATAACATATTATATATGAATATTTAGGTAATTGAATAAGCTATTAGATTTCTGGAAAAATTGAGGGACGAAGAGATAGAGGGAAGCAAAGAGAAAATATAACAGGCAGCTTAAGAGAATGGATTGGCAGAAGGTCAACAACAGAAATGATAAATAGCTGCCGAGATCGAAAGTTGTGTAGAGACATGATCATCTACGCCACTAGGCCCAGTACTTGATGATGATTAGATTACCAATACCAAGATGATACAAGATATATATAAAGTATATGGTTTGATGGCGTTCACACTAATCAAATTGAGCGTGATGCACTATGCGGCGAAACGTACGCTGTCGAAATCGGCATGGCGAACAGTGTGGCGAAACGTACGGAAAGTGTCAAACAAGAAGCAGACAGATTCATAGAAAAAGAGAAAAGTAACATCTGCAAGGAGCGCTGCAAAATCCAGTCATCTATCTATCTATCTATCTATCTATCTATCTATCTATCTATCTATCTATCTATCTATCTATCTATCTATCTATCTATCTATCTATCTATCTATCTATCTATCTATCTATCTATCTATCTATCTATCTATCTATCTATCTATCTATCTATCTATCTATCTATCTATCTATCTATCTATCTATCTATCTATCTATCTATCTATCTATCTATCTATCTATCTATCTATCTATCTATCTATCTATCTATCTATCTATCTATCTATCTATCTATCTATCTATCTATCTATCTATCTATCTATCTATCTATCTATCTATCTATCTATCTATCTATCTATCTATCTATCTATCTATCTATCTATCTATCTATCTATCTATCTATCTATCTATCTATCTATCTATCTATCTATCTATCTATCTATCTATCTATCTATATATCGTTTGCCTGAAGTATGGTCTATATCTGCAATGTCGTTTCCTGTGTAAATTTTCCTATTTTTAGTAATTCTTGCAGTGACTCATATATTTTTGTCTATACTGTTGTATTGGGTGTTCCTCAGACTGCTATATTCAGTACAGTCTTAAAGTACGTGTTCATCAGTCTGGGGCGCCTTTCCACATGTAGTTAAGGTGCCGATCTTGAATTTTGCATACATGTGACTGTGGAGTCGATTGTGTCCTGTTCTGAGGCGTTTAATGATAACTTGTTCCCATCTGTTCATATTATGAAAAGAATCCAGATTTGGGGCTTGCGATCTTCTGATTAATTTGATTATCTGTTTCTTTTGATGGCATGTAACTGGTGCATTTGGTTGTGTGCCTTTTCCGCCTTCCTTTGCCAGTTTAAATGCTTCTCGTTTCCTGGCATTCCTCGGTGAGATGGGATCCACTGCAACGGATCTTGTGGTGCTTGCAGAGTTCAGGCAATAAGGTCTGCACATGTGGCAATATCCTGGAGTGCAGGTCTTGCATCTGTCAAAAATCTACAGGCTGTTGGACTAAGATTACTGTTCAGCAGTTTTTCTATTGCTAACTTTATTGCTTTGATTTCTGCATCCTAATTGTGACAATATTTTCCATTTGCTATTTGATTGAGATGAAGCAGAATGTTCTATAATATAATACAGGGTGTCCGAAAACATATTGAATATATACCTTTTCAAATAAATTATTGTCGGTCCCCCTGAAGAGATATCAGGATCGTTTTTATACCAAATGAATTGTAATATCGTAAAGTTGTTATCTTCCTAACAAAGATTCAGTATGTACTACCTTCATGACACGGCTAGTCGATAGCCCAGTTCCTCTCACACTCGACTCAACTTGTATCTTGTAATGGAAAAAAAGGCTTCATTGCTCCGATCTCTCAGTTCCACTAAATCTGTGTGTATGTGGACGGCTGGTGTTTAATCTAAAACTTTTATGCTCCAGTTACTATCGGTGTTTTTTACATGTCTCTGCAAAAGGTGGTCATCTGGAAAAAAAAAGAAAGAAAGTGGTACATTTGTTTTCGGACACCCTGTGTATCCTCGATATTCATATGTTCAACCTTATATGTGCTCTGGAATGTTGTCAAACTCCTATTTGATATTTTGGTAGACTATCTTAGGGAGAGTTACAGTTCCAACATTTGTATATCAACCCCCACGGGTCTGAAGTGAACTATCAGCTTTAAGTAACTGCAACCTCCTTCTGTAAATGTGTACTAGCAGTATCAATAGACATCTTGTGAATTGGACACAAATCGTCACTATACCCAACAGTAACAAACCCAACATTCCAAATCTCAATTTCAAAATCGTCAATAATTTTGTATGAATGGTACACAAAGCGTGTTTTCAATCGATGTTACTTTCAATGTTTAAAGATTTATACTTGATATCACTTAGATGCGTTCGCAATCACTGTAATATGGAGTGCGGATGTTCTGTTTTCAGTTACTTCATAATAAGGTTATAACAGTTGGGTAATCATGTCGGTTCCTTACGCAGAAACCCCCGGGATGGTGGTTACTACTAACTAAGGCCTTCACTTCAGTGACAAAGGTATCATCATCTTCTTTTCTTCTATCCTTCCTCCATTGCTGTTGGCGTCGAGGAGAGATACAACCTGAGATTCTTTGCTCTTCTGTTGGCCTCTTCTGGTGTTATCCCTCCTAGTGACTCTAGTATTCCCTTTATCCATCTCTTTCTCGGTCTTCCTCTTAATCTGGCGTTTTCGTAGCGTTTATTTATGGCTCTTTGAGTCATTGTGCTTTTTATCTTGTTATGTGACTAAACCAATTTATGAGGCCGAATCATCATCGAATCAGGAAATAATTCATTAATCAGTGGCTTCATTACATTCCCCGCAGGGATATATAGTTAAAACTACTCAACTTTAGAGAGAATTATGTCTGACTTTTAGACCTATATGGGACATTTTCTCTGCAACCTTGTCGTGCGATGAGTCTCTAACTAGGAACGACACTGGTTACCTGAGGTGAGCTATCCGTCCTCCGTCTACGTCTCTATTTTAAAGCGCCGTCCTCCGTCTACGTCTCTATTTTAAAGCGCCGTCCTCCGTCTACGTCTCTATTTTAAAGCGCCGTCCTCCGTCTACGTCTCTATTTTAAAGCGAACGTCAAGATGATCCCTCGGTCAATTGAAGAGTAGTTACTTTTCTTCTTAATCCCTACTGCTGGGCTCCCATGCTTCATATTTCTTTCTTTCTTTCTTTCTTTCCTCATTTGCATGTAGGTGTTGATGGGAGATATAGCTCGTGGTTTCTTGCTCTTCTGTTGGCCTCTTCAGCTGTTATACCTCCAAGTATGTCTTGTATTCAGTTTTTCTTGGCCTGGTGTTCTCGTATCGTTTGTTAGTAACTCGTTGTATTAGATTTAGTTCTTTGTGTCTTATAATATGCCAGAACCATTTGATCTGTTGTTGCTTTATGTAATCACTAGCTGGTTCTATTCCTAGTCTTTTTCGTAATTCTTCGTTTCTGATCTTATCTAGCATGATGTTTATTGTCATGCGGCTTACACACTGTGGTGGTTATATTTCTATTAGTTCTTGAGTCTAAGGTCCATATCTGGCACTGATAGCACAACGTTGGGATAAAGATAGTATTATAAACAGCTCGCTTCTCTTCTAACGTTACTTCTTTGTTAGACATTAGTGGTGAAATTAGTGCGATAACTTGACCAGCTTTGTTCCATTCCTGCTCCATCGTAGATGCTAAACTCCAGCTCAATGTCCTGCAATGGTTTCATCATCCACACCTACTCTCAGGCTCTCTTCTCGACGTGTAAGCCCCCGTTATCAAGTTTTCATTTTCTGTTATACCATCCACGTTTCTACCTCACGTTTGGTCTTGTCACGCTGCAGGCGTTTCTATGGCCAACTTCAGTTCCATTTTGTGAATTTATGTTACATTTTCTCTTCGGCTTTTTATTACTGGTATGGGCCATCACCTGATTCTGTGTTAGACTCTTGTGGATTGGAACCTTTCATGCTTCCATGTATAACTCCATTGTATCAGACACTACAGTTAAGCCTCGTACATCAAGCGATACTAATCTCGAACCATCCAGACTTTGAATTCGCGAAATTCTGAGGATTGAACCGATGATTGAACGATGCCTCTAAGTTCGAACTGCGCGTGTGCAGTGAGAACTAGCTTTCTGTAAACACCGTCTGTAGTGCTCTCAATTCATCACTTGCGTTACTCGTGTGTTTTCAGTGACTTTCAGCTTGCTTTTATTTCAGACGATAACAGCGCAACCAAAAGGAGCGCCTCCAGTGTTGCAGAGAGTAAGAGAGAGAGTATGAGAGTAAGAGAGGTAAGAGAGGTAAGAGAGAGAGAGTATGAGAGTAAGAGAGAGAGTAAGAAAGAGAGTAAGAGAGAAAGTAAGTGAGGTAATATGTTAGGGAATAAGAGAGAGAGAGAGAGAGAGAGAGAGAGTTTGAGAGAGAGAGAGTTTGAGACAGAGAGAGAAGTACAGTTATTTTCATGTGATAATAGAAGGAGACCCTCTTCCAAAACAGTCACCTATTTCTTACTCTCCAAAAGGCACACGGGACATGACAACTCACTAAGTGAAAACATAATGCAATTATCATGTTATTGTAAATACTGTTTATGTGTTTTATTTATTGTTTTCAAGTTTTATTTAAGGTATTGAATTGTGTTACTTTAACCTTATATTATTGGTGCTCATGTTTATGAAAATGGAAATTATTCAGGGTCAAGGGGCAGATTAATTCATTTTTCATTAATTCTAACGAAGATAATTGTCTCAGACTTGTAAAAATTCAAAATTCGAACGGTCCAGTGGGACGAAGTAAGTTTAAAATACGAGGCACCACATTAACTATAATTAATAGTGCACATTGCTCATCATAATCAAGTACCGGGCCTGCTGGCGTAGATGATCATGTCTCTCCACAACTTTCGATCTCGGCAGCTATTTATCATTTCTGTTGTTGACCTTCTGCCAAGCCATTCTTTTAAGCTGTCTATTATTTTTTCTCTTTGCTTCCCTCTATCTCTTCGTCCCTCAATTTTTCCAGTTGTTACAATATATTCCAGTAATCCTCTTCTCATTACATAGCCAAAAAATGATGATTGTTCTTCATAATATTGAAAATTAGCTCTCTTTTTGCTTTGACCTCTCACAGAACATCTTCATTACACTTCTTAGCTGTCCATGGTACTCTCAACATTCTTCTGTAAAACCAAATTTCTACAGACTCCAGTGATTTTCTTGTCTGTTGTCCTATTGTCCATGATTCGCATCCATATGTTAAGACTGGCTCTACGTAATATTTAAGAACTCTTTTTCTTGTTTCTATTGTCAAAAATAGATTGCATGGTATCTTCCTCATTTTTTGGAAAGCTGCTTTTGCCTGAGCCATTCTGCATCTCCCCTCTTTTGTACATCTTCCGTCAGAGGTTAACAAAGTTCCCAAATATTTAAATTCATTTACCTGTTTTAATATTGTTCCACTTGTCTTTATTGTGCACTGAAGTGATGTCTTTTTCTTTGTTGTTACCATTACCTCTGTCTTTTTTCTATTAAAGCTGAGTCCTTTATTTTTGCTTTCTTTCACTATAATGTCGAACATTTCTTGTAACTCATTTTCACTCTTAGCGATTAAGACTGTATCATCAGCATACCTTAGATTATTTATATTATGACCTCCAATTGTTATTCCAGGCATGTCCCTTATGGATCTTAAAATAATCTCACTATAAATATTAAACAAATCTGGTAACAGTATACAACCTTGTCTAACACCCTGTTTTATTTGTTGAAACATTCCCAATTGGTTTCCAGTTCTTATGGCCGCTGTTTCTTGCCTGTACATATTCTTTATTATTCTTAGATCTTTGCTGTCTACATTTATGCTTCCTAAAATTTTGATTATTTCTTGGTGTTTTACTTTGTCAACTGCCTTGGTGTAATCTATGAAGCATAGGTATAGATCTGTTTTCACCTCTATGGCTCTTTCTACTAAAGATCTTATGAAGTAAATGGCATTGCTTGTTCCTTTATCTCTAACAAAACAACACTGTTCATTGCTAATTTCTGGACTGATTTTGTTTCGCACTCTTAGCATGATAATTCTTAGTAATGTCTTTGTAATGTGACTCATAAGGCTTATTGTGCGATGATCATCGCATTCAATCGCACCCGATTTCTTTGGTAGGGCTATGAATATTGAGGATATTGAGCATGCCGTCTGGTATATATCCGCTGTTGTAGATATCATTCAATATTTTTGTTATTATTTCTATTCCGAAATCACCCATGGCTTCAATCTCTTCTTTAGTTATATTATCTGGTCCAGGAGCTTTGCCTGCTTTCATATTGCGCAAGGCGTCTTCCACTTCTTCTCTGAATATTTCTGGTCCTTCTACATTATCTTTAATAGTCACTTCCGTTCGTTCATCATTATAAATATCTTTAATGTATTTTGTCCATCGTTCCCTTATGTTTTCTTGATCAATCAACAGTTCTCCTTCCCTTGATCTTAGACATCCATTTGTTGATTGCGTTTTTCTTCCTGTTGATTCCTCAATTTATTTGTATATAGCTTTAACATCTCCTTTTTGTTGCATTTCAATCTCTTTGCATCTATCTTTTAGCCATGCTTCTTTTGCTTCATTGCATTTTACTACAATTTCTTTATTTAATATCTTATACTCATCTTTATTTTCTTTATTTCTTCTTCTTGTATCCATTAGCTGCAAAATGTCATGTCATCCATTTCTTTCTTGAATTTGTTTTCACTGGTGGTATGAATTCTTTTGATGTTTGTTGCATTGATTCTTTTAGCATTTCCCACTGTTCATTAATGCTTTGTATCTTCTCTATTGTATTGTACCGGTTTTGAATTGTGATTTTATATTTGTCTTGCAGCTTCTTATCTGATTTTAGTAAATCTAAATTTAACTTGTTGTTAACTGAGGCTCGTTTTGTTGTTTTTAATTTTACTCTTTTTAAACCAGGTGTTTCCATCATGTTGTGTGTTCTTGCCCAGTCAATAAGTTTCTCACCTCTTTCATTCCTCTCGCCTAAGCCATAATGACCAACTGCTTCCTCAACTATTTCCTTTCCTACTTTTGCGTTAAAATGCCCTAGAACTATGGTGTTTTCATGTGGTTTGCATTTATGAAGTGCCTCATTTAACTCGTAAAATTTATCAATTGTTTTCGCTAGACTGCTGTTGGTGCATAAACTTGTATAAGATTTATGTCTATTGGCTCTCCATTCAATTTCACTAAAAGGACTCTGTTAGATATTGGGTAAAAGCCTTTCACTGTTCTTGCTCTTTCTGCATCCAAGATGATACCTGCTCCTCTTTGGTGTTCAATAATTCCAGAATAGATTATTTTATGTTTATCAGAATACATCTCTCCTGATCCGGTGTATTTCATTTCGCAAAGTCTCAGTAATTGTAAACCCATTCTTTTCATTTCTTGTATGTTTTCTAGTTTACCCTTCTGCATGAGTGTTCTCACATTCCAAGTACCTATCTTTAGAGTTTGTTTTATCTTTATTTTGCTTACAGTAGCTTGATGACGATCGGGTATCGCCTGTAGCATATGATGTCCCCTACCGAACGATGGTTTTCCATTGGAATCCCCCTTAACGTTGTTGTCGTTATTTCTATTGTTGTGGCGATTCATGATTGTACAAAGAAATTACGACGGTGGTTTTCTGTTGCCTTCCGTCGGTTTGTTTACGGTTGGCTCCGCCAGCCTTTGACTAAAAAGTCACACCCACAAGGCAGTGGGGTAATTACACTTTGCTACACACGGATAATTCAATAAATTACTACACACGGATAATTCAATAAATTACTACACACGGATAATTCAATAAATTACTACACACGGATAATTCAATAAACTACTAATATAACGTGTTCATAATGTTCGTTTATGCTGCAGATTTATAATAACCTGGAAGGCCATTATGAGTGATCGTTAGACATTTCTTTCTCTTCACACCATCAATACATCACATTGGAGAAGGAAAGTAACGTAAGTGGAATGTAAAGATAAAGAACGAGACTTGAATCGGCTTCAAAAGCACGCGAGTTTTCACCCATATGTGCTCGGCCGCCTATCCAGAAGTGTTCGGAGTCTCTTAGATAGTGTCGCTTCAAGCATCGAAACTCACGATGCGAGGTGGCATTCCTCACCTTCCCAGAATATTATCCTGGTACCTATTTCTGCCAGCGGTTGGGTCGACCGTGGGGGTATTTTTTTTCTAACAAACCACTAGTACAACTCACACTGCTTCCAGCGGGAATCGAATACGAGTTGTCGGAACGTTAGTAGCCCAGTCGGGTTGTTTTCTCAACCAGGCTACCGAGCCCACCTCCCCCCCCCCCCTTTTTTTTTTCTCGTATGTTGAAAGTAAAGACTAACACCGCCTATTTAAAGAGAAGAACAGAACGGCTTTAAGTCAAAGTGACTAAATGACAAACTTCAAGACGATAATGAAAGTAAGAATCAAGTGGACGTGACAGGTACAATTTGTATGCCTCAACAGACACTTAAGAAGTTAAACCAAAGTAACGAGAAAGTTAACGCACCGTTAACCCCATGCCATCACAACTGTTAATTCCTGCAGATAAATTCTATGGCAAATCGATGTCTCATTTTGTGTGCGTTCCTTCAGGGCACTGTGAACCCTCTATTGTAATGGATACACAAATTAGGGGGCGGTGCGAGCTCTAGTTATCAAGACCAAACTCAGGTGTATATTGTATATGTCTACTGTCTGTCAGTTCAACAGCGACCCAAAGCTGACTGTTCGCGAAGGGTCAGTGATTAGCAGTTTAAAATAATGGCGTACACTTTGTTATTCTTCTGGGTTTACTTCACAACAGCTCCATGTCACCATCTGCCCTCTTAATGTCGTTATGTGACCAACGTTGACGCGTGTTGTAGTTTACAGCGTGCTGTGATATAAATTGCTTTTTCCCAACACATCAGACTTCTGGCTAGAGTGTTGCCTTTCTTCCTCGACCCATACTTGTTTAACTATACTGGTTAATCTGTGACAACAAGAAGATAGTGAAGGGTCTTGGTTAGCCGATGCCGCTAATCCATACGCAAATTGGCAGATTTGAGTCGTCAGAATACTTTCAGCTTTCTATGTAACCGGCACCTTCGTCCTTCTTAATATTCCAGCATGGGGATGGATGCCCTTGACGTAAGATATGGGGATGAATGCCCTTCATGTAAGATATGGGGATGGATGCCCCTGATGTAAGATATGGGGATGGATGCCCTAGATGTAAGATATGGGTATGAATGCATTTGATGTGAGATATAGGGATGAATTCCCTTGATGTAAGATATGGGGATGAATGCCCTTGATGTAAGATATAGAGATGAATGCCCTTGATTTAAGATATAGGGATAAATTCCCTTGGTGTAAGATATAGGGATGAATGCCCTTGATGTAAGATATGGGGATGAATTCCCTTGATGTAAGATATAGGGATGAATTCCCTTGATGTAAGATATAGGGATGAATGCCATTGATGTAAGATATAGGGATGAATTCCCTTGATGTAAGATATAGGGATGAACGCCTTTGATGTAAGATATAGGGATGGATGCCCTTGAGGTAAGATATGGGGATGAATGCCCTTGATGTAAGATATAGGGGAGGATGCCCTTGAGGTAAGATATGGGGATGGATGCCCTTGATGTAAGATATTGTGATGGATGCCCATGATGTAAGATATGGGGATGGATTCCCATGATGTAAGATATGTGGATGTATGCCCTTGATGTAATATATGTGGATGAATGCCCTTGATGTAAGATTTGGGGATGAATGCCATTGATGTAAGATATGGGGTGGATGCCCTTGAGGTAAAATATGAGATGAATGCCCTTGATTTTAGATATGGTAATGGACGCCCGTGATGTAAGATATGGTAATAGATGCCCTTGATGTAAGATATGGGCCTCTGAACCGAAAGGTGCTTTGTTTGACTGCCATGACAGGTGGTGGGAAAGTTTCAAAAATTGAATCCATTGTTTCTTTGTGGCTTTATCCTCCCCTTGCCATTTGGTCGTGAGATATGATGTCTAGTCCTCTGTGGATAGTGAGATATTATGTATAGCTCTCTCTGAGTAGTGCGATATGAAGTTTAGACCTCTTGACCGGTGAGATATGATGTTTAGACCTCTCTGATTAGTGAGATATGATGCCTAGACCTCTCTGATTAGTGAGATATGATGCCTAGACCTCTCTGATTAGTGAGATATGATGTCTAGCCCTCTCTGGGTAGTGAGATATTATGTCTATATCTCTGGGTAGTGAGATATGATGTCTAGCCCTCTCAGATAAAAGCGAAAAAGAGAAGGTCCCGTGTTCACTCGCGCACGTTAAAGAATTCTTGCCATTTAAAATTCGAAATCGTAGGCCAAAAATGACCGGTGCACTGGCAAAAATTGATAAGTCAATCTACTCATGTCGACGACGGAAGTGTCTGCCTGAAGACGTAAATATCGTGACTTTGTAGAAAACTAGTGACACGACTCATTGAGGCCAATTTAACTAATGAGTGCTAACAGGAAGAAGAATAAGACAATTTTAACTTTGGACATTCTGCTGTTGCTGAATTAAAAGGGACAAGAGCCATTAAGTTGTTGAATAAAATCCCGATTTTCTCATTTATGAGAGAATATGGCTGCCGTACCACTTGTCAGACCACCCAATAATTTATCTTACGTTTGAACTGACAAAACAGAGTAACATCCCTCGCCCACTAGCCCGTGCATTAGCGGGTTACAGCACTAACTCGTGTATCTGGTCTTCCACGTCATGCAAACCAAACAAGTCTACAGTGCGATAAGCCCCTCAGGAATAATCCGTTTCGCAAACTGTAACCAGGGAATTAACGCTCACAGATTAGACACGTCAAGAACAAGGGTCCACACGTCAAGTTTAGACAATCTATATTTAGCTATTGGAATTGAAGTCAGCGGTCACAATGTAAACAAATTTACGACTTGCGGATGACACAGTCTAAATAGCACAGACAGAGAATGAACTACAAAAATGATAGACATGATAGTAAAAGAAAGCAACAAAAAAGGTCTTAGTCTGAATAGTATTGAGTTATTGAGTTATTGAGTTATTTGCGGGTCATCATCATTGCACTCCGAACATGTCCATAAGTGCTCAGATCCCCTCCTCAACAATTCCCTCAGTGTCCAGCGACTGACGACTCCAGTTCTATGTTGGTTGATAAGTCTTCTTACACGGCCACCAAGTTTCTCATTTCTGGCCGTGCCCATCTTAACTCCCATTTCCATCATCCAAAGAAGTGACGTTGATCTGTGTTTGTCGAAGTCCTGTGCTCTTCCCACATCTCGAAGGGCATTGATGATGTCCGCCCGATCCATCGGTTGCCCGTCCTCAACGACAGCGCAGCTAGCCAACCTGTCCGCTCTCTCATTTCCCCGTACTCCCGCATGTCCAGGGACATAGACAAAGGTGACCTTACGTATTTTGGATTTCTGCAACGACTCTACCCATTGCATGCGTACATAGCCCGCCTCCACTTTTTTTATCATGCTCATCGAATCACTCAGTATACATGCGTGGATGTAGTCTTGTGACTCTAACCATTTGAATGCCTTGGTCACTGCCATCACCTCCATTGTCATGCTACTCGTGGTCATGGCGTATGCACCACTGTCTTCCTTGGCTATTCTGCCTGCTGAGCGTGCTGTAAATGCCCATGCACTTCTTTCGTGTCGTCTTACAGATCCGTCTGTATAGATGACTGCATCTTTCTCATCGGTATTATCGCAGATGAGACCGTTGACCTCAGCATTAACCACGACCGGGTTCTGTTCCCTACTTTTCATGTCGAGTGTGACAATACATGAGAAAGTTCCCTTGAATGACGTAGGCACCGGTATCCACTCCTCACCAACGCTGATATTGGTAAGCCCACAGACCTGTTTGATGACATCTTCTGCCCGGCCCACCCATGATTTGCCTCTTTTTAGCCTGGTACCCTTCTCTGTGTTGAGCACGTGGTGCAATGGATGCTCTGTATCTGTACTAATCTTCAGGTATGCTCGTGCTCTCCAGATCTTAATTCTGTCATCCATGGTTGGAAAGTCAAGAAGATACCTCATTGCTACACAGGGAGTGTCCCTCGTACATCCCAGTATAATGCGCATGGCTTCATTTTGTATTTTCTCCAGCCTATCAATTTGAGTCGTACTGACAGTAAGAATGGCCAGGGCATACTCGATTGGTGCGAGGACTAATCCCTGGAACAGAAGAATAAGTAGCCTCTGCTCGATGTTGGCAGCTGCCATGACCTTCAAGGCGGCTAATCCTTTGCGGGATTTTGTTATCACATGGTCGACGTGGTCCCGAAAACACAGGCTGCGATCAAACTTAACTCCGAGGTATGTCATCAACTTGTCCCTGGTCACCTCATCAGCTCCCATTCGTACAACTGGTGTGGTTGTATTAACGATATGATTGTTAAGGGAGAACCATGAAACTGATGCTTTATTAGGATTAACCAAGGCACCTGAAACCCCACACCAGGAAGAAATGCGATCGAGTTCGTCTTGCATTGTGGAGGCGATTCCCCGTCTGTCTCTTCCCTGTCGATATACCAGAATATCATCAGCAAAAGTCATAGTTCATCCCCTCCCATCCAGCTGTTGGGCCGTGATCGTTATTGTGTACACATTAAATAGAACTGGTGACAATGGTGAGCCTTGTGGCAGCCCAGGACAAATGGATGTTGGCTCGGAAGACCAACTTCCACATCTGAGTATCACCTTCCTCTGAAACAGTGCCGCGGCGATCCATCTAATGAGGAAGGGGTTCACCGCCAGTTTGAGAAGCATATGCATGAGATATTCAAATGGTACCCTGTTGTATGCATCCTCCAGATCTATAGCAGCAGCACATGTCTCCTCTCGTCTGTGGAAGCCTTCGAAGACATCATAGGCAAATACTGCCGCATTGAGCCATGTCTCTTTGTTATATCTATAACCTCCGAGTGTGGAAGGGAATACGCGTTTCTGTTCAAGGCGACAGGTGAGGACACGGGCAACTATTTTCTCCAGCAGCTTGCCCGCAGTGTTCTGCATTGTGATGATTCTGTAGGCACTGATCTGAGAATGGTCCTTGTTTGGCTTCGGTAGCGGTAGTAAGTAGCTGTGTAGCCACTCCTCCTTAATCTGGCCACTCTGAATACTGGCATTAAACTCATTGGCCAGTGTTGTCAAGTCGTCATCAGCTAAATCGCCTATGTCATCATACCGAACACCATCTGGACCAGGAGCAGTGTTGTGTGACCTTTTAAGTGTCGCGCGAATGGTATCGGTTGTGATTGTGAGATCTTCTTCCAGCCCTACATCCTTACACAAATTTGACAAAGATCCCCGTATCCTCATTCTTACAGCCTCATTTCTTTGGTCCGTCTGCTCAATGTAGCGGGCAAGCAGGGCCTTCCCTTTGCTCTCATCAGATTTGTGCCATATCTGGCCTGTGCTCTGAAAGTCTGGTCGTGGTGTGCCATTCATGCACTGATGAAGGCGCCAGAATGTGGCGAGCGATTTTTCTGAGCACACTTTTTTTACAGAAGTCATCCCATTTGGCATCCTTAGCCTGCTTAGCGCATAGTTTAAAGTGCATCATTTTTTGGTCGACCTCTACTTTCAGACGCTTCAAGAGCTCAGGTTGTGTTCTACCATACCTTCTGGCTTTCTGCCATGTCTTGACCGTTTGTCTCTTGCTCCGCCAAGCTTCCTCGACATCTACATTCCACCAGGGTCGCTGCGTCCATCTCTCCTGCCTCCTACGAGGGGCGCTCCGTTTCCTATGTCTGATTTTGCTAATGACGTCCTGGTCTGTTTTCTCGTAGTTGAATGTGTGGAGCTTTCTTCTCTGGCTTTTATTTCCGCTTTTCTCAATTAGGAGGACACATGGATAGTGATCACTTCCGTGGAATCCCAGTGTATTCCACCCGCAAACCGGTGCGAAGGTGGAAGACACCAGTGCAAGGTCTATGACACTATCAGAGTCCCCTGTTCGAGTGGCCATTCTTGTTGTCCTTCCATCATTCAAGCACACTAAATCGGCCGATACCAGTGCATTCTCTAGGTCTTCTCCCTGCTTGTTGGTTATGACGTTACCCCACTGGTTTCCTCTAGCATTAAAGTCTCCGCAGAAAATGACGTTCTCTTCATCGAATTCGAAGAGATTCTGCCATTGTTGTGTGTTCACCTTCCCATTACAGGCATACACATTAACAATCACGAAATGAACTGGGGTCTGCACCCTAACCGCATGTACCTGCAATTCTGCGTTGTTCCACACAGACATATCAACCTCAGCTGCCAGGAGAGGGACTCACCAAGATGGCGCCCTGTTAACTGGCCTTTTCATAAGACTCACAGATAAGTGCTGTTTTCCAGTGAAATTTCCTGTTTATTTGGTTGTTTTTATTTATTTTTTAAGAGATCATGTGATTGTACGCGCTTTCTATTTGATGTAATTCACTTTGCTTATTTTGATTCATTGCATTTTGTTATAATTTCCTTATCTCATCATTCAGCCTTGCTGCACTATTGAACGAGTCAAAATGGCGGTTTGTTTACGCCGGTCTGTTGTCAAGGACGCGTAAGTCATTTAATTTGTAGAAAGCTCACAGTGTTTCCGCGTGCTGCTGAGCAAGTTACTGGAGCTGGCCAGTTTATAACGTGGAACGGGTTCTGGGCCGTGCGACTGAGCAAGTGCACGTGAGTCTGGACCATCCAAAGCATCGACATTCAGCGACGTTCATCAAAGACGACGGTAAGTGTAAGTTTTCAGATGCAACCCAAACTACATCATCGAAGAAGGAAAACACGACGGGGCAAGAGGGGTGGCACTAAACTGTCGAAGTGTGAGAGGCTAGGCCTAAAGTATGTGCGCGTTACTTATTGGAATTGTGGGTCCATTAATCAACGACGGCCCATTCTTGATAAGCTACTGTGCGGCGCCGATATAATGGTTTTGCAAGAAACTCTTCTTGCTGACAAGACAGTAAGTACTCCTGGCTTTCATTGTTTTTACAATAGACGACACCTTGGGCAGGCCATCCTTGTGCGCAACAATATGGTGGCAGTCTGAATAGTAAGAAAACAGAAGCAATGGTCATATCGAAGAAGCAATCATCACCATCATGCAGCAAAAAATATAAACAAAACAAATGTGAAATAAGTGTAACGTGTCAAATACTTGGGCACAGTAATAACATCGGATGGAAGATGCACCACAGAAATAAAAAGCAGAATAGCTCAGGCCAAAATAGCATTTCAGAAAATGAAAAACGTCTTATGCAACAAATCTATGCCAATAGAAGTGAGAAAGAGAGCTCATCTGTGCTATATACAACCAATTCTGATCTATGGAAGCGAATCATGGACAGTAGACAAACACATGAAAAAACGATTAGAGGCCACAGAGATGGGATTTCTCAGAAGAATGTTGAAAGCTCCTTGGACTGCTACAAAGACTAATGATGAAGCAGAATAGCTCAGGCCAAAATAGCATTTCAGAAAATGAAAAACGTCTTATGCAACAAATCTCAATAGAAGTGAGAAAGAGAGTCCATACGTGCCACATAGAGCAAATTCTGACCTATGGAAACGAATCATGGACACTAGACCAAAAAAAAATGACAAGACGATTAGAGGTCACAGATATGGGATTTTTCTGGAGAATTTTGAAAGTTCCATGGACAGCTAAAAGAACAATGATAACATTCTCGAAGAGGCCAACACAAAAAGGGAGCTCCTTAAAAACAGAAAGAAACAATGTACATTTTTCGGGCACATCATGAGAAGAAGAAAGTTAGAATACTTGATTATAACCGGCAAAATTCAGGGAAAGAGAGATCGCGGACGACAAAGAGTGTAGAAACTAAATAGCTTTTCGCCATGGCATGGACAACAGTCAACAACAGAAATGATACGATGCTGTGTGGATAGAAGATTGTGAAAGGACATGATCCCCTATGCAAGTCGGTATGGCACATGATGATGATAATATAGTTAGTTCTTTCTGTGATAGCTGGTTCCTTCCTTTACAATAGACTTAATCGTTAAAACTGATTCCTTTATTAACAGGAAACATACTTGTTTTTTTCTTGATTTTGTCGCTCCAACTGTCTCTATGGGTTTCCTCTACCTCTGCTTCTTTCTCTACTCCATATATATGTCACGTATACAAAGTATATAAATATTTAAAAGCTTCCCACAAAATAATTTAGTCAACAATCTGTATGATTTTTACTTTTCTGCAACGAGGCTGAAGAATAAAGGACCCATGCTCAGTGCTGTCGTAACAGTTCGGGTGAGAATTTTAACCACTATTTTTTTAATTCTACCATAATTCGCTCACACGCTCACTCTGTTTAGGGTACGACATGATTTTAGGCATTCCACTGCCAGTTCATCTTGTTGAATTTTAAACAATCAAAAGTTAATTTAAAAAAAGAAACACAATTACGTTTCTTACTGTGCCTTTCATAAAGACCATCTCATAACTCCAACCAACATGTTCACATATAAACTTTTCAAAGTCGAGACCGCTACATTTCGTCTGAGATCAGTTATAAAGTGCGCGCTCTAACGTCCTTAAAAAAAAACGAAAATAAATAAATAAAGTCTGTTTGTCCCGACCTGGCAATGACTTACAGCTCCTTCTGTCTTCAGCGATGTTCATCACTTTGTTTTGAGGCTCAGAACGCAATCAGTCAACTTTGAAAGACGGGCCTCACGCCTGACGCGACTTGCCAACTTCCCTATCTGTCTTGAAAATGAAAAGTCCGGGGGAGATTTGGCGTCTTCAATCCTTTGACGTTCATATTTTTGTCAGTGGCGGAAATATTGATGGGAGTAAGAGAGGAGTAAGTGTTTGAGGGTATAGGAGAAGGGGGAGATTTGAGGAATGCTTATATGTTGTAATGTCGGTCGAGTTAGAGAATGAAAGCCGTGATATTTTTTGGTTGATGTTGGTGTGCTTGGTATTTTAGAAGAGGATATTCGTGGTAGATAATTAGTAAATGGAGGTCATGGCGTGCGGAGAAATGAAATATAAAAATCAGTGATGTCATACTATAATTGTTGAATTATACAGTGGCGTAGATTGAAAGAAACGCGAGGGGTTGTTGTCCCGGGGCGCTAAGAAAGTACTAATAATAAACATTTAAACAAAAAACAGTTTATGGGGCACATTATTTGCCATGCCCAAAGTGCTGCCAGCCCAGTCTACGCCGCTGAATTTATGTTTAATTTGTATGAACGTAGGATAAGTATGGTTGTTTACTCTCACTAGATAATAAATATGTATAATATGATTTCATTAACATCCAGAAAAGATATGCCCGAAATAGCAGTCTGTGGCCATAATAGAAACAACGGGTGTTTGACACTCTTATCACTAAAGTGAAAATGAGAAAATGAATGATATTAAAGATAATGGAAAGTCAAAATAAAAACTTGAGTATCAAGAGCAAAAAGACAGAAGTAATGGTTGCAAAAATTGAAAAAAAAATTGACAAAGTTCGGAAACCTCATGAGAAGAGGAAAGTTTGAATACTTGTTACAACTGGCAAAATACAGGGAAAGAGAGATTTAGGACGCCAAAAGAGAGAAGATATTAGACAGTACGGTATCGTGGCACAAAAAATTGTCAACAGCAGAATTAATACCAGCTACCTTGGATAGAACACACTGAATACGACACAGAATGCGGAAGCCTACTGGTAGTATTTCATAACAGGCCTTTTTTGGAATCCCCAAGGAAAAAGACAACGAGGAAGAACAAAATATTTTTGGAGAAGACAGATGGAAGCAGAGATGAAGATGATTGGGAAGACATGAAATGATCTTAAAAGAATGGCAAGAAAAAAGAACGGCTTGGAAAGTGTTTGTTGAAGACCTATGCTCCAAATGGAGTTGGAAAGAAGAAGAAGATACTGTGGATAGAAAAGTGTGTAAGGACATGATCGGTCACGCCAACCGGTAAGACACACGATGATGATGATAATAATGATGATGACGATGATGAAGAACGGTTGCCAGAAAATGAAAGACATCACCTAAATGGATAATTAAAGTAAAAGACGAAGTATTAAAATAGTCGAACAAATCTAAAACATCTGGGGCGAAGTTAATTTAGTAAGGTAGATGTACCATGCAGGTTTCCAAAAAAGAATCAAAATATTATGCAACCTATTGTTATCAATGGAGATAGACAAAGGAAATATTTTCAGTGCCCCGTGGAGTCAATCTTGACATATGGAAGTGAATCCTTTACAATCTGACAACAGACAAGAAAATATTTGGATGCAACAGAAATGTGGTTTAGAGAAGAAATAATTCTGAAATTCTCATGGGCAGCTGACTATAATAACGGAGGCTTTCCTCAGATTAAAAACAAGACTTATTGCCAACATCAGAGAGATATGACCTGCTGTCCATGTCTGACAAAATGAAGAGCTGAAGTATATAGTGGCAAGTGGGAAGCATTGAAGGAATGAAATATAAATGGAACCCAATAATATATAAATATAAAAGAGTTTAAGAGAATGGATATGCAGGGAATGAACAACAAAGCTGATAAATAGAAGGCATCGGTAGCCTAGTTGGGAAAACCACCCGACTGGGCTACCGACATTCGGACAACCTGTGTTCGATTCCCACTGGAAACAGTTTGAGTTGTATATTATAGTATATTTATTATCTTGTATACAACCTTATTCAACTTACGTCCATGAGGAATGTGAAACACAACTCTTGAAATACTCTTAAAAACACTTCACAGCTTAAGTTCGTAATACTCTCTATCAGCCCGCTCCAGCATTTCTCAAAGCGTATACAGACTGTATGTTCCTGTAAGGTGTTTATTGTAGATACATCTGCTTTTCCTAATAAGCATTGCAGATAGACCTTTGTGTATTTAGATACATTATTCTCTCAATATATAAATCATTGCCCCGTTCATCCTACTCTCCTCTCTTAAGGAATGAAGAACAAACTTTGTGATGTCCTCTTTGTCGAGAGTCAGGCCAAACTCAGTGCCGGAGCTGGCAGCGAGCTTATAGGATATTACGTTGTTGTGCACACCAGCGTGTCCTGTACAGTGCACCAAATGTTAATTCGCTCACTTTAGAGCTATCTAAGAGTTGCATCCACTCCTGCCACAGAGACTGTCAATTTTCTGTAGCAAAATCAGAGAGAAATAACCATCAGTCTGACATAAACCTTAATGCCGTTATTGATCCAGGTGAAAAGAAAAATAGAATAAAATCAGTTGAGTTGTCGACCTTGATAAAGAAAACAAAAAACCGCATCTGTTGGGTTGTCGTTCTTGATCAGGAAAAACAAGATTGGATTTATTTGGGTTGTCGTTCTTGATCAGGAAAACAAGATTGGACTTATTTGGGTTGTCGTTCTTAATCAAGAAAACAAGACTGGACTTATTTAGGTTGTCGTTCTTGACCAGGAAAACAAGAATGGACTCACGTTGGGATGTCGTCCTTGATAGGGAAATCAGGAATGTCCTCATGTGGGCTGTCGTTCTAACAGACGAAAGCTCCATATCTGAGTGTTGCATCTAGTGTCACTAGACATGACAAAATAAGACATGACATAATAAAATGTGACAAAATAAGATATGACAAAATAAAACATGACACAATAAGACATGACAAGTTAAGACATGACAAAATAAGACATGACAAGTTAAGACATGACACAGTAAGACATGTCAGAATAAGACATGACACAATAAGACATGCATTTTTCAAAACAAACCTTGCACGACACATCAAATAAAGAGAACATAAATTGATGATTTTATGACGTCAGAATTACACTGCTTATTACATTCTATTAGGAGCCGCGATAGCTCAGTGGTTAATGACCTAGACTACAAAGGACGAGAGGTTCAGTTCGACCCTGATCGACGGCTTCCTGGTTCACCCAGCCTTAAATGGGTACCTGATTTTTTTCTGAGAAAGTAAAGTGGCACGGCCGTACTACCGACCACAATACCCTAAAAATCATGTGTCGAAGGTCTATAAAACGTATGATCGCTAATACCATATTCACAATACGCCCGCCACTTGGCGTGACGGGGCTCTTTACTTTTTCTTTATTCATTCTAATGTAAAGGACAAGTGATTTATAATGGGCACCGCATCCTTCTCGGAAAAGAAGATATAACAGACGAAATGCTGACCAAAATTTAAAAAAATAGGGTGATGGTGAAAAATAGGTTATTCAACGCCATATTCCCTATACACCAAGAGCCAGTTTTTGTGTGTAGCCGTTATATTTCTCTCTCTCTCTCTCTCTCTCTCTCTCTCTCTCTCTCTCTCTCTCCTCCACTCATAAGTGAATGAGTCATCAGGAATTTCGTTTCTTTAAATCGGTTCAAATATATCTCTCTGTAACTTGTTAACCCGCGACGCTGCAGGATTTCTGTAAAATTGTCTGTCTAACAGACACTTAGTTTTCCTCGGTCACTGAAGCCAACAAGCACGTTTATTGTTAAGATCCTGTCTCATGCGCTGACACAACCATTTTATTTCCTCCTTATTTGATGTGTGCTGCCTTGATTTGTTCTGACATCATCGTTTCTCATTCTGTCTTGTCTGGGGACACTACATTAATAGTCCTGCAGGAAGACAAACATAAACACATAGCAATAGTCTAAAAGATGATGAACAACCCGGACTAGTAAATCGTTATTATAAAATGTCACCGACTTCTAGCAAGGAGTGGTTTACTCATGAAATGACCGATTCAAATCCGGGTTGTTAATTACGTTTTCTTTCTTTTCTGTTGTTTTGACGCTTTTGTATCCCGTGTGGTGTGATTAGCAATGATTTGATGTCAAATTACTCGTGGAAAGCTCCAAACGCAATTAGTTCATGTTGAGGAGGGAGCGAGTGGAGGAGAGAGAACTGACTGCAAGTGGCCAGCGACTCATTGCTTCTTTTCTTGCCTTTGTCCAATGGCTGCTTATTTTCATAGTTCGATGTTAAATGGCGTAAAATTGTTGTATTGTCATTTACAGCAATCAGCGCAGCCTTGCGCCTATCAATCCAACATATTCGACTTCAGTATGCCATTTGCACATACACAGTTGCCTTCCCTCCTCGATCACTAGTGCCTAGGCCAGACTCGTTCAACTTCTTGCAGGGAGCCAGTAGCGGGGTGTGGTGTACACTCTAAGGTATGGTGACAGCTTTACAAAAAAGGAACACAACAAAATACTGACGTTTCGGTCGGCGGCCTTCTTCAGAAGACGAAGACAACGCCAACAAACGGCGATGCATAAGATACATATAGCTACATGTCGGACGATGAAGTTAGGGAGAGATGGACAGAGCGATGAGAGGTGGGATGGTGAGATGAGAAAGGGATGTGTCACGTATTAATTTCTTGCAGATGCTCCATAAAGAGGTGGCGTTATTATCTTGCTCACCCTTTGAATCAGTGGGCCTGACTTGTTCATTCTGTGGCCGTGTTTGTTTGTCAAACATTGGTAGAATTAGCCACGATAGAAGCTGTTCGACAAAAGCAAAACCTCAAAAAAATACACAATAGCCTTCACTAGACCATCTGACAAGACAAAAAGGGCCATATAACATATGTAGAGATAACATACTTTATGTGCATTGATGTGGAGATAGTATATTTTATGTGCATGTGTGTGGAGATGTCATATTTTATGTGCATGTGTGTGGAGATGTCATATTTTATGTGCATGTGTGTGGAGATGTCATATTTTATGTGCATGTGTGTGGAGATGTCATATTTTATGTGCATGTGTGTGGAGATGTCATATTTTATGTGCATTTATATGAGATAACATCACTTTCCCAATATAAGGAAGAGCATTTCTTCATCAGAAAAAAAAGTGCAACAGAAAAGAACAATACTATTCAGACATGGAGAAAAGCACAACTCAAACACCTCCTATTCTCATGCGTAGGCGGAGGAATCAGCAGCGGAGAAACGCAGCAAAAAATGGAGGCGGAAGACTTACAACTGCTATAATAAAACCATATGGCGAACATAGATAGATAAAAAGGCTCTTGTGATCATCACTTGTACCATACTCAGACATGCAGGTTAACAATGTCACCACTTTAACTGACATTTGCTTTCTTTAAGATTAGCATCTAAAGGTGAACGATGATGACGTCAAGAATATATTTATTTATTTATATATTTGTTCTGAATGTTTCAATGTCTAGTCTGTTAAAAGAAAGAAATGTTGTAAAAGTTTATTGCCTATTTATGAATCAGTTCCTCTTGGACTGAAGACGTAGAGCAGAAATCCTAACTCTTCATGTTATAACTTTCACTGCTGGGTCCTGTAGATCTTGTTTTATTTATAAATGTAATTTTGAGCCCTTTCTATTAATTATTCTTCTTAGAGTTCTTTTTGTCCTTGTTTTTTTTTTTCCATTTTGTCTTCACATGAAGCCTTTGCGCGTCTTATTTCATCCATTCTGAGCACATGGCTTATGCACTTCCAGCTTCTTCTCCGTATACAGCTTGATGTGCATTCTTATTCCTTATTTTTACTATTATAGTTTCATTTGGTGTAAAATCTCTGCTTTATTTATTTATTTTAAAGAATCTATGAATGTATTTATTTCCAGGGGCAATTAATCTCTTGTCTAGAGCGTCAGTGGATTTCCGGCTCTCGCAGCATCCTTATGTTCTCGCGGCATTCAAATGTTTTCATAGCATCCAAATATTCTCGCAGCATCCAAATGTTCTTGCAGGATCCAAATATTCTCTCAGCATCCAAATGTTCTCGCAGCATCCAAATGTTCTCGCAGCATCCAAATATTCTTGCAGGATCCAAATGTTCTCGCAGCATCCAAATGTTCTCACAGCATCCAAATATTCTTGCAGGATTGAAATGTTCTCGCAGCATCCAAATATTCTCTCAGCATCCAAATGTTCTCGCAGCATCCATATGTTAACACAAGTTTCACACTTCAATAGGGTACTGTCTTCACAGTAAAATACATTTTTTCGTGTATCCTCTAATTGTAGTAATTTTCTTTCTTTCAAGTTTGTAATCTTCCACTTGAAATAATTACTTTTTTGTGTAATGTAAATGTGTAACTTTATGAAATAAGCGTGGGAAATTAAAGTCCACAGTTCATTATTACTGCCATATAGCGTTTTAACATTTGTACACTTGACCAAATATTAAGTTCATTATTATAAACTATATATACATAGGGGGCCGCGATAGCTCAGTGGTTAGTGAAATGGGTCAACTAAGGACAAGAAATCGACGGCTTCCGGGTTCATCTAGCCTTATATGAGTACTGTATTTTGTTTTCTGAGAAATTAAATTTTGCGATGGGTTATTTACCGACCACATTATTCCAAAAACCATGTGCCGAAGGTCTATAAAAATTAAGGTCAATAACGCAATATTCCCTTTACGCCACTTGGCGTGACGGGGTTCTTTACTTTACTTTATATATATTCCGGTTTCCACTCTTTCACCTTTTTTATTACATCCGGTTGTTATGCCGGTTACTTATGATAAATTACAGACATCATTACATATTTTCCTGACATCTTCATCACGACATTTGTCTGCTCTGAATCTCCAAATCGTTTGTCCATTACGGTGCATCCAGTGTGACTTACTGGGCTCTACGGTGCATCCAGTGTGACTTACTGGGCTCTACGGTGCATCCAGTGTGACTTACTGGGCTCTACGGTGCATCCAGTGTGTCTTACTGGGCTCTACGGTGCATCCAGTGTGACTTACTGGGCTCTACGGTGCATCCAGTGTGACTTACTGGGCTCTACGGTACATCCAGTGTGACTTACTGGGCTCTACGGTGCATCCAGTGTGACTTACTGGGCTCTACGGTGCATCCAGTGTGACTTACTGGGCTCTACGGTGCATCCAGTGTGACTTACTGGGCTCTACGGTGCATCCAGTGTGACTTACTGGGCTCTACGGTGCATCTAGTGTGACTTACTGGGCTCTACGGTGCATCCAGTGTGACTTACTGGGCTCTACGGTGCATCCAGTGTGGCTTACTGGGCTCTACGGTGCATCCAGTGTGACTTACTGGGCTCTACGGTGCATCCAGTGTGACTTACTGGGCTCTACGGTGCATCCAGTGTGACTTACTGGGCTCTGTTTTAAACTACATTGTCGATATTGTCGTACATTTTTTTTTTGGGGTGGGGGGCTTTTAAAGAAAGGACAGTTAAAGAAAGAAAGAAACAAAGAAAGAAAAAGAAGGAAGACAGAAAGAAAGAACAAAATGAAAGGTAAAATTATATGTACTACAACAAAGACGCAGGAAGAATACACAAAGTAAGCAAAGAGGTAAGAAGATACGTAAAAGAGATAAGAGGAAATATAAAGATGAATTTAGATAAAGAAGCAGAAAAAAGGCAGGGAAGCAAAGAAAATATGCATAAGTTGTGCAAAAGCACAAAGAAATTAGCGGGTAACAGGTTAATGCCTTCATTGAGGATAAGAAAGGCAATCTGTTAAACAATAACTTAAAACTGTGAGGGTTCAGACCCGGTGTGCCCTAGATTCACTGTCAGCTGGAAAGGTGTGGTTAGATGATTGTGAGAATGCAAGCAAGAAAGAAATAATGGAAACTATCAAGCTTTGAATAGATTGTGAAGAGGCATGACCCGAAGAAATTCTTTCCTGAGTTACCAAAGGTGATATTAACACCTCTACAAAGATGTTACATAAACTACTATATAAAACATGAAGATAGAAAAATTACATAATGACTGGAAACAAGGATATTTGATTAAACTAGTTAAGAAAGGAATTTTTTAGGAGTGTACAAAGTGTAGAGGAATAATGTTGTTATCAAATTACTGGAATAGACTAAAAGAGACCATAGAGAAACATTTAAGAGAATTCAAGAACAAATAGGGGGACTGGATGTCTCCAGTCAGGGCGCTGGTCTCGAGAGAAAGAGGTTGTGGGTTCAAATCCCAGCTGCAACAGTTAGGATTTTTATTTTATGATTTCTCTCTGTGACAACCACCACTGGTCTCAGCTGCGAGACCCGGCATAAATGTCAATTACTCATCAAAGGAAACAAAAAAATATGAGTACCTCTGAAGACGGAGTTATCTGCATGTGCGGCGAGGGTCCCCTCTACATACGGGTGCCAGGGAAAAACAGATTATTACGGAAAATACAGTTCCTAGTTTCTAGGGACTTCGCTAGAGGTGAAAGCTGGCGAATGCAAAAAGAAAATAGAAGACACACAAAGAGAAAACAGATGAAGATGTGGAAGACATGCAACGATATCATGAGAATGTCACCAAACAGGACGGCTTGGACAGTGTTTGTTAAAGACTTATGCTCTACAGGAAGTTGAAGATAGAAGAAAGGAGGAGAAGAAAAAATAAGAAATTACATCTATTCCATTATATTGCAACATAGTGCCTATTATGACGTGCCGTCACGGGGTGTGTGGGGGGGGGGGGTGAAATGACGGGTTGGGACTACAAGTCACGTGTTGTCGTATAATTAAATATGTCGTATAGATTAAGGTTTATATTTCACCTACCTTTTCAACCAATACAGAAAAAGAAAACCGGTTCTATAAGTAAGCGAACTTGCACCTATCTCCTTGGTACACCGAATGGTTTAATTAACTCGACCACTTGTATCCCTTTATTTAAAAAAAAAAAAAAAAGAATAAGAATATTAAGCTACTGCCAGAAGTTTATGAAATAGTGAACATTTTGTTTCATTTCCATCATCATCATCATTGAGTGTCGTCTCCGCATCGAAGGTTGGCTACCATGGAGCGCCATTTTGCTCTGCCTCTTGCTTTGATGGTGCAGGTTGTCATAGGCTGACTTGTCCATCTTTTGATGTTACTCGTCCATGTTAGTCTTGGTCTGCCTCTTTTACCTCGTATTTTCCCTTCCAGGATTACGTTCATTAGGTTGCTATGTCTAAAACATGCCCCAAAACTATCATTTTTGTGTCTTGTTTGAATTGTGTTAAGTAGTTCTTTTTTCAATTAGTTGTTTTAAGACTTCATTGTATGTTTTCTTTTCTCTCCAACCGATTCTTCCTATTATTTATTATTTTCATTATCTTCCTTTCATTTCCCTTTTGGTTTAACTCTTTCCATACGTTTCGCCGCACTGTGCGCCTTGCAGATTTCGGTCGAGTACGTTTTGCCGCACAGTGCGTCACTCTGAATTTGAATAGTGTAAACTTTCATCAAACTATATTCTTTTTATATGTCTTGTATCATCTTGGTATTGATGAAATCTAAATCCTTGTTTAGTTATCTGAAAATGTATATACAATATGTTTTAAGTTAGATAAATATAAATATGTAGATTGATTCTTCAAACCAAGAACAATTTTATCTCTGAAATCTTCTGTTGCATTGATAAAATGCTTCCGTACGGAAAGAGTTAATATAGCCTTTTGGTCATCATAGGTTGAAAATAGGTCGACGTTGGTCAAAGTAACTTCCGGCTACTGTTTTTTGTGGAGTGCTGTAAGTAGAAAACTGGAGTGTTGTGAGTAGAAAACTGTGGAGTGTTGTGAGTAGAAAACTGGAGTGTTGTGAATAGAAGACTGGATTGATGTGAGTATAAAACTGTGGAGTAGTGTGAGTAGAAAATTGGAGTGTTGTGAGTAGAAAACTGTGGAGTGTTGTTAGTAGAAAACTGGAGTGTTGAGAGTAGAAAACTGGAGTATTGTGAGTAGAAAACTGGAGTATTGTGAGTAGAAAAATGGAGTTTTGTGAGTAGAAAACTGGAGTGTCGTGAGTAGAAAACTGTGGAGTTTTGTGAGTAGAAAACTGGAGTATTGTGATTAGAAAACTGGAGTATTATGAGAAGAAAACTGTGGAGTGTTGTGAGTAGAAAACTGGAGTGTTGTGAGTAAAAAATTGTTGAGTGTTGTGAGTAGAAAACTGGAGTGTTGTGAGTAGATAACAGGAGTGTTGTGAGTAGAAAACTGGAGTGTTATGAGTAGAAAACTGGAGTTTTGTGAGTAGAATACGGGAGCGTTGTTAGTAGAAAACTGGAGTGTTATGAGTAGATAACTGGAGTGTTGTGAATAGAAAACTGGAGTGTTGTGAGTAGAAAACTGGAGAGTTATGAGTAGAAAACTGGATTTTTGTGAATAGAAAACTAGAGCGTTGTTAGTAGAAAACTGGAGTGTTATGAGTAGAAAACTGGAGTGTTGTGAGTAGAAAACTGGAGTGTTGTGAGTAGATAACTGGAGTGTTGTGAGTAGAAAACTGGAGTGTTGTGAGTAGATAACTGGAGTGTTGTGAGTAGAAAACTGGAGTGTTGTGAGCAGAAAACTGGAGTGTTGTGAGTAGAAAACTGAGGAGTGTTGTGAGTAGAAAACTGGAGTATTGTGATTAGAAAACTGGAGTATTGTGAGTAGAAAGCTGTGTAGTGTTGTGAGTAGAAAACTGGAGTGTTGTGAGTAGAAAACTGGAGTGTTGTGAGTAAAAAACTGTGGAGTGTTATGAATAGAAAACTGGAGTGTTGTGAATAGAAAACTGTGGAGTGTTCTGAGTAGAAAACTGGAGTGTTGTGATTAGAAAACTGTGGAGTGTTCTGAGTAGAAAACTATAGTGTTGTGATTAGAAAACTGTGGAGTGTTCTGAGTAGAAAACTGGAGTGTTGTGATTAGAAAACAGTTTTCTGAGAATATTGCATATTTGTTGCGAGTAGAGATCGAGTATGTTGCATAATTTTATTTTACTTTGTTCATTCCTTATTTGCAAATGACTAATTTGCTCTTCGGTGTCCACAACCAACATAGAAAGTATCATTTAAAGTTTTTTTTTTGCATATTCCCTGAATACGGATCTTTGGGATGTCTTTTTCAATAATCCATTGCTTTCTTGGTCTACCTTCCTATTGTTTATTGATGTTTTAAAGCTCTCCATGGGGTGGAGGGTGCTGTCTGGTTGTGATCTTGCTATTTGTCTGAACTATTTGATCGTTTGTATAATCCAGCAATGTTGTTACTACAACTTTCCCATTGTATCCTCACTTCTGATTCTATCTCTTCTTGTCGATTCCGGTTGCTTAATCGACCGTCTGCTCTATCGCAGGTTTCTCGTGGCAAGGCGCTCTGTCGAGGAGTACCCGTTCGATCCAGCTTCGGGCTGTCTATTGTTCTTTATTTTTTCCTGATGTTGATTATTTGTGATTTGCTTTAGAGTGTTGTAAACATACCTCTTCCCTGAAATTATTCACTTTCTTTATCTTTATTATGCATCTTTTTCTTCTACCTTTCAACTCTCTTCTTCAACAAATGTAAAGGTAAAGGTAAAGTACGAGACTTGAACCGGCGTCTTAGCACGCGAGTTTCCACCCATATGTGCTCGGCCGCCTATCCAGAAATGTTCTTCAACAAATACTTTTCAAGCCGTTCTGTTTTTTTTTTTTTACCATTCTTTTAAGATCATTTCATTTCATCCTCATTATCTTCATCTCTGCTTTCATCTGTCTTCTCCATGAATATCTTGGTCTTCCTCTTGGTGGTATACAAAAGGTGAGTCTTAGACAGACAGTCCTTATCTTTCCTGGATGACGGATTTACTTGTTTTCTTTTTTCTTTAACTTGTCCATGTTTGTGGAGTTTTTGCGGCTTATATTTTTACAGAACAGGATAGTCAATCCCATACCCAGCTCTCCTTAGTCGCCACTTACGAAAATGCTTGGTAGGGAGAGCGCCACAATTCTTTACTTCCCTTTCGGCGTCTGATGTACTTATAATAATTTCTATTTGGCTGCTCTCTCCAAAGCCATTGTCGGTAACAAAGCGCAGGACTGTGTTATAGAAATGAAGGCACTATTTATAATTGGATTTGATTTGCGTATTTGTTGTCCATCTCTTTTTGTATTTTTCATTTAAATGATACCATCATCATCATCATCATCATCATCATCATCATCATCATCATCAAGTACAGGGCCTGCTGGCATAGGCGATCACGTCTCTTCACAACTCTCGATCTCGACAGTTATTTATCATTTCTGTTGTTGACCTTCCGCCAAGCCATTCTCTTAAGCTGCCTGGTATTTTTTCTCTTTGCTTCCCTCGATCTCTTCGTCCCTCAATCTTTCCAGTTGTTACAATATATGTAAATGATATATCACCCAATTTTAAAATACCATTCTGTATTTAATATTTTTGATTATTGTTATCTCTTTTTTAAATTGAGATCTCTGCTTCATTTTTTTTTGTTTTGCTACAATCAAGTCCTGAAGATAAGAAAGTAGTAAATAAGAAGGTAATTTGTAAAAAAACACAAGAATGTAAAGAATAAACAAACATAGATTGTTTACGAGCAAATACCAGTGATGGTGAGACCGGAATAAGTGTAAATAACCAGCCTGCTACTGGAAACATCAACTCGCACACCAAGCCAAATGTTATCTTTTGTGCATCATAGATACTTCACATGTCTACTCCCATTACTCTATTTATTACACTATCAGTAAAACGCATACACTTATCATTTCCCCATACCTTCTCTATTTGTCTTCAGTCCTGGTAAAAATATCTAAATGCACGGTGTTTGTGTACACATGTCATGAACGTGGGTCTGTGTTGAGGAGACAGAGCTGTCCGTATCCCCAGCAACATTCAGTGTCTTGGGTAATCTAATCAGGATCGTCTCCTAAACAAATGACACGAACCTTTATCTCTTGACGAAATATTATTTTTGCACTTTATTTTGACAAGAAAAGATTGGAGACCTGGGTATGAGGGAATTATGGGAAGAAAGGGTGCGGGTCAGTTTCTCTATTCCTGCTGAGGCATTCACCCAGTGATAACTTCTATTCATCGCACGCTCAAAACAGGCGTTAAGTGGTCGTAATTTGCTTTGTGCAGCTGTTTACAACAATCTACGATGTCTAAGTCTTTTGATTCGACTCATCAAACTCGGCACGATGTTTTTAGGTGACCGTTTGCATTACCCATACACATATGCACATTTCACCATCATTGATTCACTGCTCCTGGCGGCATTAGTCAACTATGAGTTTGTTAACATTTTCACTTCACTATGTTACCCCTTTCAATTTAGATGATTAAGATGATGATGTTGACCCTTTTTTCGTTGCACCGTTTGAGACCACCTTTGCGCGTGCCTGCTACTTACACTTATGCGCGTATACACTCTCGTGACTTTGTTGAGAGACTGAATTTGGTGAGAGACTGAACTTGGTGAGAGACTGAACTTGGTGAGAGACTGAATTTGGTGAGAGACTGAATTTGTTGAGAGACTGAACTTGGTGAGAGACTGAACTTGGTGAGAGACTGAACTTGGTGAGAGACTGAATTTGGTGAGAGACTGAATTTGGTGAGAGACTGAACTTGGTGAGAGACTGAACTTGGTGAGAGACTGAACTTGGTGAGAGACTGAACTTGGTGAGAGACTGAATTTGGTGAGAGACTGAATTTGGTGAGAGACTGAACTTGGTGAGAGACAGAACTTGGTGAGAGACTGAACTTGGTGAGAGACTGAATTTGGTGAGAGACTGAACTTGGTGAGAGACTGAACTTGGTGAGAGACTGAACTTGGTGAGAGACTGAACTGTATGTGTTTGCCTTTCTTTCTCAACAGCTTGTTCTGTTCGTCCCTTACGACCAACTTGAGAGACTTTTCTGCGTGTTATACATAACAACAATTAATAACACATCGATAACACATTGACCATTGATCGGCTGCCTTTATTTCTTCTTTTCTCACATCTTCTGTCATGACAATTGTTGTGTATCTATTCAATTGCTCTCCTTTCATTCTCTATTATATTATTATTTATTCTATTCTAATCTTCCTATTCATGTTCGACACTAACTTTTGTAGGACCGTTCCCCATCGAACGGCTCTCCCTACTCTATCTATTGCTGTTGCCTGCTGGCCTCTCCTTATCAGAATTCTAATTGTTGCTATTGCTAACTGTTCAGCCGTTCTTTACTTGTTCCACTTTTTTTTTTAATTTCAAACTCTCTCCCTGGGCTTCCATTTCATGCTTTTGTCACTCGGCTATGTTGGACCGTTCCCCATCGAACGGCCCTCCCTACTCTATCTATTGCTCGTTGTCAACTAACTTAAGTTGGACCGTTCCCCATCGAACGTCCCTCCCTACTCTATCTATGGCTGTTGCCGGTTCCGTTACTTCTGTTAGACCAGTTCCTTAATTGTCTGTTGCTGCTGGCATGTGTTTTATACTCATCTGCTGATTGGACCTCTCTGCTTGTTCCTCCTTTTATCTCAAGCTGTCCTCTTGGGCTTGTATCCCAACTGTTCTCTGCTTATAGGCTTCTACTGTCGTTCTTGCTTTACATGACTCTTAATTTTCCAACTGCTCTCTGCGGCTGCCGATCTCTAACTGAATTATATTCCCCTCTCCTTTCCAACCGTCCAGCCAACTACGTCATCCTATTTTTCTACGTCATCTCTTTTCCACGTCACTTCTCTCTTTATACGCACTGTATTGCACCAATTTTGCCTCTACCTCCTTTGGTGCGCAATTCTCTTCTACAACTACAGACAAAACTATAATGCTCACTGCAAGAATAAAAAAAAAACCCAGTAAAATGTATGCATGAAACATGTTGCATGATGTAAATAATACTACAGACGATCGAAAGATAGCCAGACCTCACTTACTGCATGCGTTTTCATATGATTTTAATAAATTTGGTTACACAGCTGCAATGATCATTTACAGCAACACGAAAAACGTACGCAATGCTGAAATCTTTCCGCTTTACCGGTAAAGAGACTTGAGATTCAAAGAACAATGTGCGAGTGAAGTGACAGTGGTTCTATATACAAGGAAAATAATATAAATATAATATTCGCGCTTGCTTGCGTTGACAGATGAGTAAAGGAATATTCACACAATGTTTCGTCGTCCGCCCTTAAAAGAACGTTTAGTGGGGGTGAATGCGTTATGTTGTGACTTGCTGTAGAACTGTGATATTTACGTTTTTCGGCCCAATACATCCGACTTCAGCAACGTATTGTTGAGTACCGGGTTAACTTCTCACTCGATCCCTAATCACTTAGATTAGACTGGTTAGTCTGTTTTTAGGGGCACCGCGCAGAGGTGGAGTAGGATCTGGATAGGTCTGGTTCACCAACCCTGGCGCAAGCTATCAGCTGTGATTCGCTGATAGCTTTCAGCTATGTTTCCTAATGGTCAATTAGCCCCTATATCATCATCAAATAACAAGCCTGCTGGCGTAGGGGAACATGTCTCTCCACAACTTTCGATCTCGACAGTTATTTATAATTTCCGTTGTTGACCTTCTGCCAGGCCATTCTCTTAAGCTCTCTGATATATTCTCTTTGCTTCCCTCTATCTCTTCGTCCCTCAATTTTTCCAGCAGTCACAATATAATTCCAGCTGTTTCCTTCTCTTTACATGGCCAAAAAATGATGATTGTTTCTTCCTAATATTGGATATTAGTTCTCTTTTTGCTTTGACCTCTCTCAGAACGTTTACATTACTCTTTTTAGATGGTCATGATATTCTCAACATTCTTCTGTAAAACCACATTTCTACAGACTCCAGTGATTTTCTTGTATGTTCTCCTATTGTCCATGATTCACATCCATATGTTAAGACTGGCTCTACGTAACATTTAATAACTCTTTTTCTTATTTCTATTGTCAAAAATGGATTGCATAGTATCTTCCTCATTTTTTTTGGAAGGCTGCTTTTGTCTGAGCCATTCTGCATCTCACCTCTTTTGTACATCTTCAGTCTGAGGTTAATAAAGTTCCCAAATATTTAAATTCATTTACCTGTTTTAATATTGTTCCACTTGTCTTTATTTTGCACTGAGGTGATGTCTTTTTCTTTGTTGTTACCATTACCTCTGTCTGTTTGCTATTAAGGAGTCCTTTATTTTTGCTTTCTTTCACCATAATGTCCATCATTTCTTCTAACTCATTTTCACTTTTAGCGATTAAGACACACAACCACACACATAACCACATATAAACACATACCACACCCACCACACACACACAACCACACACACACCACGCCCATGCCCACCACACACACACACACACACACACAACCACACATGCACACACACCATACCACCCACAAAAAGAAGATACGTTTCAACAACAAGCAGACAACTCGTGCCACTTGTTTCCTCAAACACACAAACAATAATGAATAACTGGCCGAGACGTCTGCGAGTGTGCTCTGTCTTGTCTCTATTCCAAGAGATGGCAGGACTCATTTACAACAGGTGTCATGGCGGTGACAAGAAGAATCGCTGGGATTAAGGACAATGAGCATTTCCCACAGGGTATTCACACAACTGCCACAGAGAAATAGCTTGAAGCAACTGAGATTAGTCTCAGTGTGGCTGACACAAGCGACAAGAATAAAATCCTGTTGCTGAGACTACGTGAGTAGTATACAATGTTGTATTTGACCCGAATTTAGGTGCTAAATTAACAAAGATATATAGTAGGTGCGCGGCGCACCTAATGTACCGTAGGTGCAGGGGGAGTTAACCGTGACCTCTAGTCCCGGTGACCCCGGAAGTGCCCTGTTTATGTCTGGTGTGTGCTGACTTTGGAGTGCTTGGTGTACTTGAGCGATAGTGATAGGTTAGTAGATTATACAACATCAATGAAAAACATTAAATTTAAAACAGAAGACGAAGATATATTTTTTATTCTTTTATTATCTCAATAGGTGTATAACATACATTGATATTATATAACAGTACAAAAATATTTAGTACACAAAGTCAATATATAGTACAAGGATAACATTTATTTATAGATAGGTAGTTGGGTGTCTGCTTAGCGTTGTGGCATAAATGAATCATAAGGGGTGAAACTGTTAGAGATTCCTGGTTAGGCTAAGCTGGTAGTGTAAAGAGTTAAATATCTAGAAGCGTAGTCGAGACGTTATCATCAGCTACCTTTCTTTTTATATAGAAATAGGAAAGAGCATTTCTTGTTTGACTGTAGGAAAATATAGAATTATTTAAGACTTTGAAACCTACATTTTTCCCACCCTTAGCCTTTTGCGTAGCGAGAACCTCTAAAAACATATCTTTATCTAATTTGTTGTGTTGCTTGCTTAGCCCTTTACAACTGATTTTATCGTAATCCCCACTACAATGGTACGTCTTACTACATAAGCTAACAAGAGCTGTCCCTTCGTACTCTAGTTTAAAAAGCCCAGGCGTTCGTTTGGTGTACGCTTTAATACCCTTACAGTTTATACATTCTGTTTTGCTAGTATGTTCATCGCAGCAATGGGTGTATGGAGGTCGCCTAGTGTGTAATAAGGGCTGTATAGGGGTCGGCTAGTATGTCGTGATGGGTGTACGGAGGTCGTCTAGTGTGTCATATTGGGTGTATAGAGGGCGTTTAGTGTGTCATGATGGTTGTATAGGGGTCGTCTAGTGTGTCATGATGGTTGTATAGGGGTCGTCTTGTGTGTCATGATGGTTGTATAGGGGTCGTCTAGTGTGCCGTGATGGGTGTACGGAGGTCGTCTAGTGTGTCATATTGGGTGTATAGAGGGCGTTTAGTGTGTCATGATGGTTGTATAGGGATCGTCTAGTGTGTCATGATGGTTGTATAGGGGTCGTCTAGTGTGCCGTGATGGGTCAATGGAGGTCGGCTAGTATGTCGTGATGGGTGTACGGAGGTCGTCTAGTGTGTCATATTGGGTGTATAGAGGGCGTTTAGTGTGTCATGATGGTTGTATAGGGGTCGTCTAGTGTGTCATGATGGTTGTATAGGGGTCGTCTTGTGTGTCATGATGGTTGTATAGGGGTCGTCTAGTGTGCCGTGATGGGTGTACGGAGGTCGTCTAGTGTGTCATATTGGGTGTATAGAGGGCGTTTAGTGTGTCATGATGGTTGTATAGGGATCGTCTAGTGTGTCATGATGGTTGTATAGGGGTCGTCTAGTGTGCCGTGATGGGTCAATGGAGGTCGGCTAGTATGTCGTGATGGGTGTACGGAGGTCGTCTAGTGTGTCATATTGGGTGTATAGAGGGCGTTTAGTGTGTCATGTTGGTTGTATAGGGGTCGTCTAGTGTGTCATGATGGTTGTATAGGGGTCGTCTAGTGTGCCATGATGGGTACATGGAGGTCGGCTAGTATGTCGTGATGGGTGTACGGAGGTCGTCTAGTGGGGTATGATGGTTGTATGGAGGTCGTCTAGTGTGTCATATTGGGTGTATAGAGGGCGTTTAGTGTGTCATGATGGTTGTATAGGGGTCGTTTAGTGTATCGTGAGGGGTGTATGGAGGTCGTCTACTGTGTCGTGAGGGGTGTATGGAGGTCATCTGGTGTGGTATGTAGGGTGTATGGAGGTCATCTAGTGTGATATAATGCTGTATGCCGTGCGTCTAGTGTGACATGAGGGCTGTATACCGGGCGCCTAGTGTGGTATGTGTGGTGTATGGCGGTTGTCTGGTATATCATACTTTAATCAACCAATAAGAAAAATGAAGGAACATTACATTCAACATTACTTATCTTAACTACTTTACATCAATACAGTTGAATAACGTGTTATCGTTAAGTCTTACCATACTTTAAGAGAAAACATTCAAACTTACAGCGTAAAATATAGTCTCAATCATCTACACCGAATATAACCTGTTATCGATAAGCCTTAACATACTTTAAGAGAAAACAAGCCAACTTACGGTGCAAAACTCCGCTAGTGTGAACAGTAACTTTCCTTGAATCAATCAAACTTATAACGCCGTCTAGTTTAAATATAACCTGGTAAGAAATGAATAAATTAGCCAATCAGCGAGTGACTATGCCATCATCGCTTGATATCGGGATTAACCAATCAGAGAAGAGTATTAACATAGGAGGCGGGGCGAAGAAATGGCTGACAGGTGGATTAACCAATCAGAAAAGCGCGTTAGCCCAAGCGTAGGTAGTGGCTGTCGGGTCAGCAGTGGGGGAAAAATGCGGGGTGGTGGGTTACTTGAACTCGTTTTGACCCCTGAGGCAATTCCAGAAGAGTTCTATGACCTCATTTTGACCGCTGAAGGCTTTAATACCAAGGTTTCCCACTTCAACGAACGACATACATCATTAAAGGTGATTACTTCAGCTCTTAGACTTTGGAGTTCCATATCTTTATCACTTCTACGAATGACAGACAACAGTAAAGATGATCATTTCAGGTAAGAAAACTTAGTTCCAAACCCTAAAATTTTGGTTCATACTCACAAAGTTGAACACAAACTCTACAAATTTAGGCCCAAAGTTGTAATTGTTAGACACGACAGTCGTAAATGTTATATGCAAAGTCCAAAAGTTTGTCAAAAAGATAACCTAAACTCAAAATAGTTAGACACAAAACCCAACAATTTATATGCAAAGTCTAAAAAAGTTACTCTAAAAGACAACTAATGTAATACTTAACCCCAAAATTTCGTCACATAACCAAACAGTTGAACACGAACTCTACAAATTTAGTCCCAAAGTCGTAATTGTTAGACACGAAAGTCGTAAATGTTATATTCAAATCCAAAAGTTTGTTAAAAAGACAACCCAAACTCAAAATAGTTAGACACAAAACCCAACAATTTATAGGCAAAGTCCAAAAAGTTACTCCAAAAGACAACTAATGTAACACTTAACCCCAAAATTTCGTCTCATAACCAAACAGTTGAACTCAAAACCCTAAAAATTTAGTCCCAAAGTGATACTAGTTCAACACAAAAGTCGTAAATATTATATACAAAGTCTAAAAGTTTGTCAAAAAGACAACCCAAACTCAGAATAGTTAGACACAAAACCCAACAATTTATAGGCAAAGTCCAAAAAGTTACTCCAAAAGACAACTAATGTAACACTTAACCCCAAAATTTCGTCTCATAACCAAACAGTTGAACTCAAAACCATAAAAATTTAGTCCCAAAGTGATACTAGTTCAACACAAAAGTCGTAAATATTATATACAAAGTCTAAAAGTTTGTCAAAAAGACAACCCAAACTCAGAATAGTTAGACACAAAACCCAACAATTTATAGGCAAAGTCCAAAAAGTTACTCCAAAAGACAACTAATGTAACACTTAACCCCAAAATTTCGTCTCATAACCAAACAGTTGAACTCAAAACCCTAAAAATTTAGTCCCAAAGTGATACTAGTTCGACACAAAAGTCGTAAATGTTATATACAAAGGCCAAAACTTTGTCTTTTTGATATAACATTTACGACTTTTGTGTCGAACTAGTATCACTTTGGGACTAAATTTTTAGGGTTTTGAGTTCAACTGTTTGGTTATGAGACGAAATTTTGGGGTTAAGTGTTACATTAGTTGTCTTTTGGAGTAACTTTTTGGACTTTGCCTATAAATTGTTGGGTTTTGTGTCTAACTATTCTGAGTTTGGGTTGTCTTTTTGACAAACTTTTAGACTTTGTATATAATATTTACGACTTTTGTGTTGAACTAGTATCACTTTGGGACTAAATTTTTATGGTTTTGAGTTCAACTGTTTGGTTATGAGACGAAATTTTGGGGTTAAGTGTTACATTAGTTGTCTTTTGGAGTAACTTTTTGGACTTTGCCTATAAATTGTTGGGTTTTGTGTCTAACTATTTTGAGTTTGGGTTGTCTTTTTAACAAACTTTTGGATTTGAATATAACATTTACGACTTTCGTGTCTAACAATTACGACTTTGGGACTAAATTTGTAGAGTTCGTGTTCAACTGTTTGGTTATGTGACGAAATTTTGGGGTTAAGTATTACATTAGTTGTCTTTTAGAGTAACTTTTTTAGACTTTGCATATAAATTGTTGGGTTTTGTGTCTAACTATTTTGAGTTTAGGTTATCTTTTTGACAAACTTTTGGACTTTGCATATAACATTTACGACTGTCGTGTCTAACAATTACAACTTTGGGCCTAAATTTGTAGAGTTTGTGTTCAACTTTGTGAGTATGAACCAAAATTTTAGGGTTTGGAACTAAGTTTTCTTACCTGAAATGATCATCTTTACTGTTGTCTGTCATTCGTAGAAGTGATAAAGATATGGAACTCCAAAGTCTAAGAGCTGAAGTAATCACCTTTAATGATGTATGTCGTTCGTTGAAGTGGGAAACCTTGGTATTAAAGCCTTCAGCGGTCAAAATGAGGTCATAGAACTCTTCTGGAATTGCCTCAGGGGTCAAAACGAGTTCAAGTAACCCACCACCCCGCATTTTTCCCCCACTGCTGACCCGACAGCCACTACCTACGCTTGGGCTAACGCGCTTTTCTGATTGGTTAATCCACCTGTCAGCCATTTCTTCGCCCCGCCTCCTATGTTAATACTCTTCTCTGATTGGTTAATCCCGATATCAAGCGATGATGGCATAGTCACTCGCTGATTGGCTAATTTATTCATTTCTTACCAGGTTATATTTAAACTAGACGGCGTTATAAGTTTGATTGATTCAAGGAAAGTTACTGTTCACACTAGCGGAGTTTTGCACCGTAAGTTGGCTTGTTTTCTCTTAAAGTATGTTAAGGCTTATCGATAACAGGTTATATTCGGTGTAGATGATTGAGACTATATTTTACGCTGTAAGTTTGAATGTTTTCTCTTAAAGTATGGTAAGACTTAACGATAACACGTTATTCAACTGTATTGATGTAAAGTAGTTAAGATAAGTAATGTTGAATGTAATGTTCCTTCATTTTTCTTATTGGTTGATTAAAGTATGATATACCAGACAACCGCCATACACCACACATACCACACTAGGCGCCCGGTATACAGCCCTCATGTCACACTAGACGCACGGCATACAGCCTTATATCACACTAGATGACCTCCATACACCCTACATACCACACCAGATGACCTCCATACACCCCTCACGACACAGTAGACGACCTCCATACACCCCTCACGATACACTAAACGACCCCTATACAACCATCATGACACACTAAACGCCCTCTATACACCCAATATGACACACTAGACGACCTCCATACAACCATCATACCCCACTAGACGACCTCCGTACACCCATCACGACATACTAGCCGACCTCCATGTACCCATCATGGCACACTAGACGACCCCTATACAACCATCATGACACACTAGACGACCCCTATACAACCAACATGACACACTAAACGCCCTCTATACACCCAATATGACACACTAGACGACCTCCGTACACCCATCACGACATACTAGCCGACCTCCATTGACCCATCACGGCACACTAGACGACCCCTATACAACCATCATGACACACTAGACGATCCCTATACAACCATCATGACACACTAAACGCCCTCTATACACCCAATATGACACACTAGACGACCTCCGTACACCCATCACGGCACACTAGACGACCCCTATACAACCATCATGACACACAAGACGACCCCTATACAACCATCATGACACACTAGACGACCCCTATACAACCATCATGACACACTAAACGCCCTCTATACACCCAATATGACACACTAGACGACCTCCGTACACCCATCACGACATACTAGCCGACCTCCATTGACCCATCACGGCACACTAGACGACCCCTATACAACCATCATGACACACTAGACGATCCCTATACAACCATCATGACACACTAAACGCCCTCTATACACCCAATATGACACACTAGACGACCTCCGTACACCCATCACGGCACACTAGACGACCCCTATACAACCATCATGACACACAAGACGACCCCTATACAACCATCATGACACACTAGACGACCCCTATACAACCATCATGACACACTAAACGCCCTCTATACACCCAATATGACACACTAGACGACCTCCGTACACCCATCACGACATACTAGCCGACCCCTATACAGCCCTTATTACACACTAGGCGACCTCCATACACCCATTGCTGCGATGAACATACTAGCAAAACAGAATGTATAAACTGTAAGGGTATTAAAGCGTACACCAAACGAACGCCTGGGCTTTTTAAACTAGAGTACGAAGGGACAGCTCTTGTTAGCTTATGTAGTAAGACGTACCATTGTAGTGGGGATTACGATAAAATCAGTTGTAAAGGGCTAAGCAAGCAACACAACAAATTAGATAAAGATATGTTTTTAGAGGTTCTCGCTACGCAAAAGGCTAAGGGTGGGAAAAATGTAGGTTTCAAAGTCTTAAATAATTCTATATTTTCCTACAGTCAAACAAGAAATGCTCTTTCCTATTTCTATATAAAAAGAAAGGTAGCTGATGATAACGTCTCGACTACGCCTCTAGATATTTAACTCTTTACACTACCAGCTTAGCCTAACCAGGAATCTCTAACAGTTTCACCCCTTATGATTCATTTATGCCACAACGCTAAGCAGACACCCAACTACCTATCTATAAATAAATGTTATCCTTGTACTATATATTGACTTTGTGTACTAAATATTTTTGTACTGTTATATAATATCAATGTATGTTATACACCTATTGAGATAATAAAAGAATAAAAAATATATCTTCGTCTTCTGTTTTAAATTTAATGTTTTTCATTGATGTTGTATAATCTACTAACCTATCACTATCGCTCAAGTACACCAAGCACTCCAAAGTCAGCACACACCAGACATAAACAGGGCACTTCCGGGGTCACCGGGACTAGAGGTCACGGTTAACTCCCCCTGCACCTACGGTACATTAGGTGCGCCGCGCACCTACTATATATCTTTGTTAATTTAGCACCTAAATTCGGGTCAAATACAACATTGTATACTACTTACGTGTAGTTACTTGGAATAAAGTGTTCGGACTGTTCTGAAAGTCTTACACTAAATTAAACGGATATTTTAGTAACGAGTATTCCTCAACGAAATCTGTTTCTTCTCACTTTTCTTCTTCCCCTTGTTCTTCTCCCACTTCCTCTTCTTCTTCCCCTTCTTCTCCCATTTCTTCTTCTCCAATTTCTCTCCCACTTCTTCTTCTTCTCCCACTTCTGCTTCTCCCACTTCTCTCCCACCTCTTCTTCTTCTCCTTCTTCTCCCAATTCTTCTTCTCCCACTTCTTCTTCTCCCACTTCTTCTTATCCTCCTACTTCTTCTTCCCCTTCTCCTTCTCCCAATTCTTCTTCTTCTCCCACTTCTTCTTCTCCCACTACTTCTACTCCCACTTCTTCTTCTCCCCTTCTATTCTTCTCCCACTTCTTCTCCCACTTCTCTCCCACTTCTCTCCCACTTTTCTCTCACTTTTCTCCCACTTCTTCTTCTCCCACTTCTTCTTCTCCCACTTCTTCTTCCCCTTCTTCTTCTTCCAGTTCTTCTTTTCTTCCTCTTCTTCTTCCCCTTCTTCTTCTCCCACTTCTTCTCCCACTTCTCTCCCACTTCTCTCCCACTTCTTCTTCTCCCATTTCTTCTGCTTCCCCTTCTTCTTCTTCCCCTTCTTCTTCTCCCACTTCTTCTTCTTCTCTCCCTTCTTCTTCTCCCACTACTTCTTCTTCTTCCCCTTCTTCTTTTCCCACTTCTTCTTCTCTCCCTTCTTCTTCTTCCCCTTCTTCTTCTCCCACTACTTCTTCTTCTTCCCCTTCCTCTTTTCCCACTTCATCTTCTTCCCTTTCTTCTTCTCCCCACTTCTTCTTCTTTCCTTTCTTCTTCTTCCCTTTCTTCTTCTTCCCCTTTTTTCTTCTTCCCCTTCTGCCTCTTCCCCTTCTTCTTCCCCTTCTTCTACCCCTTCTTCTTCCCCTTCTTCTTCCTCTTCTTCTTCTCCCCACTTCTTCTTCTTCCCCTTCTTCCTCTTCTTCTTCTTCCCCTTCTTCTTCCCCTTCATCTTCCCCTTCTTCTTCCCCTTCTTCCCTTCTTCTTCCCCTTCTTCTTCCCCTTCTTCTTCCCCTTCTTCTTCTTCCCCTTTTTCTTCTTCCCCTTCTTCTCCCTCTTCTTCTTCTTCCCCTTCTTCTCCCTCTTCTTCTTCTTCTTCTTCTTCTCCCCACTTCTTCTTCTTCCCCTGCTTCTACCCCTTCTTCTTCCCCTTCTTCTTCTTCTTCCCCTTCTTCTACCCCTTCTTCTTCCCCTTCTTCTGCTTCTTCTTCCCCTTCTTCTTCTTCCCCTTCTTCTTCTTCTTCTTCCCCTTATTCTTCTTCTCCTTCTTCTTCCCCTTCTTCTTCTTCCCCTTCCTCTTCCCCTTCTTCATCCCCTTCTTCTACCCACTTCTTCTTCATCCCCTTCTTCTTCTTCCCCTTCTTCTTCCCCTTATTCTTCTTCTCCTTCTTCTTCCCCTTCCTCTTCTTCTTCTTCCCCTTCTTCTTCCCCTTCTTCTTTCCCTTCTTCTTCCCCTTCTTCTTCCCCTTCCTCTTCCCCTATTTCTTCCCCTTCTTCTTCCCCTTATTCTTCTTCCCCTTCTTCTTCCCCTTTCTTATTCTTCCCCTTCTTCTTCTTCCCCTTCCCCTTCTTCTTCCCTTTTCTTCTTCCCCTTCCCCTTCTTCTTCCCTTTTCTTCTTCCCCTTCCCCTTCTTCTTCCCCTTCTTTTTCTTAATCCCGCATCTTTCTCTTCTTACCCTTCTTCTTCTCCTCCTTCTTTCTCCCTCTCTTTCTTTTTTCTTCTCCCGCTTCTTTTTCGTCCTCCTCTTCTTCTTCTCTATCTCTTATGTTTGGTTTTGTTATACTTGTGGGGTCTTCTACTTGGAAGTTTATGTTTTCGACCACCATCATCATGTGCCGCGTCCTTAACGAAAATTGGCTACCATGGATCGCCATTTCACTCTGCTTCTGCCTTGGTGGTGTAGGCTGTAATAGATTGTTGGAATTTGTCTGCCTCTACTTCGATGACCGTATATTGTCCACTCCAAGACGACCTTCAGTATTCCGTATCCTCCTCATGCATCCAAAGAATTGTCATCTCTCTCCTATTTAAATAATGTTTATCATCATCAATATGTGTCATTCCGGATGGCGTAGGCGATCATGTCCGTCCACAATTTTCTATTCCCAGCATTAAAAAAAAAAAAAAAGTAAAGAGCCCCGCCACGCCAAGTGGTATATGGGGAATATGGTGTTAGTGACCATAATTTATATACACCTTCGGCACATGATTTTTGGGATAATGTGGTCGGCAATAGCCCGTGCTGCTTTACTTTCTCAGAAAAATGCCGGTACCCATTTAAGGCTGGGTGAACCAGGAAGCCGTCTTTCAGGAGCAAACCTGACCTCGTGTACTTTGTAGTCCGGTTCACTAACCAGAGAGCTATCGTATCGCTGCCCCTCTATCCACAGTAAAGTAAAGTAAAGTAAAGTAAAGTAAAGTAAAGTAAAGTAAAGTAAAGTAAAGTAAAGTAAAGTAAAGTACCCCCGTCACGCCAAGTGGCGTATAGGGAAATATGGTGTTAGTGACCCTATATTTTACAGACCTTCAGCACATGATTTTGGGGGTAATGTGGTCGGTATTACGCTCATGCTGCTTTACTTTCCCAGAAAAAAATCCGGTTTTAAGGCTGGGTGAACCCGGAAGCCGTCGTTTGGGATCGAACCCTACCCCTTGTCCGTGGTAGTCCAGTTCACTAACCACTGAGCTATCGCGGCTCTCTATCCACAGTGCACCGTATTAATTCTGTTGTTGACTGTTTTCCATGCCGTGACGCCAGGCTATGTAGTATCGTTTCTCTTTGTCGTCCGAGATATCTCTTTCCCTGTATTTTGCCAGTTGTAATCAAATATTCCAACTTTCCTCTTTTCATTGTGTGCTCAAAAACGTCCATTCTTTATGATGTCGTTTAGGAGCTCCCTTTTTGTGTTGGCCGCTTTGAGCGTTTACTCGCTACTCATTTTAGCTGTCCATGGAACTTTCAAAATTCCACTCAGAAATCTCATCTAACTGACTTCTAATCGTCTTTTTATTTGTTTGTCTACTGACATTCTTTTCAGTTGTTTTGAAACTTCGTCATTTCTTTTCTTGTAAGTCTATCCAAATCAGTCTATTCTTCCATAAATCCAGTAAATTATTGGCTTCAGTTTATTTTTATTTTCTGATTTCTTATTTTGTGTCCTTCCTTGACTCTAGGCCCTAAAGGAGAGTTGAGTACATACAAGATTTAAGTATTCTCACTTTTCCTTCTAATGTTATCTCCTTATATTTCATAGCATATTTTTTTTTTTTGTTGGCCGTTAAAAATACTGTTTACCATTAATATTTCAGGTGTTTATATCGATCTAAGCCAAACTGCTTAATTTATATCGGGAAAATTGACGTCGTTTTACGATAGTTAAAAAAAAAAGAGAGAGAGAGAAGAAGAAGGGGTGGGGGGGGACGCAAAAAAAATTAGAAGAAGACGCAAGAAGAAGAAGAACAATAATAATGATGAAGTAGAGTAGATGAAAATTAATAAAGAAAAGAAAGAAAAAAGGACAGTTTTAGGAAGTAGTAATAATACTGGACTTCTTTTCAATCCACCTTTCAACTCCCTGTGGGGTATAGGTCTTCAACAAACACTCTAAACACCGTTCTGTTTCTTCCATTCTTTTAAGTTAAGAATAATTATAGCAGTAGTAGTAGAAATACGAGTGTTTGTGTAATAGTAATAATAAAAGTTGTAGTAGTAGTAGTGGTAGTAGTAGTAATAGTAATAGTAATAGTAATAGTAGTTGTAGTAGTAGTAGTTGTTGTTGTAGTTGTAGTGGTAGTAGTAGTAATAGTAATAGTAATAGTAATTGTAGTAGTTGTGGTAGTAGTAGTAGTTGTTGTAGTTGTAGTAGTAGTAGTAATAGTAATAGTAATAGTAATAGTAATAGTAATAGTAATAGTAATAGTAATAGTAGTTGTAGTAGTTGTAGTAGTTGTAGTTGTTGTTGTTGTAGTTGTAGTAGTAGTAGTAGTAGTAGTAATAGTAATAGTAATAGTAGTAGTAGTAGAAGTAGTAGAAGTAGTAGCAGTGATAGTAAGAAATTAGTAGTAGTAGTAGTAGTAGTAGTAGTAGTAGAAGTAGTAGTAGTAGTAGTAGAAGTAGTAGTAGTAGTAGTAGTAGTAGAAGTAGTAGTAGTAGTAGTAGTGGTAGTAGTAGTAGTAGTAGAAGAAGAAGAAGAGGATGAAAAACAAGATGTTGAATAAACTAGTCCCTTCTCAAAAGGTCAAGCCAGATAGTGCACCATTAACGTACACGTAAATTGTCATCAATTGTGGACACAGACAAAAACAACTCTCTTACAAGCCATTCTTTTTATCCATCAAAGATGTTGACACGTGACACATACCACTTACCTGGTTCGTAATATCTTATTGTCTGTTACTGCTGGCTTGACATGAGCCAGGTTGGACGGCTTCAATACCATGATCTATAACGTAAAGAGAAGACGATCTATCTTTGAAATGACACTTATAGACCACAGAGATGGGATTTCTCAGAAGAATGTTGAGAGTTCCATGGATACCTGAAATGACCAACGAGGACATTCTCAAAGAGGCCAACACAAAAAGGTAGCTCCTAAAAAACATTGGAAAGAAAGAATCGACATTTTTCGGGCACATCATGAGAAGAGGATAGTTGGAGTACTTGGTTACAGCTGGCAAAATGCAGGGAAAAAGAAATTGCGACAGAGAGAAGATACTATATAGTAATGGGTCATGGTATGGAAAACAGTCAACAACAGAATTGATACGATGGATAGAAAATTGTGGAAGGACATGATCGCCTACCGGTATGGCACATGATGATGATGATGGAAGAATTATTTAACACGAGAGAGATTTTAATTTTTTGGATGAATAAGGTAACGCAATAACTTAATGTAAGTCATCTTGGAGTGGACAATCAATATAAGGTAAACGTGGCACAGGTGAGTAAAGACTAACAACCTATGGCATCGTGCCAACAGCATGACACGTGATGATAATGATAACAGATCTGGTTGGTTGGTTGGTTGCGTTCGCCCGATGACTAAAGTATTCTAGAGTATCATGGTAGGCTAGAATATTCGTCTTCATCATCCGCACTTACAAGGACGTAGTGAACGTGTCTGCGTTGTGTTGTGGTTTGCAGTATAAATGTTATATTTGCTCCTTTCGGCCCAACACATCCGACTTCAGCACGACATTTTTGATTACCTGGTTGTCTTCCCTCTTCGATTCCTGCACGCTTGGCCAGACTAGACAGGTTAGTCTGTTACTGGAGGCACCACGGAGAGGTGGAGCAGGGTCTGGATGGTTTTGGTTCACCGATCCTGGCGCAAGCCGTCAGCTGTGGGTCGCTGACAACTTTCAGCTCTGGTGCCAGCGATATTGTTTGATATGTGTTTTAATACAAAGTGAAGTTTTGTGTCCAAACATCTTGTCAGAAATGAGTAGGAGTTCTCTCCACGTCTTGACCTACTTTACGGGTGAATAAAACAGCACCACGCCTGGTCGCCCAACGAAAGAAAAAAGTCCCTGGTACCTATTTTCTGAGGCTGGTTACACCCATAAACCGTGTCAGTCCGCAACAAAAAAATGTGCTGCTTCAGAGAATAGAACACGGCCGGACGCTTCTGGCTAGGAGCAGGCACACTAGCCACTATGCCATCGAAAAGTACAAATTTGATTTCTATTATATAATATAATCACTCTGAGATTAGCCAGGAGTTTTAAGTGTGCTGGACAGAGCTGGTAGTAGGGAGACACTCCGTAAAGCGGTAAATAAATAAACAGACATACAGAAATAGAGGCAGGGAGACTTTCCGTAAAGTGGTAAATAAATAAACAGACATACAGAAATAGAGGCAGGGAGACTTTCCGTAAAGTGGTAAATAAATAAACAGACATACAGAAAAAGAGGCAGGGAGACTTTCCGTAAAGTGGTAAATAAATAAACAGACATACAGAAATAGAGACAGGGGGACTTTCGGTAAAGTGGTAAATAGATAAACAGACATACAGAAATAGAGGCAGGGGGACTTTCGGTAAAGTGGTAAATAGATAAACAGACATACAGAAATAGAGGCAGGGGGACTTTAGGTAAAGTAGTAAATAAATAAACAGACATACAGAAATAGAGGTGGGGAGACTTTCGGCAACGTGGTAAATAAATAAACAGACATACAGAAGTAGAGGTTTGGTAGAAAAACGTCGATAATTATTAGTCGTTGTTAAAATTTGAATAATGTATCTAATGTGTAATCTATGATATCAAGGTTAATAAAGGATTAATTGATCTGATGTGTAATATATGATATCAAGGTTAATAAAGGATTAATTGATCTGATGTGTAATCTATGATCATCGTCATCATCATCTAGTGCCATCTCCGCGACGAAGGTTGGCTACCATTGAACACCATTCTGCTCTGTTGTTGCTTTGATGGTGTAGGTTGTCATAGGCTGGTTTGTCCGTCTTTTGATGTTACTCGTCCATGTTAGTCTTGGTCTGCCTCTGCCTCTTTTACCTTGTATTTTCTCCTGCAGGATTACTTTTAGTAGGCTGTTTTGTCTTTTAACAAGGCCCAAAAATCGCATTTGTCTTGTTTGAATTGTGTTTATTAGTTCTCTTTTCATTTTTAGTTGTTTTAAGATTTCATCGTTTGTTTTCTTTTCCTTTCATCCAATTCTACCTATTCTTCTATATATATCCATAATTCAAAGGCTTCAATTCTCAGTTCTGTTTTGTTGTCTAGTGTCCATGTTTCTGCACCATATAGGAATGTTGAGAAAACATAGCATTTTGCTATTCTTAGTTTCAGTCCTGGTGTTATTTGTTTTGATGTTAGTATGTTCTTCATGACATTAAAATTACTTTTTGCCATTCATATTCTTTTGTTTATTTCAGTTGTACATTTTCCATCACTGGTTATAGTATGTCCAAGGTAGTTGTAGTTCTGAACTGTCTCCAGATCTATTCCTTCAATTTTGATATCCACTTGTGGGTTTTGAGTATTTTCTTTGTTTATGATCATAGTATTAGTCTTTTTGATATTCATATCTAGTCCATATTTTTTGCTTGTCATGTTTATTTCATTAAGTAATTGTTGTAGGTCTTTAGGATTTTCTGCTAGTAAATCTATGATATCAAGGTTGATATAGGAATAATTGATCTGGTGTGTAATCTATGATATCAAGGTTGATATAGGAATAATTGATCTGGTGTGTAATCTATGATATCAAGGTTGATATAGGAATAATTGATCTGGTGTGTAATCTATGATATCAAGGTTGATATTGGAATAATTGATCTGGTGTGTAATCTATGATATCAAGGTTGATATAGGAATAATTGATCTGGTGTGTAATCTATGATATCAAGGTTGATATAGGAATAATTGATCTGGTGTGTAATCTATGATATCAAGGTTGATATAGGAATAATTGATCTGGTGTGTAATCTATGATATCAAGGTTAAAATAGGAATAATTGATCTAATGTGTAACCAATGATATCAAGGTTAATATAGAAATAATTGATCAAATGTATAATCTATGATATCAAGGTTAAAATAGGAATAATTGATCTAATGTGTAATCTGTGATATCAAGGTTGATATAGGAATAATTGATCTAATATGTAATCTATGATATCAAGGTTAAAATAGGAATAATTGATCTAATGTGTAATCTATGATATCAAGGTTAAAATAGGAATAATTGATCAAATGTATAATCTATGATATCAAGGTTAATATAGAAATAATTGATCAAATGTATAATCTATGATATCAAGGTTAAAATAGGAATAATTGATCTAATGTGTAATCTATGATATCAAGGTTAAAATAGGAATAATTGATCTAATGTGTAATCTATGATATCAAGGTTAATATAGAAATAACTGATCAAATGTATAATCTATGATATCAAGGTTAAAATAGGAATAATTGATCTAATGTGTAATCTGTGATATCAAGGTTGATATAGGAATAATTGATCTGGTGTGTAATCTATGATATCAAGGTTAAAATAGGAATAATTGATCTAATGTGTAATCTATGATATCAAGGTTAAAATAGGAATAATTGATCTAATGTGTAACCAATGATATCAAGGTTAATATAGAAATAATTGATCTAATGTGTAATCTATGATATCAAGGTTAAACACCATTTGAGTAAGACCTTTTCCAACCAGTCTTTGTCAAGATTGGTAGTAAGAGGACAGTGTAGAGGGTCATTGCATTGACAGGGAGATAGATGTATGGTAAACATTATGGAAAGCATTTTTACTTCCCTCTTCTACTATCATAGCAAAACATGGACATTCACGAACAGTCAAAAGCATAAGCTTGTCACCACAGAAGTGAGATATCTAAGGAATGTTGCTGGAGCAATCAGAAAGAAATAGCTATAAAGAAATGTCATTATAAGGAAGTGAATGGGCTTAGAATTAATCTTCACATAAATACAAAGGCAACACGTGTAGAGATAAGATCTTGCGATCCCATATAATATCATCATCATCATGGGCCATATCATTTGAAGTAGGCGATCATGTTCTTCCACAATCTTCTATCTACAGTAAGTAAAGAGCCCCCGTAACGCCAAGTGGCGTATATGGAATATGTTGTTAGTGACCATAATTTTTACAGACCTTCAGCACCTGAATTTTGGGATAATGTGGTCGGTATTACGTCTGTACCGTCTTACTTTCCCAGAAAAAAATCCGGTACCCGTTTAAGGCTGGGTGAACCCGGAAGCCGTCGGTCAGGATCGAACCCGACCTCTTGTCCTTTGTAGTCCAGTTCACTAACCAGTGAGCTACCGCGGCTCTGTCTATCTACAGTGCATCGTGTCAATTCTGTTGTTGACTGTTTTCCATGCCATGACACCAAGCTATCTAGTATCTTTTCTCTGTGTCGTCCGCGATCTCTTTTTCCCTGTATTTTGCCAGTTTTATCCAAGTATTCCAACTTTCTTCTTCTCTTGATGTGCCCGAAAAATGTTGATTGTTTCTTTCTGATGTTTTTTAGGAGCTCCCTTTTTGTGTTGGCCTCTTTGAGAATTTCCTCATTGGTCTTTTCAGCTGTCCAGGGAATTTTCAAAATTCTTCGAAGAAATTCCATCTCTGTGACCTTTAATCGTCTTTTCTTTTGTTTGTCATCTGTCCGTGATTCGCTCCATAACTCAGAATTGGCTCTATATAGCACCGATGAACATTTTGTCACTTTTTTTTGACACAGACATAACATACCAGACAAGAACAAAAAAAAAAGGAGAACGTGATATGTGAGTGATAACATCACGTAAATTCTACAACGACATCACGTGACGATGATCTCTTTTTTTTATGCGTTCGCCATCTATCTAGTATCTTTTCTCTGTGTCGTCCGCGATCTCTCTTTCCCTGTATTTTGCCAGTTGTAACCAAGTATTCCAACTTTCCTCTTCTCATGATGTTCCCGAATGTGTTCACCACTGGCGAAGTCGCTAGAGTCTAAGAACTGAATTTTGCATGTTAATCCATTTTCCCTGGCAGCCGTGTGAAGGGCTCCTTCGCCGCACAGGCAGATAACTCCGTCTTCGGAGGTACTCATAATTTTTCTATGTCATTGAGTAATTGACGTTTCAAGCCGGGCCTCACTGCTGAGATCAGGGGTGGTTGCCAACAGAGAGAAATATTACAAATAAAAATCCCAACTGGTGCAGTTGAGGTTTGAACCTACAGACTGTGTCTCGAGGCCGCGCGAATCCCCCGTGACAATGGTTGAGTCTATTAAAAGTGACAAACTGGATTTTTGTAATTATCCCCTACAGATAAAAGAGATGGGAGGAGTGAAAAACTAGAGTAAACTTTTGTTTGAAGTGAGAAAAAAATATTTTTATTAAACTGGGTGATTTACGAGTTTAGCGACCTAAATTAAAGTGATTCCCTTTTGAACAACAAAACTACAGTGAGTGTATCTGAAATACTAAAAATTATCTCTATGTTCATAACTGACGCATTTTATTTTATTTTTGGCTTAGTGTTTGGGTTAGGGTTTGGGTTAGGACGGTTTGTGATATCAAACGGCGGGATGTGATAAGTTTTTCTCTCGTTGACAGTTAGTAATATCGAACTCCCATGTGTTGCCGGGGCCCCATTATGTGGGAAGTAAAAAGTAGCGACACTGCGACCTTCCAGACATGTCGTAAGAGGCGACTAAGGAGATTTATCGATGGCTTGACAAGCTGTCATTGTAAAAATTATTGTTATGGAAACAGAACCATAGATTTTAGAAGCAGTGATCTCTGCAATATGTGCCATTTTGGCATGCAAGGTTTCTGTTTTTGAGATTGTGGTTCTACCCTATGTGCCGACTTCGGCTCGAAAGGACAATAGATAGATAGAAAGAAAATTGAACTTTGGAATGTGGTAACTGTATCTCGTTGACAGCTGATAATATTAATCACCTTCTTTGTTTTAGATGGTCATGTGTCCACTTTGCATAAAATGATAACTTACAGAAGTTAGGTATGGGCGGTAGATAGTGTCTGTCAGACTGAACTGTGTAGAATTGAGAGACAAAACATTCTGTCTTTGTACTCTAATCCTATATAATTAAATGAATCTATATTAGATATCTAATTAATCAAACTGTTCCTGGAAATGAAAGATAAGATATTAGAGATTGTTCTTGAACACATAGTTCACCAACTGCTAGAAGGAATCCCGTCAATAAAAGTATACACATAGATTATGTTTGTGCCTGTATGTTCTTTTTTCTCAAGTGACAATGTTTCCTCACATAGTAACTGGTGTATGCTTAATTCATTCTTATAAAAATAACGGTATATTCGTTTTAACTCTTGTTACTATTTATGCGCCATACCGATTGGCGTAGGTAGTTATGTATTTTCACAATCACTAGTACACAGTTTTATCATCTACAAGGAGGACTGTGTGGTCCAGAGGCGAGATGTCGGCCTCTGGACAAAAAGATGTCACGTCCGATCCACACCAGAGGGCGATAGGAATTTTTCAAAAATCGAATCCCTGGTTTCTTCGTGGCTTTACCCTCCCTGGTCTCTGGGTAGTGAGATCTGATGCCTAGCCCTCTCTGGGTAGTGAGATCGGATGTCTAGCCACTTTTGGGTAGTGAGATCTGATGTCTAGCCCTCTCTGGGTAGTGAGATCTGATGTCTAGCCCTCTCTGGGTAGTGAGATCTGATGTCTAGCCCTCTCTGGGTAGTGAGATCGGATGTCTAGCCCTCTCTGGGTAGTGAGATCCGATGTCTAGCCTTCTCTGGGTAGTGAGATCGGATGTCTAGCCCTCTCTGGGTAGTGAGATCGGATGTCTAGCCCTCTCTGGGTAGTGAGATCGGATGTCTAGCCCTCTTTGGGTAGTGAGATCTGATGTCTAGCCCTCTCTGGATAGTGAGATCTGACGTCTAGCCCTCTCTGGGTAGTGAGATCCGATGTCTAGCCCTCTCTGGGTATTGAGATCCGATGTCTAGCCCTCTCTGGGTAGTGAGATCCGATGTCTAGCTCTCTCTGGGTAGTGAGATCCGATGTCTAGCCCTCTCTGGGTAGTGAGATCCGATGTCTAGCTCTCTCTGGGTAGTGAGATCTGACGTCTAGCCCTCTCTGGGTAGTGAGATCCAATGTCTAGCCCTCTCTGGGTTGTGAGATCCGATGTCTAGCCCTCTCTGGGTAGTGAGATCCGATGTCTAGCCCTCTCTGGGTAGTGAGATCCGACGTCTAGCCCTCTTGGAAAACGGCGAAAAACAAGAGGTCATGTGTGCTCTTGGGCAGGTTAAAGAACCTTTGGCAGCTAAAAGTAAAAAAGAGTAGTCCAAAATTGGCAGCTGTCCGGGCAAAAAGTTGAGCAAATCTACCAATCGATGCCGAAGAAGGATGTTTCAGGCCGAAAGATGCAGATATCATGGCGCTGCTCTAAACAAGCAACACAATGCACCTACGCCCAATTAACATGCGAATGCGAAGAAGAGTAAGAGAAGAAGAAGATTCTACAAAATAGAAAAGAGTGTTCCATCATGTTATTTAAGTACAAACAATATGATTTCAAAGCTACATTTATTGACGAAGTTATTATCTCAACTCCATGTATCAAATTATTCTCTATTTTGTTATTGTTATTGTTATTGATATTGTTATTGTTATGGGAGGCCCCGGTATCACTGCAAACGAATTAAAATCTATAATTGCTCAACCGCCCGTGCCAGTGGAATCACCCGAATTACTAACTCATTTCCCAAACATAGAAAAGTAGCTGTAGACCCCATCATAGCAGTCTCAGCACACGCCAAAAGACATAAGGCGAAACCGCACAGAAAGTAAACACAGCCAACTGTACCTTGTCATACGATATCATCGTAAACAATCGGAATATTGAAACACGATCAAAACGGATGAAACACACAACTCATGGTGTGCATAGAGCACTTAACTCAGTAGCTCATGCAACAAGCCGGACTTGTAATATAAGGAAACTGCAACAAGGAACACTTTTCAGACACAGCCTTCAATGGTTCCTGCCGCCTATCCACCATATTGACTGGAAGTTCACATCCTGAAAATGTTGTCAGTCAAATGTTTTTTTTTTTTAATGTATAGCGCTTGATGATGTTAGGACATTGTTTTTTTTTTTTTTACTTCAAATCCGAATATATGAAACACAGTTAGTCGTCAGATTATCCCCGTCGCATATCAAACAACATACCGTTAGATCTTCATGCAATGTGAATTTGTGAATTTATAAACCACATATTGAAATTATAAAATCACATGTCTACCCAGAGGCGAAGGCGCACCTCACAGTACCAGAGCTGAGAGTTGTCAGCGACCCACAACTGATGGCTTGCGCCAGTATCGGTAAACCAGAACCATACAGAACTTGCTTCATCATGAACCATTAAACATTATAAACTGATGCATAATATGATACCTTATAACTAAAAATATACACAAGCTTGAACTTCATGAAGCATTAGTCAAAACTCAGAATTTCCAACAAATCAGAAATAATATTTCTGGACAGAATAAGTTCAGTAATAAAACTACTTTAAAAAAAAAAACAAACACTCCATATTTTGTGTCATACATATGAACTGCTAAATGGAAGGCACCAAACTAACAATAAAGTGGTGAAGCTAGAACTCTTGAAATTGTAAAATACAAGGATACTCTAAAGCTAATACTGGCAACAACAACAACAAAAAGAAGAAAACCACATACTGACACAGAAAGTATTACTATTAACATGGCAATTATTTTCAACTTTTGTTCATTCCCGTTGACATTGACAGTACATGACTCAATCAATGATGCATTACAATAGATTTAGGTGGTTCCTGTCAGTTACAGGACTGCAATTCATAGCTGACTGCTTGCATCCGGATCAGTGAACCAGCTTCCAATTCTGTGATGCAAAAATTTAGCAGAATCCCAAAGAATGACTGAGGAAAGAGATCAATGGAGATGGTTTATAAAGTCTGTCAGTCTTTATTTTGTTCTCTATTCTAAATCATCAACTGGGTGGTTCAGAGGTAAGAAATCAGCTTCTGGACAGGAGGGTCCTGCGATCGATCGACATCACACGCGGTGAAACTGTTTAAAAATAGAACTTGTGAAAGGTGGAAAACTATTCCCCTGGGCAGTTCGTTCGTTCGTTCGCTTTCGTCAGCTTTGACCTCTGACGAAGTCCCACCCACTCAATTTTGTGGGACTGAATTTTGCGTGTAAAGTCTGTTTTATCCCATTACAGGATGCCCCTCGCCATGCAGGCAGATTTACTCCGACTTCAGAGGTACTAATTTTTAGGGAATTAGTAAAACCCAGGTGTCCTCGCCAGGGTACGAACCCCGGCTGTTGCCGTGGTAAGCCAACCGCCTATCGATTGCGCTAACCGGACACCCCCCCCCCCCCCCCCTGGGCAGTGAAAACCAATGTCTAGCCGAATCTGATAAGGGGATAAACAGGAAGTCCGTGTGTAGTGGCACGTCACAGAACTGTTTAAAATAAGTTTAGAATCAATAAGTGTAGGTCAACAACGACCTGGTCCTTTCAGAAATTGTAAAGGGAATCAATCTACCAGAGACCGATTAGCCAAGTCATAAAGACGTAGATATCGCGGCGTTGCCACAAACTAGCGACACGGTGCAATCAAATCCACTTAACGAACTCTCAGAAGAAGAGATCAGCATTTAACGCCCTTGTGACAATAGCGATCAAGCTTCCCTATTTTTCTCAGTTCAAGATGTGTAAGCTCAGGTCTATCCTCTCTTGTCCCACATGGACCTTCCTGTCACATTTCCTCTCTTAGCCTTCATATCCTCTCTTAGCCTCATATCCTCTCTTAGCCTTCATATCCTCTCTTAGCCTCATATCCTCTCTTAGCCTCATATCCTCTCTTAGCCTCATATCCTCTCTTAGCCTCATATCCTCTCTTAGCCTCATATCCTCTCTTAGCCTCATATCCTCTCTTAGCCTCATATCCTCTCTTAGCCTTCATATCCTCTCTTAGCCTTCATATCCTCTCTTAGCCTTCATATCCTCTCTTAGCCTTCATATCCTCTCTTAGCCTTCATATCCTCTCATTTTTCTCTGCATTAACAACTCCCTCTGGATTCCCTACCCACCCAAGTCTGGGAGCAGATTAAGACTGTCACATTAACGTAGAAAATAGACTCGGGGCTATGATCTGCACCAAGGCACTCAATATGAATCTGAGTTCACTGCGTTCGGTTCCCGCCACAAATTCCCCGTTGGTTCCACCGAACTTCTGTACAGCTTCAGGCATGAAACCAACAATTTAAGGCAAACGGCGCAGTGATCCGCTGCGTCACTAAAGTGGCTTTTAATCGCATGAAAATAGTGCGCCTGCCTTGCCGTGCCCAGTTGTGTGCAGAACAGATATGTATTTTACATGTCACATGTTTATTATTTTTCAGAACGTACGTTTATATAGTTGTGTTGATGACAGTCTGCTCTTTCATTTCCCCGACTCCGGCATGCCCAAGGACGTAGACAAAGGTGACTACGTAGATTTGACTTCTGCAATGACTCTACCCATTGTCTACGTACGTACAGAGCCCGCCTCCAATTTTCTTACCACTATTTAGATAGTAACCCATGCGAATTTGTTTCGACTCCTGTAAGTCTCAGCTCTCCTCTATGCTTTCACATCACCAGCGAACAATTTGAGAACCCCTGTTGTCTAAAATAAAAATACAACTTTTGAAAGGGAAGCAACCGCGCGCATATATCAGCCTGCTCACCGTCGACAGACCTGCTGATTAGCGGCCTTTCTGAAACGATAATTTCCAGGAGATGGCAAATTTATAATCTGTGCCTGACAACGTCGCACTTAAATGTTCCTCTTGAGCTGACAGTGCGTGCACTGGGATGTCTCTCCACGCGGCCTGCCACTGGAATTACACGCGGCGTCAGAGAGACTGGCCATGGGGTCTTACTCGGTTTTGCCGATTCCACTTTCACCGATTTTCTGGTGAAAAGTCTTAGAGAGAAAACGTTCGCTTTTAAAGGAAATTGATTCAATTATTATGTTTAAGGCTGTATCAAAGAGAGTTAATCGCTGCTGTGTCATTTTGTTATGATTAGTGAGTAAACAGGAGGGGGTTAGGTTATAGAGAGGAGGACGCGATAAATTATGGGAGAGTGGGGAGAATTGATGGAATAATAATGGGTGATGAGAGAAGGAGGAGATGAGAATGGGCGAAAAATGGAGTATGAGAGGACTGAATTAGAGGAGACAATAATGGGTTAAAAGAGGTGGGTCTGAGAGAGGAGTAGATGTAAATGGACCGAGGATGAGAACACGATAATGTAAAGAAAGAAAGAGAAGATGGGGTAGCTAGAGAGGACAGAACGATAATTGGATCAATGAGAACGTGCAAGAAAATCGTTCTACGAGTAAATTAGCGTTCATCTGTTAAGTGAGTGTCGATGCTTTGTGTCGCAAATTTACGACAAGTCGCTATATCTGTGTCTATCGGCCTGACATAGCCGTCCTCGACATAAATAGATTTTCTTAGGAGCTTTGGCCAGTCATCAGCCATTCTTTGCTAGTCATCAGCCATTTTTGCCAGTCATCAGCCATTTTTTGCCAGTCATCATCCATTTTTGCCAGTCATCAGCCATTTTTGCCAGTCATCAGCCATTTTTGCCAGTCATCAGCCATTTTTTTGCCAGTCATCAGCCATTTTTTTGCCAGTCATCAGCTATTTTTGCCAGTCATCTGCCATTTTGGCCAGTCATCAGCCGTTTTGGTGTGTTCGTTTTAACCTGAACTTACAAGGGGTTCTTCAACGTGGTGCAGTGTGCTCTCGGAACTTCCAGTCCTCATCGCTATCTGTGAGACGTCGGAATTCACCGAAGCAGGATAAAATTACGAATTCGAAAAGGAAAAAATTCCACCTCTCTGTAGCGGTATTCGAACCTATAACTTTCCTGTTCAGAGATCGACGTCTTGCCTCTTACTACCCAGCCCCCTTGGCAACAGTGAGTAGGAGGTTGAGATAAAAGGAGCTGAGAGAGGTGGTGTTGATGGAGGGGTTGAAAGAGGATGGTATGTCATTAATTTATGGAGAATAAAATAAAAGATACAATCACATCACGCATTGTTTGCGGAATATATGAAATATAGTTTTACTATTAATATTTTTTCATATTTATAGTTATGTGGTCAGTACTACGTTAATCCGTTTGTCTTAAAACACAAAGCAAACACTTACCGATTTAAGACTGATTGAATATAGAATCGGTCGGCCTAGAAAACGAATCGGAGCTGATGTTCCCTCAGTGGACCAGTTTAAAGTAGGTCTAGTTTACAGCACGAGCAGTTTACAGTAGGACCAGTTTACAGCAAGACCAGTTTACAGTAGGACTAGTTTACAGCAGGACCAGTTACAGTAGAACTAGTTAACAGCAAGACCAGTTTACAGCAGGACCAGTTTACACCAAGACCAATTTACAGTAGGACCAGTTTACAGCAGGACCAGTTTACAGTAAAACTAGTTTACAGCAGGACGAGTTACAGTAGAATTAGTTTACAGCAAGACCAGTTTACAGTTAAACTAATTTACAGCAGGACCAGTTTACAGCAGAACCAGTTTACAGTAGAACTAGTTTACAGCAGAACCAGTTTACAGTAGAGCTAGTTTACAGCAAAACCAGTTTACAGCAGGACCAGTTTACAGTAGGACCAGATTGCAGTAGGACCAGTTTACAGTAGAACCAGTTTACAGTAGGACCAGTTTACAGCAGGACCAGTTTACAGTAGAACTAGTTTACAGCAGGACCAGTTTACAGTAGGACCAGTTTACAGTAGGACCAGATTGCAGTAGGACCAGTTTACAGTAAGACCAGTTTACAGAAGGACCAGTTTACAGCAGGACCAGTTTACATTAGTACCAGTTTACAGTAGAACTAGTTTACAGCAGGCCCAGTTTACAGTAGAACTAGTTTACAGCAGGACCAGTTTACAGCAGTGCCAGTTTACAGTAGAACTAGTTTACAGCAGGACCAGTCTACAGCAGGACCAGTTTAAGTAGGATCAGTTTACAGTAGAACTAATTTACAGTAGAACTAGTTTACAGCAGGACCAGTTTACAGTAGAATTAGTTTACAGTAAAACTAGTTTACAGTAGAACTAGTTTACAGTAGAACTAGTTTACAGTAGTACCAGTTTACAGTAGAACTAGTTTACAGTAGAACTAGTTTACAGTAGAACTAGTTTTACAGTAGAACTAGCTTACAGCAGGACCAGTTTACAGTAGAACTAGTTTACAGCAGTACCAGTTTACAGTAGAACTAGTTTACAACAGGACCAGTTTACAGTAGAATTAGTTTACAATAGAACTAGTTTACAGTAGAACTAGTTTACAGTAGACCTAGTTTACAGCAGTACCAATTTACAGTAGGACAAGTTTACAGTAGAACTAGTTTACAGTAGAATTAGTTTACAGCAGTACCAGTTTACAGTAGAACTAGTTTAAAGTAGAACTAGTTTACAGCAGAACCAGTTTAAGTAGGATCAGTTTGCAGTAGGACCAGTTTAAGTAGGATCAGGTTGCAGTAGGACCAGTTTAAGTAGGATCAGTTTGCAGTAGAACTAGTTTACAGTACAACTAGTTTACAGTAGAACTAGTTTACAGTAGAACTAGTTTACAGCAGGACCAGTTTAAGTAGGATCAGTTTGCAGTAGAACTAGTTTACAGTAGAACTATTTTACAGCAGTACCAGTTTCCAGCAGGACCAGTTTACAGTAGAACTAGTTTACAGTAGGACTAGTTTACAGCAGGTCCAGTTTACAGTAGGACTAGTTTATAGCAGCACTAATTTACAGCAGGACCAGTTTACAGCAGGACCAGTTTACAGTAGTGCTAGTTTACAGCAGAACCAGTTTACAATAGAGATAGTTTACAGCAGGACCAGTTTACAGTAGGACAAATTTACAGGAGGACCAACTACAGTAGAACTAGATAACAGCAGGACCAGTTTACAGTAGGACCAGGTTACAGTAAGACTAGTTTACAGCAGGACCAGTTTACAGTAGGACTAGTTTACAAAAGGACCAGTTTACAATAGGACTAGTTTATAGTATGACCAGTTTACAGTAGAACTAGTTTAAAGCAGGACCACTTTCCAGTAGGACTAGTCTACAGCAGGACTATTTTACAGCAGGACCACTTTACAGTAGGACTAGTTTACAGCACGATCAGTTTACAGTAGGACTAGTGTATAGCAGCACCAGTTTACAGTAGGACCAGTTTACAGCAAGACCACTTTACAGTTAGACTAGTTTACAGCAGGACCAGTTTACAGTAGAACTAGTTTACAGCAGGACCAGTTTACAGTAGAACTAGTTTACAGCAGTGCCAATTTACAGTAGAATTAGTTTACAGCAGGACAAGTTTACAGCGGGACCAGTTTACAGTAACCAGATTACAGTAGCACCAGATTACAGTAGGACCAGTTTACAGTAGGACCAGATTACAGTAGGACCAGTTTACAGTAGTACCAGATTACAGTAGGACCATTTTACAAAAAGACCAGTTTACTGTAGGACCAGTTTACAGCAGGACCAGTTTACAGCAGGACTATCCTACAGTAGGACCAGAATACAGTAAAACCAGTTCACAGTAACACCAGTTTAAAATAGGACAGTTTACTGCAGGACCAATTTACATTACGACCAGTTTACAGAAACACCAATTTACAGCACGAGCAGTTTGCAGTAGGACCAGATTACAGCAACACTAGTTTACTGTAGGACCAGACTACAGTAACACTAGTTTACTGTATGCCCAGATTACAGAACACTAGTTTATTGTAGGACCAGATTACAGTAACACTAGTTTATTGTAGGACCAGATTACAATAACACCACTTTACAGTAGGACCAGATTATAGTAACACTAGTTTACTGTAGGACCAGATTACAGTAACAGTAGTTTACTGTAGGACCAGATTATAGTAACACTAGTTTAATGTAGGACCAGATTACAATAACACTACTTTACTGAAGGACCAGATTACAGTAACACTAGTTTACTGCAGGACCAGATAACAGTAACACCACTTTACAGTAGGACCAGATTACAGTAACACTAGTTTACTGTAGGACCAGATTACAGTAACATTAGTTTACTGTAGGACCAGATTACAGTAATACTAGTTTACAGTAGGACCAGATTACAGTAACACTAGTTTACTGTAGGACCAAATTACAGTAACATTAGTTTACTGTAGGACCAGATTACAGTAACACTAGGTTACAGTAGGACCAGATTACAGTAACACCACTTTACAGTAGGACCAGATTAATGTAACACTAGTTAACACTAGGATCATTTTACAGTAGGCAATTGTTTTAGAAATGAATGTCCCTACATAACTTCTGTTTCCCCGCCTGATGAGCGTTGTATAATGCGCACGTTTTGTGGATGTGACGACAATCAAGGAAGAGTGACATCGGTTAATTAAGCGATCAATTTCTACAGAATTTGTTTGACAATTTCCAGAAACGCTAAGTCAGGGGAATACGGTGGATGGTCGTGAAAATGCTTCCGTACATCCCCGCTAACATTTCGTGCGTTTCCATCGCCGCTTTCCCAAATTCATAGAAGAAATTCATGTTCACTAGTGGCTCCATTACTTTGTGATACTGCCTCTCACGTTTAACGCTCGACTACCCACAGCGGGTTTACCCTAACTGTCATATGTACTCCACGCTAGGTGGCGCTTCTCGACGTGTCTCTGGATAACCATGTACATGCGCGCGCACCAGGTCCGTGTTAAGGTACGATATCGCACCATTCACTGCACACATTTCATATATACGCCATGCTCGACGTGTGAAGGCTATTTTTTTATCTTCTTTATTTAATATCACTGCATTTGATAAGTTATCCTTTCTTTCATTTTTATATTGACGTTCACGAGGTTGCTACTCGTCTTCTTCACCCGCCTTTAGAAGAACATTATGTGGGCTTAGATACGTTGTGTTTACTACCTAACTCTGACTTATATACCTTTCGACCCGACACATCAGACTTCAGCCCGATTTTTTTAAGAATAGTGATGTCGTCCATTTTCAATCTCTATTCATTTAGCCAGACTTTTTAGTCTGTTTCTAGAAGCACCACTTATAGGTGGCGCAGGGTCTTGGTCAGCTATTTTCTTCGCCACTCCTGACGCTACAGTCAGCTCTGAGTCGCTGACCTCATTTACGGGTGGACGTCTTAACCGTTAATAAGTTATTTACTTAAGTAAGGCTCTTGCTGCTAAGCTTAATGGCATACAGGTGTGTTTGCACGTTCGTGATAGTTGGTGTGTTTCAAATATTTCGATGTGTTATATTTATTTGGTCATGCCTGATGTAGAACCGTTTAATGAAGCGTCAAATTTAACCACAAAAATTGCGTGCGGTAGGTAGCTATTTGTTTAATGTGTGGTCACATTTAGCACACTTTGTAGTTTTGTTGTGCTGTGGTAACGTTCCAGCGAACAAAGTATCAGATGTGTTGGTAAAGGTAGAGGTAGAGTAAGAGATTTGCATCCGCGTATTAGCGTGCGAGTTTTTCATCAATATACGCTCAGCCGCCTATCCTGAAGTTTTCGGAGACTTCTGGATAGGCTCACTTCAAGCTTCAAAACTCATGATGCGAAGCGGCATTCCTCACCTTCCCAGGGCACACCCCTGGCTACTATTTCTGCCAGCGGCTTGGTTGACCGTGGGTTTTTTATTCCAACCATGAGTACGACTCACACTTCTTCCAGCTGAAATCGAACATGGGTTGTCCGAACGTCGGTAGCCCAGTCGAGTGGTTTTCACAAACATGGCTACTGAGTCTCCCTATGTGTTGGTGTCAATTGTGAGTTTCAGATCTTTCTTTTCTTCATGTTGTTATCTGCCTATTTTTTTTTACAGATCCCTCTTTTTCTTCGCTCTTCATCTGTCTCTCTTGTTCCCTGTCTATGTTCGCAGATCTCTCTCTTTCCTCGCTCTTCATCTTTGTCTCTCTTGTTCCCTGTCTATGTTCGCAGATCTCTCTCTTTCCTCGCTCTTCATCTCTGTCTCTCTTGTTCCCTGTCTATGTTCGCAGATCTCTCTCTTTCCTCGCTCTTCATCTGTGTCTCTCTTGTTCCCTGTCTATGTTCGCAGATCTCTCTCTTTCCTCGCTCTTCATCTTTGTCTCTCTTGTTCCCTGTCTATGTTCGCAGATCTCTCTCTTTCCTCGCTCTTCATCTCTGTCTCTCTTGTTCCCTGTCTATGTTCGCAGATCTCTCTCTTTCCTCGCTCTTCATCTCTGTCTCTCTTGTTCCCTGTCTATGTTCGCAGATCTCTCTCTTTCCTCGCTCTTCATCTGTCTCTCTTGTTCCCTGTCTATGTTCGCAGATCTCTCTCTTTCCTCGCTCTTCATCTCTGTCTCTCTTGTTCCCTGTCTATGTTCGCAGATCTCTCTCTCTCTTTCCTCGCTCTCCGTCTCTGTCTCTCTTGTTCCCTGTCTATGTTCGCAGATCTCTCTCTCTCTCTCTTTCCTCGCTCTCCGTCTCTGTCTCTCTTGTTCCCTGTCTATGTTCGCAGATCTCTCTCTCTTTTTCCTCGCTCTCCGTCTCTGTCTCTCTTGCTCCCTGTCTATGTTCGCAGATCTCTCTCTTTCCTCGCTCTTCATCTCTGTCTCTCTTGTTCCCTGTCTATGTTCGCAGATCTCTCTCTCTCTTTCCTCGCTCTCCGTCTCTGTCTCTCTTGTTCCCTGTCTATGTTCGCAGATCTCTCTCTCTCTCTCTCTTTCCTCGCTCTTCATCTCTGTCTCTCTTGTCCAAGTCTATGTTCGCAGATCTCTCTCTTTCCTCTCTCTTCATCTCTATCTCTCTTGTTCTCTGCGTCCACAAAGACCACTACATCCGTATTCGGCATTTGTAGATTAACTTGACAATTGTTGATCAAGCAGCAGCCATTTTTGCGCAACTCTTTTCGATTCTTAACCGCCGTGGCTATTTTAATGTACGCAGGTGTTGAATCATGGACAGTAAAACAAACAAATGAAGAGACGAATGCCACAGAGATGGGATTTCTCAGAAGAATATTGAAAGTTCCCTGAACAGCTAAAAAGACCAATGATGAAATTCTCAAAGAGACCAACACAAAATGTGACTCCTAAAAAACATCAGAAAGAAACAATCAACATTTTTCGGGCATATCATAGAAAGAGGAAAGTTGGAATACTTGGTTACAGCTGGCAAAATACAGGGAAAGAGAGATCGGGGACGACAAAAGGGGAAGATACTAGATATCATGGTGTAATGGCACGGAAAACAGTCAATATAATATTAATTTCATTAAGTCGAAATATATAATATTAATTTCAATAAGTAGAAATATCATATAATATTAATTGTAATAAGTCGAAATCATCATCGAGTGCCGTCTCCGCAACGAAGGTTGGCTACCAAGGAGTCTCATTCTGCTCTGTCTCTTGCTTTGATAGTGCAGGTTGTCATAGGCTGATTTGTCCATCTTTTGATGTTACTCGTTCATGTTAGTCTTGGTCTGCCTCTGCCTCTTTTACCTTGTATTTTCCCCTCCAGGATTCCTTTTAGTAGGCTGTTGTGTCTTTTAACATGCCCCAAAAATCGCATTTGTCTTGTTTGAATTGTATTTATTAGTTCTCTTTTCATTTTTAGCTGTTTTAAGACTTCGTCGTTTGTTTTCTTTTCCTTCCATCCAATTCTACCTATTCTTCTATATATACATGTTTCAAAGGCTTCAATTCTCTGTTCTGTTTTCTTGTCCAATGTCCATGTTTCTGCACCATATAGGAATATTGAGAAGATGTAACATTTTGCTATTCTTAGTTTTAGCCCTGGTGTTATCTGTTTTGATGTTAGTATGTTCTTCATGACATTAAAATTACTTTTTGCCATTCCTAATCTTTTGTTTATTTCAGTTGTACATTTTCCATCACTGGTTATAGTATGTCCAAGGTAGTTGTAGTTCTGAACTGTCTCCAGGTCTATTCCTTCAATTTTGATATCCATTTGTGTGTTTTGAGTATCTTCTTTGTTTATGATCATAGTTTTAGTCTTTTTGATATTCATATCTAGTCCATATTTTTTGCTTATCATGTTTATTTCATTAAGTAATTGTTGTAGGTCTTTAGGATTTTCTACTAGTAGAACAGTATCATCAGCATATCTTAGGTTTTTGATTATCTTTCCATTAATGTTTAGGCCTGGCATCTCTTTGATGTTTTTAAAGATTTGCTCAGTGTATAGATTGAACATGCTTGGTGAGATAGGATGCATCCCTGTCTTAAGTCGAAATATCATATAATATTAATTTCAATAAGTCGAAATATCAGATAATATTAATTTCAATAAGTAGAAATATCAGATAATATTAATTTCAATAAGTAGAAATATCATATAATATTAATTTCAATAAGTAGAAATATCATATAATATTAATTTCAATAAGTAGAAATATCATTTCATTATTCAACATGTAAGCGGTCCGTTGGTCTAAATATGACAATTTCACAAACAGGGTCTCCAATATTAACATACAAGATGACAAGCTGGTGTACATTACTTCCAAACAATTTGTCTACGAAACAAGATGTCTATAACGGTGGTCCTTAACAAGAAGTCTAAATCACCTCGACAAACCCAACCCAAGTTGTTCTAAAAAAACTTCGCGACAGAGCCGCCTCTGTGCTAACTCACGACTGACTCTAGTTCTTATTTCATTGCACTGATAAATGAGCTCTGTGGCTGTTCCCGTACGAAATGGCCGGACTTTATGCAAGTACTTGGCTTTCCTTGTCCGTTCGTGGCGTGGGCTTGATTGAATTTGCTTGAAATATGGCTGCCATGTTTTCATGGACACAGTGTGGTGTGAGACTTCTGGTTTGTTTCTGCGTGTCGTTTTTGGGGATAAATTGGAGAAGTGTTGGGGATAGAGACGGGAAAACAAGGAGAATTAATGAGTGAGACTTAGAGCAAGACAGCTCTGCAGACAGACAAAGCACTGCGCTGGTTTTGTATTTTGTTTTCTTTTGGTGTGTTTTATGTTCTCTTTTATATTTCAGAATCCGGTGAAAATTGGATGTTCTGGACATTTCTCATCGGTTTGCCTCACAGATGGCGCTTTGTGTGACGTCAGATATCTCACTTGTCCATCCCTTGAAAGGTGTTCCTTTACCTCTATTGTTCTTGCATTTTGTTCTGTATTTATGTGAGTAAGAATATCACAGCAAGTGACATAAAAGAGAGAAACCTCGCACATCTTGTTTTCTGTGTGTTTCACTAGTCCATGTGGTCTTCATCTATCACTTCTGTTCTGGCATCTTCTTCTGTACTTGCATCTTGTTCTGTACTTGCACCTTGTTCTGTACTTGCACCTTGTTCTGTATTTTCAACTTCTTCTACACTTGCACCTTGTTCTGTACTTGCATCTTGTTCTGTACTTGCACCTTGTTCCGTACTTGCATCTTGTTCTGTACTTGCACCTTGTTCTGTACTTGCATCTTGTTCTGTACTTGCATCTTGTTCTGTACTTGCATCTTGTTCTGTACTTACACCTTGTTCTGTACTTGCACCTTGTTCTGTACTTGCATCTTGTTCTGTACTTGCATCTTGTTCTGAACTTGCACCTTGTTCTGTACTTGCATCTTGTTCTGTACTTGCATCTTGTTCTGTACTTGCACCTTGTTCTGTACTTGCATCTTGTTCTGTACTTGCACCTTGTTCTGTACTTGCACCTTGTTCTGTACTTGCACCTTGTTCTGTACTTGCATCTTGTATTGTTCTTGCATCTTGTTATCTGTGTGTTTCACTAGCCAATCTATATGGTGGCCTTCATCTATCACTTCTGTTCTGGCATCTTGTTCTGTACTTGCATCTTGTTCTGTACTTGCATCTTGTTCTGTACTTGCATCTTGTTTTCTGTGTATTTCACTAGCCAATCTATATGGTGGCCTTCATCTGTCACTTCAATTCTGGCATCGTGTTCTGCACTTACGATAATAAAAATGTCGCATCATGACAAAAGGCACGAAACAATGAGCAAGGGCGGACCTCTAGATCACGTGGCTGCAGCTCGCAAGCCTGATCTAATGAGAGTCTCAGCGGTGCTGATGAGCAGTAAAAGCGTATAAAGGAAAAAAAAAGACATAGTTACTGCGTAACGTAAGTGAGGGACTAAACAATCGAACGACATTTCTGCTCAATAGGCCTTCAACGAGAACAGCTGACAACACACACATAAAAAGGTATGCAAATAAACTTAGCATTACGTATGAGAATAATAATTAAATAACTACAAAGGATAGAAAATAATATTTAAAATGAATAAAAAGGAACTCCTCTGCAGTGGTTGCTTGTGGCTGGGTCACGAGGGAAGTGAGCCCTGCGAATCAATTCAGAGGAAGAGGTATGTTTACAGCACTAGGAGAAAATGACAAATAATCAACAACAGAAAAAACAAACAAAGAACAGATTATGGACCAAAGCAGGATCGAACCCGTACTCAGTGTCACAGGGCCTTGCCACGAGAAACCAGGTGAGAACATGGAGAGAGTTCTAGAATTGTATCGTGCTAGGAAGCTTTGTTCACGACATCTTTCTATCTCTCTCTTCCCCTCTCTCTCTTTTCTCCCCCTCTCCATCTTTTCTCCCCCTCTCCATTTTGTTTCTTATTTTTTTTTTTTACCTCATGCTAGTTACTGTTCTCTTTTTAAATGTCTTAGTTGTTCAGTCTTTGATATCATCTCTCCCATTTGTTTTTTTCCTGTCATCAAGTTTGTGAGAACGCGATACAGTCCTTTTAATGACTCACATTACATGAATGTTGAGTATTACAACCAAAGAACAGACATTTCTAAATAGCTTGTCTAAATACAACTTTGAACTTACGATGTATGATACAATCAGAAATACAGAAAGCTTGGAAAGAAAAGGAAAAGGCCAACCGATCAATATATTATAAATAAAAAATAAAGACTTGAATTAGATATACACTTAGAAAACCTGATGATAGCACATCAGAACGGGTATTGTCACATAACCTACAGAGAGAAAGAAAAGTCTTCTTATCTTTCCTTCCTCTTTTTCCCTTTCAGCATCAAGGTGAGGTATAATTTGCGCCTTTTGCTCTTCTGTTGGCCTCTGCTGCTGTTATATTTCCCTGTGTTCTAATATTTCGTCGATCCATCTTTTTCATAGTCGGCCTTTGGGTCTGGTGTTCTCGCAACCTTTATTTAAGGTTCATGTGTTTTGATCTTTCTGCCTTACCACATGGCTAAACTATTTCATCTGTTGTTTCTTTATGTATTTTGTGGAGGGGATTATTCCTATCTTTTTTTTTCATTCTCCATTTCTGATCTTATCTCTCAGGCTGTTTCCTGTCTTTCTATTATTCCTGCATCTAGGGTCCAGGAGAAAAGTGACTGCCCAAATATACATCATCATCATCAAGTACCGGGCCTGCTGGCGTAGGTGATCATGTCTCTCCACAGCCTTCAATCGCGGCAGCTATTTATCATTTCTGTTGTTGACCTTCTGCCAAGCCATTCTCTTAAGCTATCCGTTATTTTTTCTCTTTACTTCCCTCTATCTCTTCGTCCCTCAATTTTTCCAGATGTTACAATATATTCCAGTTGTTCTCTTCCTATTACATGACCAAAAAATGATGATTGTTTCTTCCTAATATTGGAAATTACCTCTCTTTTTGCTTTGACCTCTCTCATAACATCTTCATTACTCTTTTTACCTGTCCATGTTACTCTCAACATTCTTCTGTAAAACCACATTTCTACAGACTCCAGTAATTTTCTTATCTGTTGTCCTATGGTCCATGATTCGCATCCATATGTTAAGACTGGCTCTACGTAACATTTAAGAACTCTTTTTCTTGTTTCTATTGTCAAAAATGGATTGCATAGTATCTTCCTCATTTTTTGGAAAGCTGCCTTTGCCTGAGCCATTTTGCATCTCACCTCTTTTGTACATCTTCCGCCTAAGGTTAACAAAGTTCCCAAATATTTAAATTTATTTACCTGTTTTAATATTGTTCCACTTGTCTTTATTTTGCACTGAAGTGATGTCTTTTTCTTTGTTGTTACCATTACCTCTGTCCTTTTTGCTATTAAGGCTGAGTTCTTTATTTTTGCTTTCTTTCACTATAATGTCCATCATTTCTTCTAACTCATTTTCACTCTTAGCGATTAAGACTGTATCATCAGCATACCTTATATTATTTATATTATGATCTCCAATTGTTATTCCAGGCATGCCCCTTATGGATCTTAAAATAATCTCACCACAAATATTAAACAAATCTGGTGACAGCACACAACCTTGTCTAACACCCTGTTTTATTTCTTGAAATATTCCCAGTTGGTTTCCAGTTCTTATGGCCGCTGTTTGTTGCCAGTACATGTTCTTTATTATTCTTAGATCTTTGCTGTCCACGTTTATGCTTTCTAAAGTTTTGATTATTTCTTGGTGCTTTACTTTGTCAAATGCCTTGGTGTAATCAATGAAACATAGGTATAGATCTGTTTTCACCTCTATGGCTCTTTCTACTAAAGATCTTATGATATAAATGGCATTGCTCGTTCCTTTATCTCTAACAAAACCACACTGTTCATCGCTAATTTCTGGACTGATTTTGTTTCGCATTCTTCGCATGATGATTCTTAGTAATATCTTAGTCATATGACTCATAAGGCTTATTGTGTGATGATCATTGCATTCAATCGCATCCGATTTCTTTGGTAGGGCTATGAATATTGATTTGAGTATGTCGTCTGGTATATATCCACTGTTGTAGATATCATCCAATATTTTTTGTTATTATTTCTATTCCAAAATCATCCATGGCTTCAATCTCTTCTTTAGTTACATTATCTGGTCCATGAGCTTTACCTGCTTTCATATTGCGCAAGGCGTCTTCCACTTCTTCTCTGAGTATTTCTGGTCCTTCTCCGTTATCCTTAATTCCAATAATTCAAATATACATAGAAAAAGAAACCATGAAAATGTCCAAGGATTTTGGTCTCGGCTGAAAAGAAATAGAAAAACTCCACCAAAAAAATGAATGGACAAAGAGATCATGTTCATTGTCTCTGCATCCAGTGGAGGTCTGAAGTATTTTGATTGATTTAATAGAAGTGACTGAGTCAGAAATTCTGAAGTGTTTTGATTGATTTGGTAGAAGTGACTGTGTCAGAAATTCTGAAGTGTTTTGATTGATTTGATACAAGTGACTGTGTCAGAAATTCTGAAGTGTTTTGATAGAAGTGACTGTGTCAGAAATTCTGAAGTGTTTTGATAGAAGTGACTGTATCAGAAATTCTGAAGTGTTTTGATTGATTTGATAGAAGTGAATGTGTCAGAAATTCTGAAGTGTTTTGATAGAAGTGACTGTGTCAGAAATTCTGAAGTGTTTTGATAGAAGTGACTGTGTCAGAAAGTCTGAAGTGTTTTGATTGATTTGATAGAAGTGAATGTGTCATAAATTCTTGAGTGTTTTGATAGAAGTGACTGTGTCAGAAATTCTGAAGTGTTTTGATTGATTTGATAGAAGTGACTGTGTCAGAAATTCTGAAGTGTTTTGATTGATTTGATAGAAGTGACTGTGTCAGAATTCTGAAGTGTTTTGATTGATTTGATAGAAGTGACTGTGTCAGAAATTCTGAAGTGTTTGTTCATGATTTGTGAAGTTAGTGAGTCAAATACCTTTTCATAAGATGAATCGATTAGAGCTGTGATTGAACACATGCTCACTTTATCGCCTAGTCTGCAAGCTACCCACAAGGCTACCAAGCATATCTAATCTGGAAGATATAGGCTAAAGTTGAACGTACATTTGTCCGACCACGAAGTAGCCAAAAATCAAATCAATTCATTGCTATCAAAATATCGAAATTCCAGAATGTTAAACAACAAAAAACAAAAAACCCACCATTTATTTTCTTGTATTTCTTTTCACGTCTACATTTGCTAGTTTTTATTTACAGATATATGGTTTGATTGACGTTTCTAATTTCAAGCCAAACGTATCAAGTGCCAGTGAATGAATGGTAGAATTAGTACCATTCCTGTAAATCTTACTGACTGACCATTGTCTGTGGTAAATGGCTGTGTAACTCACGCATGATTACTTTCTAGATATGACATCTTTTATTTGGCCTTTTCTTCAGATCAGTGGTGGCCAGATTGGCCGAGGGCCAGATTATAGTTAAAGCTATAACCCTCTAGAGGACCAAACTTAAATCGTCAACAATTACATGATGTGATTTAGTAGTAAATAAATAATGCTTGTACGCTACCACCTGATACTGGCAGGAAATCAACTTGCCATCGCCAACGTAAACAAAGCATTTGATTATTGTTGACATCAGTATCCTTTTATTTATTTTTTTTTCTTTAACCGTCTGGAACAAGTGTTCTTAATTATGGGTATTTAATATAGGGGGCTATGTGGGCATTTCAAGTGCCAAGAAAAATATATTGGCGGGCCGGAATTGACCCCAGGCCGCTATTTTGTCACCATTGCTTCAGATGCTTAAGAACATTTAAAAAAATGATTGCCAATGAAATTTTGGGAGTATGTTAAAAGACACTGCAGCCTAATAAAAGTAATCTTTGAAGGAAAAATACAAGGTAAAAGAGGCAGAGGCAGACCAAGACTAACATGGACAAGTAACATGAAAAGATGGACAGGTCAGCCTTTGACAACCTGCACCATCATCAAAGCAAGCTAGAGAGCAGAATGGCGCTCCATGGTAGCCAACCTTCGATGTGTATGTGTGTGAGAATGTATGTATGTATATCTGTATACGTATTTGTATGTATCAAATATTCACAAACACAAGAATATTCTTTATCAGACTTATCGCTCTTCGTAAAATTGAATAAACCAGTGGCGTCCATAGTTGACAGAATTGGCTCTCTAACGCATGAATGAACAAAAACCTGGCACGTTGGATGAACCTACGGTCTCAACAACTTTGAACTATTTTGTCACGTGACTTCAAGTGTCCAAGTGGAAAATGTTCAATAAAAACTATAAAGAATAATATAAAGACTATAATAGACAGTAAAAACTAATTTTCTATTGTCCTAACGTGCTACATCGAACGTGTTCTACTAAATGGAAGCGAATCATGGACGATAGGTAAAACAGCACAAAGAAAATTAGAGGCACATGAGATGTGGTTTATCAGAAGAATGCTACGAATTCCATAGAAAGTGAATATTACAAATGAAGAATGTTTAAATGAAGGTGGATAAACTAGAAATATAATCAAAATCATAAGGAAGATACAATCTACATTTATTGGACATATCATGCGAAAAGAAGGCATTGGGAATACTATAACAAAAGGCAGAATAGAAAAACGAGCAGAGGAAAACCAAAAGAAACATTACTGAGCAGCTTTTTCAAATGGCATAAGAAAAGACGATCGACTTAACATACAAAGGACCATTGACTTAAATTATGACATGTATGAAGAACCGAGTAAAGTGGAGAGAGACGATCACCGACGCCAGCTGGTATGGCACCTGATAATGATGATGATTTGTTTTAGAAAACTTAATATGGAAGAATTAACCAAGAAACTAGCAAGCATTGATGACTGTTTTATGTGGAACATACGCACAGGGCTAACATTGATGACTGTTTTATGTGGAACATACGCACAGGGCTAACATTGATGACTGTTTTATGTGGAACATACGCACAGGGCTAACATTGATGACTGTTTTATGTGGAACATACGCACAGGGCTAACATTGATGACTGTTTTATGTGGAACATATGCACAGGGCTAACATTGATGACTGTTTTATGTGGAACACATGCACAGGGCTAACATTGATGACTGTTTTATGTGGAACACATGCACAGGGCTAACATTGATGACTGTTTTATATGGAACATACGCACAGGGCTAACATTGATGACTGTTTTATGTGGAACATACGCACAGGGCTAACATTGTCAAACAAGTCAACACAAAGTAAAAAAATTCGCGCTTGGAAGCGAGGCGCAGCAGGGCCGGACGTTGCCAGCGACTCAAAACTGACGTCCTGCCTCGGGATTGGTGAACTAGAACCATCTAGGCCCCACTCCACCTCTCTGTGGTGCCCCTAGAAACAGACTAATGTCTCTTCTGGTCAACCAAATATGGATCGAAGAGGGAAGACAACCGGGTACTCAAAAATAACATCCTGAAGTCGGATGTTGAGCCAAGAAAGCAAATATGACAGTTCTACTGCAATCTACATCACAACGTACCTACACCAACTTAACGTCCTTCTAAGGACGAATAGCAAAGAGGACAAGTCCATCCTTTAGTGGTTATGAACGCCACAAAGGAAACAAGAAAGCAAGAAAGAAATAAAAAGAAATAAAGAAAAGAAAAAAAGTAAGAAAAAAAGAAAGAAAGAAAGAAAGAAAGAAAGAAAGAAAGAAAGAAAGAAAGAAAGAAAGAAAGAAAGAAAGAAAGAAAGAAAGAAAGAAAAGAAAGAAAGAAAGAAAAAAAAAGCAATGTGTTAAAATGCAAAAAACTTTTGTGGTTAAAGTTTGAGTATCGCATGCCCTGATACTCTCAAATTTGCCACAATCTTTGATGTGTTCATTCTTTTTTCCTTCCTCATCTGTCTTTCAGCGTCGAGGGGAGATATAATTTGCGGTCTTTTGCTCTTCTATTCGCCTCTGCTGCTGTTATGTCTCCTAGTGCTTCTAATATTCCATCGACGCATCTTTTTCGATGTCAACCCTTGGGTCTGGTGTTCTCACAACGTTTGTTGAAGGCTCGTTGTGTTGCGTTTTGTTCTTTCTGCCTTGTCACGTGGCCAAACCATTTTATCTGTTGTTTCCTTATATATTCTATGGCGGGGGCTATTCCTAGCTTTTTTCTCAGTTCTTCATTTCTGATCTTATCTCTCAGACTGTTTCCTGTCATTCGTCTAACACATTTCATCTCTGTAGAGGTTATTTGTCTTATTGTTCTTGCATCTAGGGTCCAGGTCTGGCATTGGTAGCACAACGTTGGGATGAAGATTGTATTGTATAGTGCTCGTTTTGCCTCCAGAGTTATTTCCTTGTTGGACAATTGTGGTCCAACAATCTGTTCATTACAAGCATTAATTATTAAAATACCACTCATACATAATTAACTACTTTAGTTATACACTTATTACTACTTTTTGTATCTAGTGTGACAAATTGAAACCACGTCTATAACATATCAGTTTAAAGAACGAGTGGAATGTTCTAGGCTCTGAACATCTGCGCATCCTTTAACACTTGAAGATTTGAAGATTTCAAGAATAGAATTGCTGGGTATCGGCAAGACACCGGCCTCGAGGTAGAGAGGCCGTGGGTTCAAATCCTGGCTGCATCAGTTAGGATTTTTATGTATGATTTATCTCTGCTGTAACCACTCCTGGTCTCAGCAGCGAGGCCCGGCTTGAAACGTCAATTACCCATCGATAGAAAGAATAAATCAGAATACCTCCAAAGTTGGAGTTATCTGCCTGTGCGGCGATGGATCCCCTGTGCACACGTTGCCTGGGAAAAACAGATTAACACGCACAATTTAGTTTTTCATTTCATCTTCATCATATTTTTTTTTTTTTTAGTAATTTATTATCAAAGTCCGGTGCTATGTAGTCTTTTTTCTTCTTCAAAATATATGGTAGTGCATCATGGACAACTGGAAAAAAAAACAACTGCTGGCCCTAAAGGTGGTGTTTTATCGAAGAATTTATGAGAAACTGAAAGAAGTAAAGAAACATTTTTTTTTAAAGATCAGGTTTAAAGAGGAACAAGAAGAAGAAATGGAGAAGGAAGAAAAAGAGGTGGAAAAAGAAGGCGAGGAGAAAGAGAAAGTGGAAGAAGAAGAGGAAGAAGGCAAAACGAAGTAAGTACGAGAGTAGGGGAAGAAGAGGAGGAGAAAAGGAAAGAAAAAGAAGATGACGAAAAAAAGAAGAGGACAAAAAGGTGGAGCAGGAAGAAAAAGAAGAGGAAGGGGAAGAAAATAAGAGGAGGAAGAAGAATAGCCCAAGAACAGAGTTAAATAATCATCATCTTATGAGAGGAAATAGCTGGAACATTCTACAAAAACTGCGGAGTGTGAGATGAGAGAAGAGATGGTTGAGCTAAAAAACAAAAATACAAAAAACTTAATAGAGTGGAGTATAACGAAATTACCAGCAGAAACGGTATAACAACAGTAGATACAGAAAGCTGTACAGTAGAAATGATTACCTTAGCCAGAAGGCATGGAGCTAGATAATGATGTTTCTAGTCCCAAACTTCTATCTTGTTATCTCACTAAAGGGTCAAATAAAACGGAAGTAAACAAACATATCTCAGAAACAGATAAGTCTCTGTTCTTTCTTTCTAAGCACATGTGTTGCGAAGTTCAGTTCACACACAAACCAAATGGAACTCGTGCTTGCAAGATGTGCTTATTGTTTCCCGTTCCACACACCGAGGGACCCCGGAGTGCTACAGATTTCAGTGTGCCTGCAGACTGAGGCAATAACTTGAGGTTTCGATATTTGTTTCCTCCCATTAACTCCAACTAGCTGACACTGCGATGTAGATTTCCTGCTGCTCTTTGAGAACTGACTGTGCCCCGTTTTGCCGTGTGTGTCTTCGGATTTCCTGCGTACCTGGGCCAGACCCAACTTCGCCAAATCTCGGGCGTGCTGTTAATTTATTTGGAATCTCGTTGTGCTAGCAATCAAGGCGAGGTTATACTGGTACATTTGTCTCTTTAACGTCCCTTATTATTCTTATAAATCTCCCCTCTTATTTCTACTCCAACTTTCTCACAATTTCTTGTCTTAGTTTCTCCCTACATCTTGCCAGTCTGTTTTTATTTCTTTCGAGCCTATAAATATTTCTTGTCACAAAATTTCACAATTTTTTTCTCTAAATATCTCACTATTTTTTGTCAAATCTCTTATTATTTTTTGACACATCTCTCGCGATTTCTTTTCATAATCTCTTATTGTTTATTGTTAAATTTCTCATTATTTCTTATCACATCTCTCGCTATTTCTTGTCACATCTCTCCCTATTTATTGTCACATCTCTAACTATTTCTTGCCACATCTCTCACAGTTTCTTGTCACATCTCTCCCTATGTCTTGTCACATCTCTCCCTATTTCTTGTCACATCTCTCCCTATGTCTTGTCACATCTGCCTCTATTTATTGTCAGATCTTTAACTATTTCTTGCCACATCTCTCACAGTTTCTTGTCACATCACTCTCTATTTATTGTCACATCTCTCCCTATTTCTTGTCACATCTCTCCCTATTTCTTGTCACATCTTTCCCTATTTCTTGTCAAATCGCTCCCTATTTCTAGTTATATCTCTCCCTATTTCTTTTAACATCTCCCATTATTTTGTATCACATTGCTGCCTATTTCTTTTCACATCTTTCCCTACTTCGTGTCACATTTCACCCTATTTCTAGTCACATCGCTCACTATTTCTGTTCAAATCTCTCACAATTTCATGTAACATCTCCCCCTATTTCTAACCACATAAAGCTATTTCTTGCCCTATCTGTCTTTATTTCTCTTCACATCTCTCTACATTTCTTGTCACAGCTGTCCTTATTTCTTGTCACATCTCTCCCTATTTCTAGTCAAATCTCTCCCTATTTCTAGTCACATCTCTTCCTATTTCTCGTCACATCTCTCACTATTTCTTATCACATCTGTCACTATTTCTTGTCACATCGCTCCCTAATTTTTGTCACTTCTCTCCCTATATCTTGTCATATCTCTTACTTTTCCTCTTAAAAAATCACTTTCCCTCCCTTATAATGAACCTTAATTGGATATAATGAATTATTTGTGATTTAAAGTAGCCAGGCATCTTGCACATCTCGACCCATTACATCCGATTTATGTAATTACACTTTATTTGCCTTCTTTTTTAGACTTAACTGGCTAGTCTGTTCCCACCACGGAAATGAGTGGAAGGATCTTAATTCTGATTCTGACGGCAGCTGTCAGCTATGGGTCGCTGACCGTTCTAGCCCAGGTCAGGTTGGGCGTCCTCCTCCATAAAACTTATCATCTAAATTTACATAATTTATGAAATGAGAAGCAAAAATAAAGACGCGTCTGTCCGCATTATCACTTTTAGTTTCTTCTACGCAAGTTCATAAACGTCACATCAACGCCATTTCCACATTTGTCGACTCTAGGCACAGACCATGAGAACAGGCAGCACCATTCATTGAAAGAAAATGAAAGTAAAAATAAAACATCTCGGGGAGTGCAAATGCATCCTTTCTGTAGCTAGCCCGCGAGGTCTTGGCGTGTTTGTGATCGAGGCTTTCATCACTGCTTCGGAAAAGATACACATGTTACCGCTGACAGGCGGATTGCCTCATTAGAGTGGAGGACACAACTGGATGCAGGAAGCAGAATATACCATCCGTGAGCTGTCATCAAAATCGTACATTATTATGATGGGTTAAAACGCCTCTGTTCGTTGGAGAGAAAACAGATGGGCTTCAGAAGATTAGCATGGGACTCTCCATGCTGCTGAAAGTTATGGCTGTTCGGTAGGGGAAAAGCAGGAAGATGAGTTTTGACAAGATGGTTATTAGTTACGCTCCCCACTCTCCAGCATTTTTTTTTTTTTTTTTGATTGATTTCGAAGCTTCTACGCATTCTTGGTGGGCTAAGTTCACAGGGGAATGCGTTCATTGCCTGCAGTTGTTTAATTGACATGTTGATGACTATTGGTGTGTGTAATTGTCTCAGACGAATGGCCAGAGCTTGGGTTTAATACATTAGCAAGGAAAGAAAGAAGAATACAAGGAAAGAAAAGAAAAGGAAAGAAAAAAAGAAAAAAGAAAAGAAAGAAAGAAAGAAATGTAAAAAAGAAAGAAAGCTCAGTAACGCCACATGGTAACAACATATACGAAATATAATGTTAGTGCCCATATTTTTTGCAGACGTTCAGCACATTATTCTTTGGCTAATTTGGTCAGCAACGCGCCAATACTGTGCTCTTTCCCAGGACATATCCAATTTATTTGTAAGAGTGGATGAACCTTTAAACTGTCGATCAGGATCAAACTGAGAGTCTTATCTTTGTAGTCCAGTTACATAACAACTGAGCTTCCGCGGCTCATACATGACATAGTTTAATTTGCTCAAGCGCTTAGCAACAAGGCAGCATATAAGGGCTTTTTATTATATTATTTTACAAAGCTTCCTTGGGTGGCATGTTGCCGCGTCCACCTGATAATGGTTCACTCTTTCTACTTCTGGCGTCCACCTGATAATGGTTCACTCTTTCTACTTCTGGCGTTCACCTGAACGAAACGAACGGTTAAAAAATTTTAAAACAAGTAAAGAACCCCGTCACGCCAAGTAGCATATAGGGAATATAGTGTTAGTGACCATAATTTGTATAGACCTTCGGCACATGATTTTTGGGGAAATTACCCAAAAATAAGGAACTCAGCCTTAATAGCAGAAAGACAGAAGTAATGGTAACAACAAAGAAAAAGACATCACCTCAGTGCAAAATAAAGACAAGTGGAACAATATTAAAACAGAAAAAGAGTGAATTTAAATATTTGGGAACTTTGTTAACCTCAGACGGAAGATGTACAACAGAGGTGAGATGCAGAATGGCTCAGGCAAAAGTAGCTTTCCAAAAAAATTAGGAATATACTATGCAATCCATTTTTGACAATAGAAACAAGAAAAAGAGTTCTTAAATGTTATGTACAGCCAGTCTTAACATATGGATGTGAATCATGGACAATAGGACAACAGACAAAAAAATCACTGGAGTCTGTAGAAATGTGGTTTTGCAAAAGAATGTTGAGAATACCATTGACAGATAAGAAAAGTAATGCAAACGTTCTGAAAGAGACCAAAGCAAAAAGAGAGCTAATTTCCAGTGTTAGGAAGAAACAATCATCATTTTTTTTTTGGCCATGTAATGAGAAGGAAACAGCTGGAATATATTGTAACAACTGGGAAAATTGAGGGACGAAGTGATAGAGGGAAGCAAAGAGAAGAGATACCTGACAGCTTAAGAGAATGGTTTGGCAGGTCAACAACAGAAATGATAAATAACTGTCGTGATCGAAAGTTGTGGAGAGACATGATCACCGACGCCAGCAGGCCCGGTACTTGATGATGATGATGAATATTAGAGCTAGTAGTAATGAATGTGATAAAATAATTATTTTAGTAATGATGACGGTAACAGAGTAAATGTACAGATGTTGTTAGAGGCGATGGTGGTGGTAGCGGTAGTCGTAGTAGTAGTAGTATTAGTAGTTGTAGTAGTAAAAGTAATAATAGTAATAATAGTTGTAGTTGTAGTAGTTTTATTAGTAATAGTAGTTGTAATAGTAGTATTTGTAATAGTGGTCGCAATAATTATTTTATTAGTGGTTGTAGAGATAGTACCCTTAGTTGCAGTGAAGCCAGCAGTAGCTGTTGTTGTAGTGGTGATGGTAGCAGTTGTAGATGAAGTAGTAGTGATAGAAGCAGTAGAAGTGGTGGTGATTGTTGTGTTGGGTAATTTTTTTTTTTTTTGCAGCAATAGCAGCAGTGGTTAAATTAGAGCTTAGAATTAGTGGCAGCTTTTGTCGTAGTCGAGGCAACAAAAGTAGTAGTAGTTGTAGTAGCAGTAGTAAATGTAGTATTAGCAGGAGCAGTAGTAGTGGTGGTAGTAACAGTAGTAGTAATAGTAGTAATAGTAATAGTAGCAATAGTAATAGTAGTAATAGTAGTAATAGTAATAATAGTAGTAGTAATAGTAATAGTAGTAATAATAGTAATAATAGTAGTAGTAATAGTAGTAATAGTAGTAATAGTAGTAATAGTAATAGTAGTAATAATAATAGTAGTAGTAGTAGTAGCAGCAGCAGCAGTAGTCGTAGTAGTAGTAGTAGTAGTAGAAGAAGTAGTAGTAGCAGTAGTAGTAATAGTAGTAATAATAGTAGTAGTAGCAGTACCAGTAGTAGTAGCAGTAGTAGTAATAGTAGTAGTAGTGGCAGTAGTAGTAGTAGTAGTAGTAGTAGTAGCAGTATCTGTAGTGGTATTAATCATAGTAGTACTAATACGTCCTTACCAACTATAATTATATATATAAAAAGTAAAAAAAAGTAAAGAGCCCTCGTCACTCCAAGTGACGTATAGGGAATATGGTGTTAGTGACCATAAATTTTATAGACCTTCAACACATGATTTTTGGTGTAATGTAGCCGGCATTACGTCCGTGCCGCTTTCCTTTCCCAGGAAAAATCAGGTACCCATTTAAGCCTGGGTGAACCCTGAAGCCGTCGGTTGGGGTCAAACACTTATATATTATATTTTTCGTGGATTGTCGTCAGTTATTGGTAGTGTGGGCGGTATCAAGCCATGTCGCCCTAATTTCGCAGGAAAAAAAAAACACTTTCATTCATCATTTCCCCATTTCCAGGGGCAGATAAACACTGATACCAGGAAATATAAACATACTGATATAGGCAAAACTGAAGCATATCTTAGATGTAAATTTAGACCAGAACAAGCCGCAAATTGGGCTAGTTAAATGGAGTGAGTGACTAATGCCTGACCGTTACATCACAATCAGCTATGAAAATTGACCATATATTTTACTTCCCTTCCTCTCTGTGGGAACATGGATAGCTCAGTGGTTAGTAAACTGCACTACTAACGACAAGAGATCGAGTTCAATCCTGATTGACGATCTCGTGGTTCACTCAGACTTAAACGAGTACTGGGCTTCTTTCGGGAAAGAATAACGGCACTGGCGTAATACCGACCACATTTACCCCTAAAACTATATGCCTGTTAGTGGGTATTAAAAATATAGACACTAACAGTACTAACACAAAATTTAGTTACGTCACGTGAAGTGACGGAGCTCTTTTTCTCTTCTTTTTTCTTTCTCTCTGTAGTAACATTCTATTTTATTCTCTTCACTAAACCTATTTCATTGCAGTTTGGAATTCCCTATATCCATTCACAGCATTTCCTAAAATGCATCGGTTAATTCTGTTGACAATGTCGCTCCGTTCACGCCATACGTATCTACACAGACGATATTGCAGACGTATCTACACAGACGATATACAGACGAATTCAAAAGATTCTGAGGTAACATATACATTCAGTAACATACCAGTCAGTATTGATAGTAAATAGTAGGCAAACCCGGTCAATAAAAAACTATGGTGAATTCAAATACACGGGGTCGAAATATGCTAAATTTTCTTGAAGAAACTGTGACATAACGAGAGAAATATTCTTCTTGAGACTAACTCAAAAAAAAAAACATAAAACATACGTGGAATGTTTTTTCAAAGCGCAGTTGTTTGAACGAAGATGACGTTCCATACATTTATATGTTATTTAAGGTTATAAATATGAGAGTTGTCCTGGATGATAGCAACAGCTGTCACTTCTTTTTAGCGACTGATTTGTGGAGAAATGTGTCGTGTTTGTGTCAGCGATAAAGCATGGCTGTCACATTAGAAACGTCAAACCGGCCTATAACGGTGTTTAACGGCTCTGGCTTACATATCTCCAAGACACGTAATCACTTCGCTTTCTTTTCTTTAAGCTTCCTGACTAGGGGTGTACTTAAAATGGCGGCAAGTAAAAATGAATATTCTGAACTAGGAAACGTAATGTGGAGGTTGTAATTGTTAGTGTGTCCTTGGGTGTAATCTCGTCTTTTTGGGTATACTCGTGGAAACACGTAATGATATTGTTTGTGTGGTTGATGTAATACCATGAGGTGGTTTGTGATTACGAGTTTTGTAATTACGAACTTGGCGATTACAAGTTTTGTAATTACGAAATTTGTGATTACGAACCTGGAATTACGAGCTTTGTGATTACGAGCTTTGTGATTACGAGTTTTGAAATTACGAACTTTGTGATTATGAGTTTTGTGATTACGAGCTTCGTGATTATGAGTTTTGTAATTACGAGTTTTGTAATTACGAAATTTGTGATTACGAGTTTTGAAATTACGAACTTTGTGATTACGACCTTTGTAATTACGAGCTTTGTGATTACGAGGTTTGTGATTACGAGCTTTGTGATTACGAGCTTTGTAATTACGAGGTTTGTGATTACGAGCTTTGTGATTACGAGCTTTGTGATTACGAGGTTTGTGATTACGAGCTTTGTGATTACGAGCTTTGTAATTACGAAATTTGTGATCACGAGTTTTGAAATTACGAATTTTGTGATTATGAGTTTTGTAATTAAGAACTTTCTGATTACGGGTTTTTTAATTATTAACTTTGTGATCACATCAGCATCATCATCATCATGTGCCATACCGGTTTGCGTAGGCGATCACGTACTTCCACAAACTTCTTTCTACAGTGCATCGTAACAGTTCTGTTGTTGACTGTTTTCCATGCCATGACACCAAGCTATCCAGTATTTTCTCTCATTGTCGTCCACGATCTCTCTTTCCTTGTATTTTGCCAGTTGTAACCAAGTATCCCAACTTTCCTCTTCTCATGATGTGCTCGACAAATGTTGATTGTTTCTTTCTGATGTTTTTTTAGGAGCTCCCTTTATTTGTGATTACGAGTTTTATAATTACGAAGCACACTCCTAGTCTCTCTTTCTCTCTCTTTCTCATTCCCTGTCTCTCTTTCTTTTATCTCTCTTTCTCTCTATTTTTCCTTCTCTCCTTCTCTCTCTCTCTTTCTCTCTCTCTCTCTACATTCAAGATGGTTAATGTTAAGCTATGTCTTTTCTCATGCCGTCTAGGTGAAGTTCACAGGCCACTCCAGGTCTTCATACTATCTCCACAGTTTTGTTTGTATATATCTGTATATGTCTGTCTATATCTGTCTATGTGTGTCTATGTCTGTCTATGCCTGTCTATGTCTGTCTATGCATGTCTATGTCTGTCTGTGCATGTATATGTCTGTCTATGTCTGTCTACGCCTGTCTATGGCTGTCTATGCATGTCTATATTTGTCTATGTCTATATTTGTCTATGCATGTCTATGTCTTTCTATGCATGTCTATGCATGTCTATGTCTATCTATGCATGTCTGTGTCTGGCTATGCATGTATATGTCTGTCTATGTGTGTCTATGTCTGTCTATGCATATCTCTATCTGTCTATGTCTGTCTATATCATCGGGTTGGGTTTGATGTCAAAGTTCAGCAAAGTTGTTGCGTGAATGAAGATGTTCTGGACATCTTTCAGCCTAACACATCCGACTGTACTACATCATTAAATGTACCTAGTTTGATTACTTTCTAGGTAACTTAGTCTCTTTCCGGAACCATCACGAAGAGGTGACTTATGATAAGTAGTCAGCTATGAGGCCGCAATCAGTTTTAGTCCTTGAGCTACATACGATAAGAAAGCTTCAAATTCGACGATGCTCTGTACATGAATCTAATATCTTCTCCTACAGTAGACTACTCTTATAGGCTGAGATCACAAGTCTGATTAAGGAAGTTTTAGCCAAAATTATTGACTAATCTGGTCTTTGGGTGCCACGGAAAAAAAAAGGGGGGGGGGGTTGTAAATATTAGCGTAAGCAAGCATCTGCAGGGTCATCGGCTCATGAGCTGGTCGACTTCCAAAGTGATCTCCCTTGGCAACAGGCTGCGTCAGAACATGCCGGCTGAAAGGTGCAGGGATTGCCGCTTTTCCTGTAGCGGTGGTTCTTACTGATATGGAGAGCAGTACCTCTATGTAAGACGGGCCACACAGTTCTCCAGTTATCATCTGGAACTAAACGAACTCCAAATTCTCCAGTAAAAGCCGGAAATGCCAAGAAAGCCAGTACGACCCGCCACACTCAATGGATGAAAGGGCTCCTGTACGTACCAACTCGTGTCATAACGTCAACAGCAACAGTATTCCTGCAATGTACCATTACAATTTATTTTTAATACGTTCGTTGACATCTCCAGGCCCGGTAACCTCCCAGTACAGCCTGTCCAGTGGTGGTGCCCACATTCTTTGTTTAAAGGTAAAGGTAAAGGTAAAGTACGAGATTTGAATTGGCGTCTTAGCACGCGAGTTTTCACCCACATGTGCTCGGCCGCCTATCAAGAAGTGTTCGGAGACTTCTGGATAATGTCGCTTCAAGCATCGAAACTCACGATGCGAGACGGCATTTCTCACCTTCCCAGAGTACTACCCTGGTATCCATTTCTGCCAGCGGCTGGGTCGGCCTCGGGGTTATTTTACTTTCCAACCACGAGTATAACTCACACCGCTTCCAGCGGGAATCGAACACGGGTTGTCCGAACGTCGGTAAACGAGTCGAGTGGTTTTCCCAACTAGGCTACTGAGGTTTTTCATATCTCTACAGAAGATGTTGTGCGGTCACTTTGCCTTCCCAAAGTCACATTCATCTGTAGTTCTTATCGTTACTTAGCGTATTGTATAAATCTTTGGTTGAGTTCACCCGATTACTAAAGCACACCCATCTCTTCGTTATCCGCCCTTTAAAGTGCGTTAAGTGTGCGTGTATGAGTTGTGTTGTGGTTCGCGGTAGAGATATGATACTTTGGCCATGCGTGAAACACATCCGACTTCAGCACAGCATTTTTAGTTGCCTTTCCCCTTCTATCCCTACTCGCTTTTCCAGACTAGAGAAATTAGTCTGTTTTTAGAGGCACCGCGATGAGGTGGAGTAGGGTGTGGATAGTTCTGGGGAAGAAGCAAAGACGCCTATCAGAAATAGAGTTGGTTGAAAACGGTGAACGACTCAGAGTTGACGGCCTGAGCCAGAATTAGTGAACCAGAACAGTCTAGATCATACTCCAGCTATTTGCGTTGCCCTGATATATAGACTTACCAATCTAGTCTGGGCAAGTGGGCAGGAATCAAGTGGAAAGCCAAACCGGTACTCAATAATGTCGTGTTGAAGTCGGACGTGTTGCACCACACGACACAAATATTTGAGTCCTGCTGCGAACAACAACACAGCGGATCTACGCCCATGTAACGTTCCTTTGAAGTTCGAACGACGAAGACGACTATTCATTTCTTTAACAGACCCCCAGTGAAAGAAAGAAAGAAAGAAAGAAAGAAAGAAAGAGAGAGAGCGTGAGTGAGAGAGAAAGAAAGAAAGAAAGGAAAAAGAAAGAGGGAGAGAGAGAGAAAAGGATAGAAAGAAAGAGAGATAGAGAAAAAGAAAGAAAGTAAGAAAGAAAGAACCAACGAACGAACGAACGAACGAACGAACGAAAGAAAGAAAGAAAGAAAGAAAGAAAGAAAGAAAGAAAGAAATCATTGGCCGTATTTCCTAGCTTTAGTGATAGATCACGCTGAATCATTCCAACCAAGAAAGCTGAAAGGATCAATTCCTTATGAAAGGATCAATTCCTTATGTGTAATACATAGATTGTCTCTCGGCTTATCACTGCGGTAATTCTCTTGGAGTAGTTACTGATATGAACCATAGTTCCACTACAGCCCTAGTCTGACTAACTGTAACTACATCTCTAATTGCATCGCTGGCTAACCCTCAACATGTGAATACTACAACTACTAGTTAATCTCAATCTGTGACTAGCACAAACCCTCTCTGTGGGTGGCAAGGACTACGGCTAATCTAGGAGCCATCTCAGCATCGAAACTAACAAAAAGTCGATAATCGCAAATGTATGACATATGTAAATGCTACAATGTCTGACGGGGAGCAGCGATAGCTCAGTGATTAGTGAACTGGACTACAGGGGACAAGGGGTAGTGTTCGATCCCAACCGACGGATTCCGGGTTCACCCAGTCTTAAATGGGTACCGGATTTTTTCTGGGAAAGTAAAGCGGCACGGGCGTAATACTGTCTACATTACCCCAAAAATCATGTGCCGAAGGTCTGTAAAATATATGGTCACTAACACCAAATTCCCTATACGCCACTTGGCGAAACGGGGGCTCTTTCTTCTTTATTACAAAGTCTGACGAAACTTCTTGAAAATTCTAAAAATAATTGAATAATTTCTTCTTCTCCTTACCGTTCACCCGTTAAGTGGGCATGGCATGTATGCGTTGTGTCGCTAGTTTACGACAACGCCGAGATATCTACGCCTTTAGGCCCGACACATCCGTCTTCCACATGGATGAGTAGAATTTTACATAAAAATATCTGCCCGGACAGCGACCAATATTGGCCTACTCTTTTCAAATTTTAACTGTCACGGGTTTTTTAACGTGCGCGAGTGCACACGGGAATTCCTGCTTTCTCTGTTTTCTGAGAGGGCTACGTACCCAGAAATCAGTTGATAGTAAATCCACGAAGAAACCACGGATTAAAATTTGTGAACACATTTCTACTGCTTGTGGTTGGGATCGAACCGGGACCTTCTTGTCGAGGGGCCGACGCCTTACTTCTAGACCAGAGACACACACTAGTTAGCTGAGTGGCAGTGCTCCCTAGCGTTTGGTTTTTCGTGGCAAGGCGCTGTGCCACTGTGTGCGGGTTCGACCCTGCTTCGGTCCATATATTGGTCGTTGTTTTTTTTTCTGTTGTTGATTATTTGCCATTTTTTCCGAGTGCTGTAAACATAGCTCTTCCTCTGAATTGATTCGTTTACCCCTAGACCACTCAGTCCCCAATTGCATCAATCTCGTAGAATCTGAGTCACGTACTAGATCTAAATTCAACTGTCCTTGACATTGCGGTTCATTGTATTTTTTCGACTTTACGTATGACATCAGAGGTAGTCAGTCATAGATGTCCCACTTTCTTGTTGTCCCGCACTGCGTCATCTATAGTCTCTGTTATTCAATGGAACGTTCCAGAGTTTAGATGTCCTTGATCACTACATTACATTATATCATTCACTAGGTCACTCTATAGTCTGTTCGTCTGTCTGAAATATCTCTATTGCTCCTTGTCTGTTCGTCTGTCTGGATAATTCTCCTATTTCATTTAATCTGTTAACGTTTTCTGTTTCATTTAAGACGAGGTGGGCCTACAAGCTGTCGATGGCGGTCAGATCCAACACGCGTCCCCAATAATTCAGTAATTAGCCGCTGTCGTTTAGTGGTTCTTTGAAACGAATCATGAATATGTGTAATAAGCACTGCTGAGTAAGCAGCAGACATCTTACACCATATGTAATAACATGCAACACGAAGTGCTATACAACTTCCACCATCTGTAATAAACGTGCTACACTAATGCGCAGACACATCACACCATCTATATAATAATAAACATACAAAACAAATATCCACCACCTTACATTATATGCAATAAACATACTACACAAGTATCCACCATCTTACAGTATATGCAATAAACATACTACACAAGTATCCACCATCTTACAGTATATGCAATAAACATACTACACAAGTATCCACCATCTTACAGTATATGCAATAAACATACTACACAAGTATCCACCATCTTACACTATATGCAATAAACATACTACACAAGTATCCACCACCTTACACTATATGCAATAAACATACTACACAAGGATCCACCATCTTACACTATATGCAATAAACATACTACACAAGTATCCACCACCTTACATTATATCCAATAAACATACTACACAAGTATCCACCACCTTACACTATATGCAATAAACATACTACACAAGGATCCACCATCTTACACTATATGCAAAAAACATACTACACAAGTATCCACCACCTTACACTATATCCAATAAACATACTACACAAGTATCCACCACCTTACACTATATCCAATTAACATACTACACAAGTATCCACCACCTTAAACTATATGCAATAAACATACTACACAAGTATCCACCACCGTACACTATATGCAATAAACATACTACACAAGTATCCACCACCTTACACTATATGCAATAAACATACTACACAAGTATCCACCACCTTACACTATATGCAATAAACATACTACACAAATATCCACCACCTTACAGTATATGCAATAAACATACTACACAAGTATCCACCATCTTACACTATATGCAATAAACATACTACACAAGTATCCACCACCTTACACTATATGCAATAAACATGCTACATAAGTATCCACCACCTTACAGTATATGCAATAAACATACTACACAAGTATCCACCACCTTACACTTTATGCAATAAACATACTAAACAAGTATCCACCACCTTACACTTTATGCAATAAACATACTAAACAAGTATCCACCACCTTACACCATCAAGTGAGAAAAAGCAATGACCTGTCGTCAGTGTCGGTCATCCCAGTGTACGTAAGGACGGATGATTAATTCTTTATTTTAAAGATCTGTAATCACCGACTAACACACTCTCTGATTGTTTCCATTGTAATTTCGAGAAGCTGTGAGCATGAGTAGACAATGAGTGGCATTCCGTGAGAGATGTAAAGATAACGTAAATGATTTTCTCTCCTTGACACGTTGAAATAGATTTATACTGGCAGCCATGTTTTATTACAGCAACAACAGAGCCACATTTTTTACAAACTTTTGACCATAAAGTGAAAATCGCCAAGACAATTTTGTTTCCTTGATTTACTGCAACAAACTTGTATATGATTATGTTCAATTTGTTGATTCTTTGATCTCATTTGGGTTAACATTATAAAGTGTACAGTATTTTTTTAAGAAAATATTTCTCTATATGAAAGTAATTCTTAAAGATGTTTCTTAAAGAGATCTCTTTCTTTTTTTCTTTCTCATTTACCTTTCGGCGTCGAAGGGAGTTCGCGGTTTCTTGTTCTTCTGTTGGCCTCTTATGGTGTTATACCTCCTAGTATTTTTATTATTTCGTATATCCGCCTCTTTCTTGGTCGGCCTCTTGGTCTAGTGTTCTCGTATCGTTACTTTGTAATCTTGTATTAGATTTCATTCTTTATGTCTTATAACATGTTAGAACCACTTGATATGTTGTCGCTTTATGTATTCAACAGCTGGTTCCGTTCCTAGTCTTTTTTCGTAACGCCTTATTTCTGATCCTATCACGCAGGCTGTTTCCTCTCAAGTGACTGACACACTTTATTTCCATGGTGGATGTTTGTCTAATAGTTCTTGAGTCTAACATCCATGTTGACAAGAGTTGATAAATGTTTTAATTCCATGCCAAGACTCTGTGAGATAATTTTTAAGATTTCTGTAATCTTGCAAAATAACATTCACAGACACGTTATACTGTAGCAATGTTTTTTTTTTTTAACTTCCGGTCAATATGGCGGATAGGCGACAGGAACCGTCGAGACCCTGTTTGAAAAGTGTTCCTTGTAACAGTTTCCTCATATTCCAAGTCCGACTTGCTGCCGGAGCTACTGAGTTTAGTTCTCTGTGCCCACTGTGAGTTCTACATTTAATCCGGATCGTGTTTGGATATTCCGATTGCTTACCATGAATGCTAATATCGTATGACGAAGGACAGTTTAACTGTGTTCACTTTCGGTGAAGTTACGCCTTATGTCTTTTGGCGTGTACTGTAGCTGCTATGATGGGGACTGCAGCTGCCTTTCTTTGTTTGGATCCTTCAATGAGATAAGTTTTAATTCGGATGTTTCACCTGGCACGGGCGGTTGAGCAATTATGGATTTTAATTCGTTTGCAGTGATACCGGGGCCTTCGACTAACTATAACTACAACTACTACTACAATGGTATTTTATAATAAAAATACAATGTAGCATTTAATTAATTCATAAACAATAGAATGTTGGGCCAATAGAATTTTTGTTTATTTTATTTTTCATCGGTGTAATGTTGCAGAGAGCGAATGGTCGAATGAATATCCTCATGTGCTATAATTAAACGAACCGAGGTTCAAATCTCGGTAGAATCAATATGTTGTAAAATAAGGAGATAAACACATATGTCAAATATAACAAATATTAATACTATACGTGTATGGCTGCAGAAAAGAAAATAATCTTAAAATGGTGTTGAGCAGCTAGTTTAACAGAAAGACAATACAAACTACAATGTTTCGGCAAAAGCCTTCATCAGTTATAACAAACAAACTATACATATTAAGCACAAAATTCCATGTCAGTTATTTTATAATTTAAAAAAATACTCTGACCTGAACACGTCATTGTGACTGCACTAGGTATGCGACCTTTATTCTCCGATCCTATAGCAATCAACATTTTTCGGGCACATCATGAGAAGAGGAAAGTTGGAATACTTAGTTACAACTGGCAAAATAAAAGGAGGCAGAGGTCGCGGACGACAAAGAGAGAAAATACTGTATAACTTGGTGTCATGGCATGGAAAACAATCAACAACAGAACTAATACGATGCACTGTAGATAGAGGATTGTGGAGGGACATGATCACCTACGCCAACCGGTATGGCACATGATGATGATGATAAGACAACCCCAGACATGTAATAAATGCCATAAATATAGATCTGTTTAAATAATATACCAGGCCCGCTAGATGACTGACATGGTAGAGGCGGTCAGAGACTCACGAATAATTGCTTTAAAATCAATGAACCAGAACTTATCAAGATCCTCTTCCACTTTAAAAACATATATGTAAATCGGTATTACAATAAGCAAGAATGAAGAGCGATGTAAGTATTTTAAGAAATTGATAAAAATTCGTAAATTTATACATAAAAATAATAATTCTAAATTTGTATGTATATCAAAAACCATAATTAGATTTAGTCAAATATCATGTTGTGTTATCACCACTTTAATAATGCAGTTTTGTTGGGGTTTTTTTTACGAAACTGTCAAGTTTACGAAGTTTCATAAATAGACTTAACGTTGTTTTTGTTTTCCTCTCATACAATTAAGAGGGGGCACAATACGGTACTAAAGTTCATCTTGGAAATGAGGATATAAGGTAGACGAGACAGAGACAGAGACAGAGACAGGCCAAGATTAAAGTGGACTGATAACATTAAAAGGTGGACAGGTGAACCTATGACAACTTGCATCATCAAGACAAGAAACAGAGTCAAGCGGCGCTCCGTAGAAGCCAACCTTCGATGTGGAGACGGCATCCAATGATGATGATAAGTATATTTGATGGTTCACCATAAATCTATCTCGTATTACTTTAGTTTGGCAGTTTGTAAAAGAAAATGGGAAAATGCGTTTTTCCCGCATTCTTCAAAATTCCCGAATTAAAAAATTCCTTTCCACCTTTTGTGAAGCCGACAATTTTATTGCTTGTGCCGAATGTTTGTTTCCTGTCTTTTTCCATTTTTTAAAAAATAAAACGGCCAACAGTAGCTTGGCTGAGAGTGACAGACAGTCAGTTCTTTGCTTCATGTTTGTAACAGGATCAGAGAACCACAACCAAGAATCTATTTGACCTTTCCGTTGGAGTGTCCGGAAAGAAACTAACTATTCTGGTCAGGCGAGAAGGAATCGAAGAGGAAAGGTGGTTGCTACTCAAATTGCTGAGTTTAATTAGGATAAATCTGGCGCAATTACCACAACTTACTGTAAAACACAACACATTAACTCTCCGTACGTTTCGCCGCACATTGCGTCACTCTCAGTTTGATTAGTGTGAACCATCATCAAACCATATTCCTTTTTACATGTCTTGTATCATCTTGGTGTTGGTGAAATACCTTGTTAAGTTATCTAAAAATGCATATATAATATGTTATATAAATATAAATATGTAGATTGATTCTTAAAACCATGAAACATATTGTCTTTGAATTCTCTGCCGTTGAATTGATAAAAAGCTTCCATGCGGAACGAGTTCAGCGCCTCTTTTAATGGCAGAAAATGGAGAGAAGTAGTCGTGGTGTGCACACAGATGAAGATGAATTAGATATGACTTGTTTTTATTTCACTAAAACGTCTACTATAGATCATATGTTAAGAATGTATATTTTTCAGGTTGAACATAAAATACAAAAGATAATAAATGAAAAGATGTTCACAAATGAGAAAATGATACTCATGAGGCAGTGAATAAACTAATTGCAGGCAGGCTGATTGTTGTCGTGGTCGGTGACTCAGTGCTGGCCAACATCCTCATCCATCTCCACGTGGTCATCCCAGAACAAGTCACGCATCCTTGCCAACAAATTACACGTCGAAAGTTGAAAGCAAACATGCCTCAGAAATATGCATGATAATGTCGGATATGCCGAGCTAAAAAAAACAACGATATGTAGTAGTATCGTTGTAAAGTGCTACAAAGCTCAGGAAAGACCTTTTTTTCAAACCTAATGAAGAGATGAACATAAAAGAAAAAAAATAGACACTGCCATCATTGATATGTTGATGAAATTCATGAAAATAGCAACACTGGTGTCTAAGACGGAGCTAAAAGTTTTGTGTATTTTTTATTATGTAGCTAAAGTGTATGCTTCCCTTATGTGCATGTTAGGGAGCCGCGATAGCTCAATGGCTAGTGAACTGGACTACAAAGGACAAGGGGTAGGGTTCGATCCCAACCGACGGCTTCCGGGTTCACCCAGCCTTAAATGGGTACCGGGTTTTTTCTAGGAAAGTAAAACAGCACGGGCGTAATACCGACCACATTACCCCAAAAATCATGTGCTGAAGGTCTGTAAAATATAGAGTCACTAACACCATATTTCCCTATACGCCACTTGACATGACGGGGGTACTTTACTTTACTAACTTTTATGTGCATGTTTGTTTTTGTTGTCACTGTTTTCTGCTGAAGGCGCATTAGTCCGAAACATCAACAGTTTTGTATTTTCTCTCATGTGAAGCTGTCACCATATTCTGTGTTCAACTCGCTCCCTAGTCTAAGAGCTCGCGTCGCCCCTGTCCACTAATTCCATTCTACTTTGTTAGGCTGTGAAGATGTTTTTTTTTGTTTCGTCGCTGTGTGCTTTTTATTGCCGTTTTTATTACATGCCAGGTTTCAGTGTCAGGTCAAATTTGAGAAAATAAAAAAAAACAGTAATTTTGCCAGCAGGAATTGCTGCCATTACACAAGCCGCCTTTCTTACACCTGTACTCAATGACAGCAATTTAAGTCGCTTAAGACAGCTCCCTAGAAGACGTGTGTTCACGTTTTTGGCTCTTAATGCGAGCCTCGCGTGATTGAGGGCCCTAACAAACCCGTTAACCTTTCTTGGCTTGTTTAAGACCGAGCCGTTGACGAGGGACAGACGACTTTGGATTCGGACAGGAGGCGCCATTTTCTGTCGTAATTCGGTAATTGCCGACATGATACTCGTGATACTGAAGAGAGCAGCTTGTGGGATACTCTACGTTCTGTTGATATTTATTACGTTGATAGCTTTACTTAGATAACTCTTGCATATATGTGCTCGTTAATTGAAGAGTACCTGAAATTTATACAATCAGAGAGTTGAATTAGATGACGGTTAGGGTGCCGTGAGCCTATGTGACATACACCTGCAATGGTAACATATCTTGTAAGGAAGGTTTTTTTTTTTGTTTTTTTTTTATGAAGAGAGAATTACATTGAATCACGTTCCTTGAGATGGACGCTATGGGTGTTGGAAGAAGAAAAAGTAGTAAAAGGCAGAAGAGGTGCATTTAGAAGCAGTGGAAGAAAATATAGATATTGTTACAATCCAAAAGAGAAGATGGGAGTTAAGGAAGAAAATTGGGAAGAGTAAAAGTTTTCGTTCAATTTGAAAGGGGGCAAAATAAAATGCTTAGAAAGTGGAATGATCTGCAGTCGATGAAAAAGAGGCGTTTTAGAAATAATAAACGGAAGTGGGACACGTAGATGGAATTATTTCAGAACCAAGAGTTGAAAAAACTATAGGTTGGGAAGTAATAGTGAAAGTTAAAAGTTTGAGAAGCAATTCTGAAAGATTAAAGTTTATGAAGCAATCTGAGAGGTGAATGTTTCTAAAGCAATCTGAGAGGTAACATAACAGTTCCTGAAGCAATCTGAGAAGTAGAAGTTTCTGCACAAATTTGAGAGGCAAAAGTTTCTGAAGCATTCTGAGAGGTGAAAGTTTCTGAAACAATCTGAAAAGTAAAAGTTTCTGAAGCAATCTGAGAGGTAAAAGTTTCTGAAGCAATCTGAGAGGTGAAAGTTTCTGAAGCAATCTGAAAAGTAAAAGTTTCTGAAGCAATCTGAGAGGTAAAAGTTTCTGAAGCAATCTGAGAGGTGAAAGTTCCTGAAGCATTCTGAGAGGTGAAAGTTTCTGAAGCTATCTGAGAGGTGAAAGTTTCTGAAGCATTCTGAGAGGTGAAAGTTTCTGAAGCAATCTGAGATGTGAAAGTTTCTGAAGCATTATGGGAAGTAAAAGTTTCTGAAGCATTCTGAGAGGTGAAATTTTCTGAAGCATTATGGGAAGTAAAAGCTTCTGAAGCATTCTGAGAGGTGAAAGTTTCTGAAGCAATCTGAAAAGTAAAAGTTTCTAAAGCAATCTGAAAGGTAAAAGTTTCTGAAGCAATCTGAGAGGTGAAAGTTTCTGAAGCAATCTGAGAGGTAAAAGTTTCTGAAGCAATCTGAAAAGTAAAAGTTTCTGAAGCAATCTGAAAGGTAAAAGTTGCTGAAGCAATCTGAAAGGTAAAAGTTTCTGAAGCAATCTGAAAGGCAAAAGTTTTAGAAACAGCGTTTTAGGTCACCAATCAACCGTCTGTGGCGAGATGAAGAAAAACGGCCTATCAACTTTGACCAGAGCAGAAAACTGTTATACTTCTCCAACACTTTTAGCAAAACTATACCGTTACCATATACTGTACTGTATAATGCTACTTTACATTGTGATATGTTTTACTGTTATGCGTTATTTTCCTTACATTTATAATAATACTGATTGCCAACATACACAATTTAATGAAAATAAAACAAGACATGGAAAAGTCGATCATGATATTAGAACATCAAAGTGGAAAAGATTGTCCACTAGAATCAGTTCAGAAATTCACGTATCTTGGATCAACAATTACGCAAACCACTTCTCTTGAGGATGAAATAAACAACCGAATTGGTAAGGCAGCTACGACCTTCGGCAAACTCACAGAAAGGGTCTGGAACAACACGAAACTAACACTGAAGAACAAACTCTTAATATATCAAACTTGTGTGCTTAGCACACTATTATATGGATCTCAAACCTGGACAACATACTCAAACCAGGAAAAAAGACTAAATGTCTTCCACATGCGATGTCTCCGCAAAATAATGCACATCAAATGGCAGGACAAAATAATGCACATCAAATGGCAGGACAAAATAATGCACATCAAATGGCAGGACAAAATAACCAACTTAACTGTCCTGCAACGTGCTAAGACACCAACAATCATGTCGATGCTCAGATGTCGAAGACTAGGATGGTTGGGGCACGTCCAACGAATGGAAGAAAAGCGCATTCCTAGGCAAATACTATATGGTGCATTAACACACGGAAAAAGACAAATCGGCAGACCTAAACTACGATATATAGATATCTGTAAATCATCTCTGAATGACTTCTCCATCTGTGAAAATGAATGGGAACATCTGGCAAGTAATCGCACATCATGGAGAGCATGTATAAGAAATGGTATACCATTATTTGAGACTGTGCTAATGCAAAACTTAGAAGAGAAAAGACTCATGAAAAAGGATGAAAACCCTGTGGACCAGGGATTAGTCGACTTGTTCATTCTGTGGCCGTTTGTGTTTGTTAGCCACGACAGAAGCTGTTCGACAAAAAAAAAAACAACCTAAAAAAACATACACAATAGTCTCAAATAGACCGTCTGACAAGACGAGAAGAACCATACATATTAGAACACAACTAGAATTGTTGTGTTTTATGAAGTTGGGAGCTTGGATGCAAGTTGTTTTAATGCAGTAATGTCACAAAAGCCTGCTGATGTGTTTTAATTATTGTATATACCCAGTACATTCGACTTAAGTATGCGATTTTTTGGTTCTTAGCAGTGTTCCCTCACCGATCCCTATTCACTTGGCTACAATGGCCAAACATGTTTTCATGTTCACCACGAAGGAGTGTAGTTCATGGTCTTCATTAGTTATGGCTCGCGGATCTTAAAACATGCAGTCAGGTATGAGTCGTTGACAACTTTCAGCCTAGCTGCTACATTACGTCTCGTCACCGTGCATAAAAATTATTTACCATCTTATCTGTCTACACCATCTTACGTAAGTTTCTTAATAAGTGTCAATGTTACTGACCCATACAAAAGTATCGATTAAACAGGGAACAAGCTGAGCAATCCTGCTTTTTTTAGTTTTATTTCTGAGGAAGGTCACATGTGAGCCAGAAAGGTCATCATTTTTGTTGTATTATATCATATAAAGCTGTCATAATACAATGTGTTTACCTCGCTCTCTGTTCGCCAGCTTTACCGCAGCACTGCAATTCTTTGTCTACTCCCACATAGATTATTAAACATACACATTTCATAATCTTTGTTTCAGCTTTGGTTCGTTTGTTTAGATTTCGAATCAACTAACAAGATGAGAATCGTCCCTCTACTACAGCTTTCCATTAAATCTTTCTGACAGCGGGTTTCTGCTTTAGCGATTGTTCCCCTTTGCCGTACATTGAAGAATGAACGTGATGACTGGCAGATAAGAGCAGATACGCAGGAGGTACAGAGAGACAGCTCTGATGAATGATTGACTTGTAATTGGGCAGGTAGATAATAGGGAGAGAAAGGTTGATGTCGGAACTCGCGCTAGAGCGAGGCGGCGATAATCTGACGAGCGGGAGGGCGTTAACTCGAGTAAGATGGAGGAAGTCCGACCAAAGCGCGGGCCAGGACAGTAAGTACTCAAGTAGAGGTATTTGTTGTTCTCTCTCGGCAGCGTTGAGAAAATTCCACAGCTGAAACCTAACATATGTGAACCACCTCACGTTGGTTATGTTTTATGTGGAACTGCGTCTTTCAAGTATGTTATTTTACGATAAAGTGCAAAGGGCTGAAGGTCAAATGGCAAGGAAGAAGATTTACGCAAAGCCATCTAAGGAACAACATAAACATTACGGTCTGTATGTTTGGCATATGCTTGATGAAATGGAAGATAAGATGGAAAGTTTATATAAATCATTCTTCTTCTTCTGCTGCTTTTTCTTTGTACACAGACGTCAAACTTCATCATCATCACGTACCGTGCCTGTTGGTGTAGGTGATCATGTCTCTCCACAACTTTTAATCTCGACAATTATTTATCATTTCTGTTGTTGACCTTCTGCCAAGATATTCTCGCTGTCTGGCATATTTTCTCTTTGTTTCCCTTTATCTCTTCGTCAATCAATTTTCCCAGTTGTGACAATATATTCCACCTGTTCCCTTCTCATTATATGTCTTCAAAAAGATGATTGTTTCTTCCTAATACTGTAAATCCATATGTTAGGACTGGTTCTACATAACATTTAAGAACTCATTTTCTTGTTTCTATTGTCAAAAGTGGATTGCTCACTCTCTCAATATATACATCATTTCCCCACCTTTAGACTCCTCACACTCTCAATATATACATCATTTCCCCACCATTAGACTCCTCACTCTCTCAATATATACATCATTACCCCACCTTTAGACTCCTTATTCTCTCAATATATACATCATTACCCCACCTTGAGACTCCTCACTCTCTCAATATATATATATATATCATTACCCCAGTCAGATTTATGTTATAAGTGAATTTCAATGCCCGTAGAAAAAAAGAAATTCAAGCGTTCTTGTGCTATTTCAAATGGATTTTATATGTGATTTATATAGTTTGTGCGAATAGTACCATACATCATTGTGCTATTTCGATATAACAAACACAAACGAAAATGTCAAAAAGCGGGAAATCTACAACACAAAGAAAACAATCAGAACGTTTAATAGGCACTTGGAACATCTGCGGATTAGGGGATAAAAGTACAGAAATAGTTGAATTTATGAAGAAAAAGAATATAAAAATCTTAGGATTAGCTGACACAAGGAAGAGAGGTAAAATCATTAAAGAAATACACCAAAGCTACATACTCGTCACGAGCGGAATTAACAACATGGCGGAAGTAAACAAACACGGGGTCGGTTTCATTATCGAAAGTAATACTGCCAAAAATATACTAGAAATAGATTACATCTCGGAAAGAATTATAAGTATCAAATTAGCAGAAAAAGGAGGAAATACCACTTATATTCAAACATATGCTCCATGCAACGACACATATAGTGAGGACAGCAAACAAGAATATTTTGATGAACTATCAGCCACAATAAATAAAGTCAAAGATGCAGAGAAATTATTTGTACTAGGAGATTTCAACGGTAGAGTAGGACAAAGGAGAACACCATGGGAATTATACCTAGGACCATTTAGTGACATTAGAACAGAGTGTAACAGTAATGGTGAACACCTACTAAATATTTGTGCAGAACATGATCTTTATATAACAAACACATTTAATCAGCACAATCATAACCAAATACTTACTTGGTATAAATGGAATGACACGGACAAGGCCTCCCAAATCGATTTTATTTTGACTAGAAGACATCAAAGGAGGGACATAACAGACTCAAGATCTATACCAAATGCAATATTAGATACAGACCATAAGCCTGTTTTACTATGGCAGAAAAAATGGGTTAGGAAACTACAGATGACAAGACCTCAAGCACAAAGAATCGATCTAAAAGCAATAAAGAATGTAAACATACAGAAAGAAATAGAAGAATCCGTAACCAACAAATACCAAACCCGAATACAACCAACAAACATAGAAGAAGCATGGAAACAGTTTAAAGAAGGTCTAATAGAGTCAACACAAGAGAAATGCGGTCTGAAAAATATAGGAAAGAGCAGAAAGAAGCTTACAAGATGGTGGAATGAATTAGTTAAATCAGCAGTGAAACACAAGAAAGAAAAGTATAAAACGTGGCAGAAGACAAAAACAACAGAAGACTACAATCACTATAGACAAGCCAGAAATGATAGCAAAAAGATCCTAGAACAAACAAAAGCAGACTCATGGAAAGAATTTGGTGAAGAATTAGCAAAAACATGTAGAGAAGAACCAAGAGAATTTTTCAAAAGTGTAAAAGCAATGAGAGTAAGAAATAATGATTATAACCCAACCACTATAATAAACGACAAGAACGGTAGACCAATCAGCAGCAGGAAAAACATAATAATCAGATGGAGAGAATACTTTAAGGAACTATTAAACCAGGGAAATACAAACGGAAATACAGAGTTTAATCATAGGCAGTATGATGAACAGGAACCGAATATACTAAAAGCAGAAGTAGAATGGGCATTGAAACAGAATAAAAAGAACAAAGCAGCTGGTATAGATGGAATAACAACAGAAATGCTACTAGCCTGTAAGGAAACAGCTATAGATTGGCTTACTATCATATTCAATATGGCTTGGGAAGAAAGAAAAGTCCCAGACGACTGGCAAAAAGCTATCATTGTCCCATTTTGGAAGAATAAAGGAAGTAAAAGGGAGTGTGAAATGTACAGAGGAATATCCCTATTGAGTCAAGTTGGTAAAATGTTTGCTAAAATATTAGAGAGGAGAGTAAGATACATAATAGAACCTCAATTAAGTAATAATCAATTCGGATTCAGAAAAGGCAAAAGCTGTACTGATGCTATATTTACATTGAGACAACTATGTGAAAAAACAATAGAATATGACAGAAACCTAAATATAGTGTTTATAGATCAGGAAAAAGCGTTTGATCGTGTGGACAGGAACAAACTTTGGCAAACTTTAGAAACATACGGGGTAGCAGGACAATTACTAGAAAATATAATAGCACTATATAAAAACAGTCAAAGTGCCGTCAGAACATCGGAAGGTCTGTCAGAATGGTTTCAGGTTACAACAGGAGTAAGACAAGGATGTGTCCTCTCACCACTCCTCTTCATCATATATATGGACAAAATAAATCAGGAAACAACCAACAACAAGGACAAATCAAATAATAACATAGAGGTAGAAAACTCCAACATCAATGAGCTACTCTTCGCAGATGACCAATGCCTAATATACGAGGATGAAAACCTGCTACAACAGCATTTAACATCTCTAGATAAAAGCTGCACAAACTACAGTATGAAAATTAACACAGCAAAAACAGAGGCTATAAGAATAAGCAAATTAAGACACCCATTAAACATCAAGATCAAAGACAAAGATATAAAACAAGTAGAGGAATTCAAGTATTTAGGCACAATATTCACAGAAGATGGAAAATTAGACAGAGAAATTGACATGAGAATACAAAAAGCAAATGCTGTCACATACCAGCTTTCACCATTGTTAAGACATCCAAACATTTCTATGCCAGCTAAACAACAAATGATAAATAGCATCTTCATACCAACTTTGTGCTATGAAAGTCAAACATGGACCCTTTCTAAATCACATTTAAGAAAGATCAATACATGTGAGATGCGATGCTTGAGAAAAGTAACAAACAACACAAGAAGAGATAGAATACCAAATGAAACCATAAGAAAAATGGTAGGAACAAAACCCTGCCAAGAATATATAGAACAACAACAACTTAAATGGTTTGGCCACCTGGTCAGAATGAATCCTCACCAATCACCATCAAGGGCGTTCTTCTCGAGAATGCATGGGAAAAGACCAAGAGGAAGACCCAGAAGAAGATGGATAGATGCAGTGACAGAGACATGTAACAACAAAGGAAAATCACTAATTCAGACAATTCGAGCAGCACAAGAACGACAAATGATATAAACCACGACACCTTTTAGGTATCAGTGAAAGAGAAAAGAAGAAGAAGATCATTACCCCACCCATTCTCCTCCTCTTCTTGTAGAGAATGAAGAACAAACGTGTGAACTTATTTACATAAAATGAGCTAAAGCACACAAATCAGATGCCACTTTCATTACTCTTTTTGCGTAGCCTGTCATGGCTTTAACTCACATGACGAGTTTCTCTTCTATTTGTGGTAACGTGTCTTGTTAAATGTGTCGTCAAAGCTATTTCCCTTTGAAAGTGTAATTGATGTCTCACAGCCACGGCTCCATAAATTAGGGTCTCACGGAAGACATTCATGCCCTGAGTGTAACAGAACGCTCTTCTAGCGTGTCCTGACAAGTCAAGTTGTCCATGACAATCTTAACAAATTGAACATTGGCTTGAAGTAACGGTTGCTACAAGTAGACAGTTCACGTGTGCATGAAGTAGCGAGTAGGTAGAAGATGTTGGACGAAGTTATAGAGAGATGGAGGGGATTTGGGACTAGGTAAAAGTAATGTTTAACAAGGTGAGGGTGAAATAGAACGGGGTGTTGGTCGACGTTATGGTAAGATATAACTGGGTGTTGGTCGAGATTAGAGTAAGATATAACGGGGCCTTGGTCGACATTAGAGTAAGATATATCGGGGTTTTGTCGACATTAGAGTAAGATATATCGGGGTGTTGGTCGAGATTAGCGTAAGATATAACGGGGTGTTGGTCGAGATTAGTGTAAGATATAATGGGGTGTTGGTCGAGATTAGAGTAAGATATACGGGGTGTTGGTCAAGATTAGAGTAAGATATAACAGAGTGTTCGTCGAGATTAGAGTAAGATATAACGGGGCCTTGGTCGAGATTAGAGTAAGCTATAACGGGGCCTTGGTCGACATTAGAGTAAGATATATCGGGGTTTTGTCGAGATTAGCGTTAAGATATAACGGGGTGTTGGTCGAGATTAGTGTAAGATATAACGAGGTGTTGGTCGAGATTAGAGTAAGATATACGGGGTGTTGGTCAAGATTAGAGTAAGATATAACAGAGTATTCGTCGAGATTAGAGTAACATATAACGGGGTGTTGGTCGAGATTAGAGTAAGATATAACGGGGTTTTGGTCGAGATTTAGAGTAAGATATAACGGGGTTTTGGTCGAGATTAGAATAAAATATAACGGGGTGTTGGTCGAGATTAGAGTAAGACATAACGGGGTGGTGGTCGAGATTAGAGTAAGACATAACGGGGTGTTGGTTGAGGATAGTGTAAAATGAAAAGAATTTGTTAACAGTAATGGTATGATAAAACGTGGCGTTAGTTGCAGTTAGCATAAGATAGAATGAAGTGTTGGACGCTATTAGGGTAAGATAGAACGACATGTTGATCGATTTTAGGGTAAGATGGTAGGGGTGTTAGTCGCAGTTAGAGTGAGGTAGAAGGTGATGCTGGACAAGATTAAAGTTATGTAAACGGAGACAATGGATGAGGTTAAGGTGGAGTAGAATTAGATGTTGATCAAGGTTAATTGAGGTGTAAGGAGATGTTGGACTAGGTTAATTGAGGTGTAAGGAGATGTTGGACTAGGTTAATTGAGGTGTAAGGAGATGTTGGACTAGGTTAATTGAGGCGTAAGGAGATGTTGGACTAGGTTAATTGAGGTGTAAGGAGATGTTGGACTAGGTTAATTGAGGTGTAAGGTGATGTTGGACTAGGTTAATTGAGGTGTAAGGAGATGTTGGACTAGGTTAATTGAGGTGTGAGGAGATGTTGGACTACGTTAATTGAGGTGTAAGGAGATGTTGGACTAGGTTAATTGAGGTGTGAGGAGATGTTGGACCAGGTTATTTGAGGTGTAAGGAGATGTTTGACTAGGTTAATTGAGGTGTAAGGAGATGTTGGACTAGGTTATTTGAGGTGTAATGATATGTTGGACTAGGTTAATTGAGGTGTGAGGAGATGTTTGACTAGGTTAATTGAGGTGTAAGGAGATGTTGGACTAGGTTAATTGAGGTGTAAGGAGATGTTGGACTAGGTTAATTGAGGTGTAAGGGATGTTGGACTAGGTTAATTGAGGTGTAAGGATATGTTGGACTAGGTTAATTGAGGTGTAAGGAGATGTTGGACTAGGTTAATTGAGGTGTGAGGAGATGTTGGACTAGGTTAATTGAGGTGTAAGGAGATGTTGGACTAGGTTAATTGAGGTGTGAGGAGATGTTGGACTAGGTTAATTGAGGTGTGAGGAAATGTTGGACTAGGTTAATTGAGGTGTAAGGAGATGTTCTATCTATCTATCTATTGACCTTTCGAGCCGTAACCGGCCCATAGGGCGTAGACCAAGATACACCTTCTCCTATATGAATTTTTGTTCTAGCAGTTTTCTTTTAAAGATATTTTATTAAATCTCGCCATCTGTCTCTGTTCTGTGCAAGCAGTTCTATCTCATTGAGGGAGCCGATTCCTGCTGCTCTTGCCTCTCTCATCAATGTTCTTCTCAGTGTCTCCCTGGGTCTTCCTCTTTTTCTTTTACCTGTTGTTTCCCATATGAGGGCTTGCTTTGCTATTCGATTATTATCTCTTCTCATCACATGTCCAACGTATGACCATCGTCTTTTCTTCATTACTGAAGATATTAGTGGTTGATTGGCGATTTCTCTAATTTCCTCGTTTGTTTTGAATTCGTTCCATTCTATACCAAGTATTTTCCTTAGACATTTATTTTCGAATGCGTTCAACTTTGTTTCTATATCTCTTGTTGTTTTCCAGCTTTCACACGCATACGTAAGGGTTGATAGTACATTTGATTTGAATAGCCTAAGTTTTGTGTTTGTGCTAATGATTTTTGATTTCCACAACTTTTCAAGGCTTCTGAAAGACATTGCTGCTTTAGCCAGTCTGATTCTAATTTCTTTGCTCGTATCCCCTTCTCGATCAATGTGACTTCCAAGATAGATGAAGTGATCGATCTCTTCTACTGGTTTGTTTTCCATGTATATTTTGTCACTTGTTGGAATTAAACTTTTCATGACTTTAGTCTTTTCATGATTGACCTCAAGCCCAATTTTGCTGGCTATTGATGATAGTTCATTTGTGTTTTCCTGCATCGTTTTTATCTGACTGCTGATGAGAACTATGTCATCAGCAAAGTCGAGGTCCTCCAAATGGTCTCCTTGTATCCATTCGATGCCTTTATTACCAGTGCAGCATTTCTTCATTATGAAGTCCATAACAATTCCAAATAACAAGGGCGATAAAATACATCCTTGTTTAACCCCAGTTTCTATTGGGAAACATTCGCTCAGTCCTTCCTCTGTTCGAACTGCACATGTGTAACCATCATACATGTCTTTGATAATATTTATGATTTTTGATGGTAAACCATATTGCTTCAGAATTTTCCACAAAGAATCTCTATGAATACTATCAAATGCTTTTTTGAAGTCGATGAAGTTAAGTACAAAAGGTTTTTGCTTTTCAATATGTTCCTCCAATATAAGTCGTAGAGTGAAAATGTGGTCAAGACAGCTTCTCCCTTTTCTAAACCCAGCCTGTTCTTCACGCATTACTGTATCTATTGAATCCTTTATTCTATTTAGGATGATTTTACAGAATAACTTTGAGGCAACTGACAAAAGTGTCACGCCTCTCCAGTTGTTACAATCTCTAAGATTGCCCTTTTTTGGGATCTTAACAATGATTCCTTTTTTCCATTTATGAGGCGTCTTCTCTGTTTTCCAAATGATGTTGAACATTTTTTGGAGATGTATTAAATTATGGCTATCAATTGCCTTGAGGATCTCAGCTGTTAACTTATCCTCTCCAGCAGCCTTGTTATTGGTCATTAGCTTTAAGGTGGTTTCTATTTCACTCAAGGTGAAGTCATCTAAATTTACATCTAATTCTGCTGCTGGTGTTTCAGCTTCAAAATCTATTAAACTGTGAGGTAGTGGACGGTTAAGAATTTCTTTGAAGTTGTTGTTGGACTAGGTTAATTGAGGTGTGAGGAGATGTTGGACTAGGTTAATTGAGGTGTAAGGAGATGTTGGACTAGGTTAATTGAGGTGTGAGGAGATGTTGGACTACGTTAATTGAGGTGTAAGGAGATGTTGGACTAGGTTAATTGAGGTGTAAGGAGATGTTGGACTAGGTTAATTGAGGTGTAAGGAGATGTTGGACTAGGTTAATTGAGGTGTAAGGAGATGTTGGATTAGGTTAATTGAGGTGTGACGAAATGTTGGACTAGGTTAATTGAGGTGTGAGGAGATGTTGGACTAGGTTAATTGAGGTGTAAGGAGATGTTGGACTAGGTTAATTGAGGTGTAAGGAGATGTTGGACTAGGTTAATTGAGGTGTAAGGAGATGTTGGACTAGGTTAATTGAGGTGTGAGGAGATGTTGGACTAGGTTAATTGAGGTGTACGGAGATGTTGGAGTAGGTTAATTGAGGTGTAAGGAGATGTTGGACTAGGTTAATTGAGGTGTAAGGATATGTTGGACTAGGTTAATTGAGGTGTAAGGAGATGTTGGACTAGGTTAATTGAGGTGTAAGGAGATGTTGGACTAGGTTAATTGAGGTGTAAGGAGATGTTGGACTAGGTTAATTGAGGTGTAAGGAGATGTTGGACTAGGTTAATTGAGGTGTAAGGTGATGTTGGAGTATGGTTAATTGAGGTGTAAGGAGATGTTGGATTAGGTTAATTGAGGTGTAAGGAGATGTTGGACTAGGTTAATTGAGGTGTAGGACTAGGTTAATTGAGGTGTAAGGAGATGTTGGACTAGGTTAATTGAGGTGTGAGGAGATGTTGGACTAGGTTAAGATTGAGATGACGGGGATGTTAGACGAGACTAAGGCGAGATAGGCGGATATGTTGAATGTGGTGTTGGATGATGTTAAAGCGACGTAGAATGTGATGTTGAAATGATGTTAAAGTGACGTAGAATTAGATATTGGATGATGTCAAAGTGACGTAGAATTAGATGTTGGATGATGTTACAGTGACGTAGAATTAGATATTAGATAATTTTAAGTGACGTAGAATTAGATATTTTACTAGGTTAAGATGGATGATAATACGATGGTGGAACAGGTCTCTGTGATGTGGAAGGAGTTGTAGAAAAAGGTTTACGTGAGGTATAAGGAGATGTAGAAAAAGGTGTGAGGTATAAGGAGATGTAGAAAAAGGTGTGATGTATAAGGAGATGTAGAAAAAGGTGTGAGGTATATGGAGATGTAGAAAAAGGTGTGAGGTAGAAGGAGATGTAGAAAAAGTTGTAAGTGATGTATAAGGCGATGTAGAACAAGGTTTGAGTGAGGTATAAGGCGATGTAGAACAAGGTTTGAGTGAGGTATAAGGAGAAGTAGAACAAGGTTTGAGTGAGGTATAAGGAGATGTAGAACAAGGTTTGAGTGAGGTATAAGGTGATGTAGAACAAGGTTTGAGTGAGGTATAAGGAGATGTAGAACATGGTTTGAGTGAGGTATAAGGAGATGTAGAACAAGGTTTGAGTGAGGTATAAGGTGATGTAGAACAAGGTTTGAGTGAGGTATAAGGAGATGTAGAACAAGGTTTGAGTGAGTGTTGCTGGACAAGCTTATAGTGGGGTAGTAGGTGTTGCTGGACAAGCTTAAAGTGGGGTAGTAGGTGTTGCTGGACAAGCTTAAAGTGGGGTAGTAGGTGTTGCTGGACAAGCTTAAAGTGGGGTAGTAGGTGTTGCTGGACAAGCTTAAAGTGGGGTAGTAGGTGTTGCTGGACAAGCTTAAAGTGGGGTAGTAGGTGTTGCTGGACAAGCTTAAAGTGGGGTAGTAGGTGTTGCTGGACAAGCTTAAAGTGGGGTAGTAGGTGTTGCTGGACAAGCTTAAAGTGGGGTAGTAGGTGTTGCTTGACAAGTTTAAGATGAGGTAGTAGGTGTTGCTGGACAAGTTTAAGGTGAGGTAGCAATTGTTGCTGGACAAGTTTAAGGTGAGGTAGTAGGTGTTGCTGAACAAGTTTAAGGTGAGGTAGTAGGTGTTGCTGAACAAGCTTAAAGTGGGGTAGTAGGTGTTGCTGGACAAGTTTAAGGTGAGGTAGTAGGTGTTGCTGGACAAGTTTAAGGTGAGGTAGTAGGTGTTGCTGAACAAGTTTAAGGTGAGGTAGTAGGTGTTGCTGAACAAGCTTAAAGTGGGGTAGTAGGTGTTGATGGACAAGTTTAAGTTGAGGTAGTAGGTGTTGCTGAACAAGTTTAAGGTGGGGTAGTAGGTGTTGCTGAACAAGCTTAAAGTGGGGTAGTAGGTGTTGCTGGACAAGTTTAAGGTGAGGTAGTAGGTATTGCTGGACAAGTTTAAGGTGAGGTAGTAGGTGTTGCTGAACAAGCTTAAAGTGGGGTAGTAGGTGTTGCTGAACAAGCTTAAAGTGGGGTAGTAGGTGTTGCTGAACAAGCTTAAAGTGGGGTAGTAGGTGTTGCTGGACAACCTTAAGGTGAGGTAATAGGTGTTGCTGGACAAGTTTAAGGTGAGGTAGTAGGTGTTGCTGAACAAGCTTAAAGTGTAGTAGTAGGTGTTGCTAGACAACCATAAGGTGAGGTAATAGGTGTTGCTGGACAACCTTAAGGTGAGGTAATAGGTGTTGCTGGGCAACCTTAAGGTGAGGTAATAGGTGTTGCTGGACAACCTTAAGGTGAGGTATTAGGTGTTGCTGGACAACCTTAAGGTGAGGTAATAGGTGTTGCTGGACAAGTTTAAGGTGAGGTAGTAGGTGTTGCTGGACAAGCTTAAAGTCGGGAAGTAGGTGTTGCTGAACAAGCTTAAAGTAGGGTAATAGGTGTTCTGGACAAGTTTAAGGTGAGGTAGTAGGTGTTGCTGGACAAGTTTAAGGTGAGGTAATAGGTGTTGCTGGACAAGCTTAAAGTCGGGAAGTAGGTGTTGCTGAACAAGCATAAAGTAGTGTAATAGGTGTTGCTGGACAAGCTTAAGGTGAGGTAGTAGGTGTTGCTGGACAAGCTTAAAGTGGGGTAGTGGGTGTTGCTGGACAAGCTTAAGATGAGGTAACAAGTGTTGCTGGACAAGCTTAAAGTGGGGTAGTAGGTGTTGCTGGACAAGCTTAAGTGGGGTAGTAGGTGTTGTTGGACAAGTTTAAAGTGGGGTAGTATGTGTTGCTGGACAAGCTTAAAGTGGGGTAGTAGGTTTTGCTGGACAAGATTAAGGTGAGGTAATAGGTGTTGCTGAACAAGCTTAAAGTGGGGTAGTAGGTGTTGCTGGAAAAACTTAAAGTAAGGTAATAGGTGTTGCTTGACAAGCTTAAGGTGGGGTAATTAGGTGTTGTTGGATAAGCTTAAAGTGGGGTAGTAGGTGTTGCTGGACAAGCTTAAAGTGGGGTAGTAGGTGTTGCTGGACAAGCTTAAAGTGGGGTAGTAGGTGTTGCTGGACAAGCTTAAAGTGGGGTAGTAGGTGTTGCTGGACAAGCTTAAAGTGGGGTAGTAGGTGTTGCTGGACAAGTTTAATGTGAGGTAGTAATTGTTGCTGGACAAGTTTAAGGTGAGGTAGTAGGTGTTGCTGAACAAGTTTAAGGTGAGGTAGTAGGTGTTGCTGAACAAGCTTAAAGTGGGGTAGTAGGTGTTGCTGGACAAGTTTAAGGTGAGGTAGTAGGTGTTGCTGGACAAGTTTAAGGTGAGGTAGTAGGTGTTGCTGAACAAGTTTAAGGTGAGGTAGTAGGTGTTGCTGAACAAGCTTAAAGTGGGGTAGTAGGTGTTGATGGACAAGTTTAAGTTGAGGTAGTAGGTGTTGCTGAACAAGTTTAAGGTGGGGTAGTAGGTGTTGCTGAACAAGCTTAAAGTGGGGTAGTAGGTGTTGCTGGACAAGTTTAAGGTGAGGTAGTAGGTATTGCTGGACAAGTTTAAGGTGAGGTAGTAGGTGTTGCTGAACAAGCTTAAAGTGGGGTAGTAGGTGTTGCTGAACAAGCTTAAAGTGGGGTAGTAGGTGTTGCTGAACAAGCTTAAAGTGGGGTAGTAGGTGTTGCTGGACAACCTTAAGGTGAGGTAATAGGTGTTGCTGGACAAGTTTAAGGTGAGGTAGTAGGTGTTGCTGAACAAGCTTAAAGTGTAGTAGTAGGTGTTGCTAGACAACCATAAGGTGAGGTAATAGGTGTTGCTGGACAACCTTAAGGTGAAGTAATAGGTGTTACTGGACAACCTTAAGGTGAGGTAATAGGTGTTGCTGGACAACCTTAAGGTGAGGTAATAGGTGTTGCTGGACAACCTTAAGGTGAGGTAATAGGTGTTGCTGGACAATTTTAAGGTGAGGTAGTAGGTGTTGCTGGACAAGCTTAAAGTCGGGAAGTAGGTGTTGCTGAACAAGCTTAAAGTAGGGTAATAGGTGTTCTGGACAAGTTTAAGGTGAGGTAGTAGGTGTTGCTGGACAAGTTTAAGGTGAGGTAATAGGTGTTGCTGGACAAGCTTAAAGTCGGGAAGTAGGTGTTGCTGAACAAGCATAAAGTAGTGTAATAGGTGTTGCTGGACAAGCTTAAGGTGAGGTAGTAGGTGTTGCTGGACAAGCTTAAAGATGGGTAGTGGGTGTTGCTGGACAAGCTTAAGATGAGGTAACAAGTGTTGCTGGACAAGCTTAAAGTGGGGTAGTAGGTGTTGCTGGACAAGCTTAAGTTGGGTAGTAGGTGTTGTTGGACAAGTTTAAAGTGGGGTAGTCTGTGTTGCTGGACAAGCTTAAAGTGGGGTAGTAGGTTTTGCTGGACAAGATTAAGGTGAGGTAATAGGTGTTGCTGAACAAGCTTAAAGTGGGGTAGTAGGTGTTGCTGGAAAAACTTAAAGTAAGGTAATAGGTGTTGCTTGACAAGCTTAAGGTGGGGTAATTAGGTGTTGTTGGATAAGCTTAAAGTAGGGTATTAGGTGTTGCTGCACAAGCTTAAGGTGAGGTAATAGGTGTTGCTGGAAAAGCTTAAGGTGAGGTAATAGGTGTTACTGGACAAACTTAAGGTGAGGTAATAGGCGTTGCTGGACAAGCTTAAGGTGAAGTAATAGGTGCTGCTGTACAAACTTAATTTGGGGTAATAGATGTTGCTGGACAAGCTTAAAGTGGGGTAATAGGTGTTGCTGTACAAGCTTGAAGTGGGGTAGTAGGTGTTGCTGGACAAATTTAAAGTGGGGTAACAGGTGTTGTTGGACAAGCTTAAGGTGGGGTAATAGGTGTTGCTGGACAAATTAAAATATGGTAATAGGTGTTGCTGGGCAAGCTTAAAGTATGGTAATAGATGTTGCTGGACAAGCTTAAGGTGAGGTAGAAGAGGTGACTGCGCACGCTTATGATGAAGTAGATGAGGTCTTCGGACAAGTTTGAGGTGATCTAGATGGGGTTGTTAGGCAAGTTTAAGGTGAGGTAGAAGGTTTGCTAGACGAAGCTTAGTAAAGCAAAGTAGAAGAGTTTTTTAGACGAGACTAGACAAGGCTGAATGATATGTTAAGGTAACATCTAGCGTTCTTTAAATGGTGAGGTAGAATGGGAAAATGATGTCTAGAAGAAGATAATGGGCTTTGATCAGGTGAGATAATTCGGTATCTTGGTACGTTAAAATCTGATCATGATCGACTGCCATCTCAACATCGAAGATTGCCAACCGGGGAACATCATTTCACTCTGTCTCTTGCTGTGATGGTGCAGGTTGTCATAGGCTGATTGTCCATCTTTTGATGTTACTCGTCCATGTTAGTCTTGGTCTGCCTCTGCTTCTTTTTACCAAGTATTATCCCCTCCAAGATTACTTTTAGTAGGCTGTTGTGTCTTTTAACATGGCCCAAAAATCTCAATTGTCTTGTTCGAATTGTATTTAGTAGTTCTCTAGGGTATTCTTTATTCTTCTTTGTGTTGTGTGTTCGCGGTTCGATAGGCAAGCACATGGTTTGACAAAAATGTCAACGGAAAAACGGGTATGTTCAACCCTTATGTGAAAAGTCTGTGACGGTGGATGGAGGCGGAGGAATCAAGAATTATCAACGGCCCAGAAAGCGAAAACAGCAAAGTGTGTGGTACACAAGAGGCATGTTCAGAACACGAAAGACGAACATGGCTGACCACCGTGAAAGAGATTGGAGCCTCATCACGTACCAGTCCAGAGGAAGCCATGGAGAGTCGGAGAAATTCGAACTTATGTCGGAGGAAAGATCTTAAAATAAGTACTTGGAATGTTAGGACTCTATATCAACAAGGGAAATTGGAAAATCTAATTCAAGAAGCAGAACGAATAAATATAGATATTTTAGGCATATCAGAGACTAGATGGAAGGAATGTGGGTACATTGAAGACGAAAAATATACATTTATATACTCAGGAAACACAACAGAACATCAAAGGGGGGTAGGAATACTGATAAAAAGAGAGCTACAAAAATATATAAGTACCCACTGGACATACAGTGATAGGATTATACTACTCAAGTTGAAAGCAAAACCATTCGACATAGCAATAATACAGACATATGCACCTACTCAAGACTACACAGATGAACAAATAGAGGCATACTATGAAGACCTAAATAAAGTTATGAAGCAAGTAAAATCTTCAGACATCTTGATTGTAATGGGTGACATGAACGCTAAAGTAGGAAAAGGTAGATATAAGACAATTATAGGAAATCATGGTTTAGGAAAAAGAAATGACAGAGGAGAAAGATTAATACAATTCTGTGAAGAAAACAGGCTGATAATATGTAACACCTACTTTGAGCAAGAGAAAAGGAAACTATACACATGGAAAACCCCTGGAGAAAGGAAGAGGAATCAAATAGATTACATAATGATAAAAGAAAGGTTCCGTAACAGCGTAAAGAAAGCCAAAACCTACCCAGGAGCAGATATTAATTCTGATCACAATCCTGTAATGATTAAAATGAAAATCAAACTAAAGAGAAACAAGCAAAAATCTGATTCATCAACAAACCCACTCGACATAACAGCTTTAAATCAAAAAGATATTAAAGATACCTATACAATACAAGTAAAGAACACATATCAGAAGCTACTAGAAGAAGGAATTGAACAATACAGAAGAGAAAATCCTGATGAAAAAGTAACAACCAAATGGCAATGCATAAAGAAAAGCATACAAAAAGCCTGCGACACCTTACCCAAAAGAGAAAAGAACAAAAAACAAAAATGGATAACTAACACCATCTTAGAAACAATGGAAGAAATGAGACAAGCGAAGAACACTGCCCAATACAATAAAATAGATAATGAGATACGCAAAATGTGCAAAAAGGCAAAAGAAGACTGGCTCAGCCAAAAATGTAGAGAAATAGAAACTATGGAAAGCAAACAAGACCTTAGAGGAATGCACACAGAAATAAAGAGAATGACTAATAAAAATAAAAAAGCCACAGAAGGTGGATGCATTGCAGACAAAAAAGGAAAAATGCTAACAGACAATAAGGATATCATAGATAGATGGCAGGAATATATAACAGAACTATTTCATGATCAAAGGGACAAGAAACCAATTATAAAATGTACATCAGGCTATAAAATCTTAAAATCTGAGGTGGAAAAAGCTATAAAAACATTGAAAAGGGGAAAAGCAGCAGGACCTGAAAGCATACAGATAGAGATGATACAGGCACTTGAAGATTTTGGCATTGAAGTGATTACAGACATATGCAACGACATATACCACACAGGATACATACCAAATGAACTAAAAACATCAACTTTCATTGCATTGCCTAAAAAGAATGGTGCAGTTGAATGCAGTGACTTTAGAACAATAAGCCTAATGAGCCATGTTACAAAAATCTTGCTAAAAGTTATACAAGGAAGGATTCAGAATAAAATCAATACTGAATTAGATGAGCAGCAATTTGGATTTAGGAAAAATAGCGGGACAAAAGAAGCCATATTCTGCATGAGAACATTAATCGAAAAATACACAGAAGTAAACAAACCAATATATGCCTGCTTCATAGACTACACCAAAGCTTTTGATAGAGTACACCACAAACAACTTATAGAATGCCTAAAAGAGATACATCTAGATGACATAGATATACGACTAATATGCAATCTATACTGGGAGCAAACAGCAATAATACAATATAACAAAGAGTTCTCTACACCCATTGATATAAAAAGAGGAGTAAGACAAGGATGCATCCTATCACCAAGCTTGTTCAATCTATACACTGAGCAAATCTTTAAAAACATCATAGAGATGCCAGGCCTACAAATTAATGGAAAGATAATCAATAACCTAAGATATGCTGACGATACTGTACTACTAGCAGAAAATCCGAAAGACCTACAACAATTACTTAATGAAATAAACACGACAAGCAAAAAATATGGACTAGATATGAATATCAAAAAGACTAAAACTATGATCATAAACAAAGAAAATACTCAAAACCCACAAGTGGATATCAAAATTGAAGGAATAGACCTTGAGACAGTTCAGAACTATAACTACCTTGGACATACTATAACCAGTGATGGAAAATGTACAACTGAAATAAACAAAAGAATAGGAATGGCAAAAAGTAATTTTAATGTCATGAAGGACATACTAACATCAAAACAAATAACACCAGAGCTAAAACTAAGAATAGCAAAATGTTACATGTTCTCAAACTTCCTATATGGTGCTGAAACATGGACATTAGACAAGAAAACAGAACAGAGAATTGAAGCCTTTGAAATGTGGATATATAGAAGAATAGGTAGAATTGGATGGAAGGAAAAGAAAACAAACGACAAAGTCTTAAAACAACTAAAAATGAAAAGAGAACTTCTGAACACAATTAGAACAAGACAAATGCGATTCTTAGGCCATGTTAAAAGACACAACAGCCTACTGAAAGTGATCCTGGAGGGGAAAATACATGGTAAAAGAGGCAGAGGCAGACCAAGATTAACATGGACGAGTAACATCAAAAGATGGACAAATCAACCGATGACAACCTGCACCATCAAAGCAAGAGATAGAGCAAAATGGCGCTCCATGGTAGCCAACCTTCGTTGCGGAGACGGCACTCAATGATGATGATGAGTTCTCTTTCCATTTTTAGTCGTTTTAAGACTACATCATTTGTTTTATTTTCTTTCTATCTAATTCTTCCTATTATTCTATAAATCAACTTATCAAAGGTTTCAATTTTCTGTTCTGTTTTCTTGTGTAATGTCCATGTTTCTACCATACTGGAATATTGAGAAGATATATCATTTTACTATTCTTAGTTTAGCACATGTGTTATTTATTTTGATGTTGGTATATTTTTCATAGCATTATAATTACTTTTTGCTTTTCCTAATCTTTTATTTATTTCGATTCTACATTTTTCGTTACTGATTATAATATGTCCAATGTAGTTGTAGCTCTGAGCTGTCTCCAGGTCTATTTTGTTAACTTTGATATCTACTTGCAGGTTTTGAGTATTATCGTTATTAACACTAAAATAAAGTAGAAGTTAATTCAGGCGAGGCAGTCAACACTCATTGAAGGCTGAGTGAAACTAGCAGCAATCGAAACAGCTTTCATTTGTACAAAATTTACTAATAATCAACCACAGACAAAATAAAACAAAGGGACATAACCTAGTGCTCTAACGTTTGTTTGTCGTGGCCAGGCTCTGTGTCGAGGAGTACGGGTTCGATACTGCTTCGGGTTGTCAATTGTTCTTTTTTTTTCTGTTGTTGATTATTTGTGAATTTTTTTCTGGAAGTAAACATACCTCTTCTCCTGAAAATATTCGCTTATCTATAGCCTCTGAAGTTTCCCTTCATAATAATATTAGTTGATGAACTATTTGTCTCTTGCTTCTAACTGCCTGTAGAGACGGAAAAGCTTATACATCATTTAACTTACATCGAAATAGAGAGTATTCATCTCTCGTTCATTAATTCTCATAAAGGTGAGATTTGACCATCACGAAACCAGTGATCTTTGAGCACACGAGGCTACACGAGTGAATGTTTTGTTATCGCTAACAGGTCGCAACGTTCATTGATCACACATTTTTTACTTTCAATTGATTTCATGAAGCCTCTCTGTTGAAGAGCACCTATCTGGTGCTGAGCTTTGTGTGAGAGCCGTTATTACCACAAGTTGTATTCTCGGAGAGAACACCTGCAGTAAGAATTAAATCTCCCTGGTATACCTTTGTGTAATGGTCCATGTAATTGCCTCCGACAGTTCGCTGTTTCTTTCAATCGTAAATGCTTTCTCTCTTTTCTGCGCTCGCCTGACTAGTCATCATTCATCTTTAAAAAGGCGTTGAGCTGGCGTTAACGCGCTGCGTCGTGGTTTACGGTAAACTGTGATATCTGTGTCCTTCGGTACAACACATCTAAAGTCGGTACAGCATTTTCTGCCAATTCTCTTTTTTAATGGCAGTGACGGTATAATACAAAATAGAAGCTACTGTCTCAGGTTTAATGGGCCGTATCCACTCATGGGACCTTGTTTTCTATACAACAATGACTACTTTAGTCTGCCTTCGAGCACACCTCAGCTAGCACTTTGCGACGCAGGTTATTACGCGACGGGGTGGGGGTTTAAGTGTAGGTGGTCCCAAAATGTCGTAAAAAACTACATCAAATTCCCTGTTACTATTGCATGTTTTACTTTTCTAACAAGAAAAAATTAATGAAATTGTCCTTGCCCTAGCCACTGTGCCATGGGTTACAGAGACAAACATACGTGGTAGCTTGTTTCCCTATCCACAGCACGTGTTCTAGTTACATCCCAAGCACAGAGAATGTGTGCACATTACGTCACAAACACATTTTCTCTCACATGTTCCATGCCTGCTGGCGTAAGTGATCATCACAACTTTCGATCTCGACAGTTATTAATCATTTCTGTTGTTCACTCTCTGCCAAGCTATTCTCTTAAGCTGTCTGGTATCTTTCCTCTTTGCTTCCCTTTTTTCTTCGTCCCTTAATTTTTCCTGTTGTTACAATATATTCCAGCTGTTTCCTTTCTATTAATATGGCCAAAAAATTATGATTGTTGTTTCCTAATATTGGATATTAGCTCTCATTTTTGCTATGGCCTCCTTAAGAACGTTTTCATTGTTCTTCTTAACTGTCCATAGTATTCTCAACATTCTTCTGTAAAACCACATTTCTACAGCCTCCAGTGTTTTTCTTGTCTGTTGTCCTATTGTCCATGTTTCACAAACCGTATGTTAAGACTGGTTCTACATAACATTTAAGAACTCTTTTTCTTGTTTCTATTTTCAAAAATGGATTGCACAGTATCTTCCTCATTTTTTGCAAAACTGCTTTTGCCTTAGCCATTCTGCATCTCACCTCTGTTGTACATCTACCATCCCACCTTCGTTGTACATCTACCATCTCACCTCTGTTGTACATCTACCATCTGAGGTTGACATTGTGCCCAGATATTTAAACACAGTTACCTGTTTTAACATTGTTCCACTTGTATTTTTTGTGGATTGCGGTGAAGACTTTTTCTTTCTTGCTACCATTACTTCTATCTTTTTGCTATTAAGGCTGATTTCTCTATTTTTGCATTCCTTCACTGTAGTATCTAACATTTCTTGCGACTCATTTTTCACTGTTAGCGATTACGACTGTATCATTAGCAGACCGTAGATTATTTATATTATGACCTCCAATTGTTATTCCAGTCATGCCCCTTATGAGTCTTAAAATAATCTCACAGTACATATTAAATAAATCTAATGGCAGCACACAACCTAGCTTAACACCCTGTTTTAGTTAAACATTCCAAATTGATTTCCAGTTCTTATGGCCGCTGTTTGCTGCCAGTACATGCATTCTTAGAACTTTGTTGTCTACGTTTATGCTTTCTAAAATGTTGATTATTTCTTGGTGCTTTACTTTGTCAAATGCTTTGGTATAATCTATGAAACATAGGTATAGATCTGTTTTCACCTCTATGGTTCTTTCTACTAAAGATCTTATTATGTATATGGCATTGCTCGTTCTTTCACCTCCTCAAAACCACACTCTTCACCACTAATTTCTGGACTGATTTTGTTTCGCACTCTTCGCATGATGATTCTTAGTAATATCTTAGCCTGGTAACTCATAAGGCTCATTGTGCGATAATCATCGCATTCAATCGCACCCGATTTCTTTGGTAGGGCTATGAATATGATTTGAGCAGGTCGTCTGATATATATCCGGTGTTGTAGATATCATTCAATATTTTTGTTATTATTTATATTTCAAAATCACCCATGGCTTCAATCTCTTCTTTAGTTATATTATCTGGTCCAGGAGCTTTGCCTGCTTTCATATTGCGCAAGGCGTCTTCCACTTCGTCTTTGAGTATTTCTGGCCCTTCTCCATTATCTTTAATATTTACTTCTGCTCGTTCATCATTATTAAGATCGTTAATGTATTCTGTCCATCGTTCCCTTGTGCTTTCTTGTTAAATCAACAGTTTTTCTTCCTTTGATTTTACACATCTAGTGTTTGATTGCGATTTTTTTTTCTCCCTATGTATTCATCAATCTTTTTGTACATAGCTCTGGCATCTCCTTTTTGTTGCGTTTCAATGTCTTGGCATCTCTATTTTAGCCATGCTTCTTTTGCTTCATTGCATTTTATTACATTTTCTTTATTTAATCTCTTATACCCATCTTTGTTATCTTATTTCTTCTTCATGTATCCATTAGCTGTAAAATGTCGTCTGTCTTCCATTTCTTTCTTGAATTTGCCCTCACTGGCGGTATGAACTCTTTTGATGTTTGTTGCATTGATTCTTTTAGCATTTCACACTGTTCATCAATGCTTTGTGTATCTTCTCTGTTGCATTGTACCGGTTCTGAATTGTTATGTTATATTTGTCTTTTAACCTCTTGTCTGATTTGAGTAAATCTAAATTGAACTTGATACTAAATGAGGCTCGTTTGGCTGCTTTAAATTTTACTCTAAGCTTTCCCACAACTGGTACATGATCACTCTTGCAATCTGCCCCTGGTCCAGTTTTCACACACACCAGACTGTTTCTAAATCTATTGTTTATCATTATGTAATCAATTTGATTACGTGCGTTGTCTCCTGGGCCATTAAATGCCATGTCCACAGACATCTTGGATGTCGCTTGAACAAGGTGTTTCCTATCATCATGTTGTGTGTTTTTGCCCAGTCATTAAGTTCGTCACCTCTTTCATTTCTCTTGCCTCAGCTATAATAACCAACTACTTCCTCAACTCTTTCCTTTCCTACTTTTGCGTTGAGACCCCTTAAGAACTATAGTTTTTTTCATGTGCATGTTTTCATGAACTACTAATCAGTATATCATCATCAGCATGTACCCTGCCGGTTGGCGTAGGCGATCATGTCCCTCCACAATCTTCTATCCACAGTGCATTGTATCAGTTCTGTTGTTGAATGTTTTCCATGCCATGACACCAAGCTATCCAGTATTTTCTCTCTTTGTCGTCCGCCGATCTCTCTTTCCTTTTATTTTGCCAGTTGTAACCAAGTATTCCAACTTTCCTCTTCTCATGATGTGCCCGAAAAATGTTGATTGCTTCTTTCTGATGTTTTTTAGGAGCTCCCTTTTTGTGTTGGCCTCTTTGAGAACTTCCTCATTGGTCTTTTTATCTGTCCAGGGAACTTTCAACATTCTTCTGAGAAATCCCATCTCTGTGGCTTCTAATCGTCTTTTCATTTGTTTGTCTACTGTCCATGATTCGCTTCCATAGGTCAGAATTGGTTATATATAGCACCGATGAACTCTCTTTCTCAGTATATACAACCTAATATTACGATAACACAACTTCTCAATGATGCTATTTCTTTTGCCAAATCTGAAAGGGTAGGGGGAAGTCCGTCCGAGCTGGTTCATGCTTCCAGAATATCTCATGACCAACTAATATTATGATTTAGTCAATTGTTCGACCAAATGTCGCTATTGTCGAATGTCTCTTTGGTCAGATATCTGTTGGACAATATATCTTCCAGATATCTTTCAATGGAATTATCTGTTAAGAAGCTAAAGGACCGAAACACCTGTCCGACGGGGGGCCGTTCTTCTGATGACCAGATTGCCTCCTGCTGCGAAGCTGTGTACAAAGAGTTTCCTACTACTGTTGCTAAAATGTTAGTTGACGAGTGTCTAGCTACTATTTGTGTTAATTATTGAATAACTTAATATCTGAAATAAAATGGAGATATTATGTAGGCGGTCACGTGGTTACAGATGTAGAATAAGGTTAAGCTAAAGAGGATAGAAGATGTTGGACGTGGTAGAGGAAAATAGAGGATGATGAATGTGGTAGAGGAAAATAGAGGATGTTGAATGTGGTAAAGGAAAATAGAGGATGTTCAAAGTGGTAGAGGAAAATAGAGGATGATGAATGTGGTAGAGGAAAATAGAGGATGTTGAACGTGGTAAAGGGAAATAGAGGATGTTCAAAGTGGTAGAGGAAAATAGAGGATGTTGAACGTGGTAGAGGAAAATAGAGGATGTTGAACGTGGTAAAAGAAAATAGAGGATGTTGAAAGTGGTAAAGGAAAATAGAGGATGTTGAACGTGGTAGAGGAAAATAGAGGATGTTGAACGTGGTAGAGGAAAATAGAGGATGTTGAAAGTGGTAAAGGAAAATAGAGGATGTTGAAAGTGGTAAAGGACAATAGAGGATGTTGAACGTGGTAAAGGAAAATAGAGGATTTTCAAAGTGGTAGAGGAAAATAGAGGATGTTGAACGTGGTAGAGGATGTTGAACATGGTAGAGGAAAATAGAAGATGTTGAAAGTGGTAAAGGAAAATAGAGGATGTTGAACGTGGTAAAGGAAAATAGAGGATGTTGAACGTGATAGAGGATGTTGAACATGGTAGAGGAAAATAGAGGATGTTGAAAGTGGTAAAGGAAAATAGAGGATGTTGAAAGTGGTAAAGGAAAATAGAGGATGTTGAAAGTGGTAAAGGAAAATAGAGGATATTGAACGTGGTAGAGGAAAATAGAGGATTTTCAACGTGGTAGAGGAAAATAGAGGATGTTGAAAGTGGTAATGGAAAATAGAGGATGTTGAACGTGGTAGAGGAAAATAGAGGATATTGAACGTGGTAGAGGAAAATAGAGGATGTTCAACGTGGTAGAGGCAAATAGAAAATTCTTTATTAGGAGCTTCAGGCTCCTGAACCGAATCTATGTGGCTGTGTGCAATTGCTTTCTTGACGTCCCGTGTCCTGGAAGTTGGAGTTGTCTTTCCTAGCGTCATGCGTAGTGCTAGGGTATCTGCATCAACAGGTCCTGCTACTGAGATTCTCACAACGTTAGACAGGCCTGTTGTGTTGTTACACAATTATTAGTAAGTAAAGGAAGTAAGTAAAATAGTGTCTGTATCAACTCTATGACGAAGATCCCACAGAAACAGGTTACATTTCGGCTAACTTAAGTGGATTCAAATATATTTCTGAACTGTTAAGGACTGGTTGGTCTCGAGGCTAGACGCCGGGATTTTGGGTGCACTATTTGGGATTTTTACTGATGATTTCTCTCTGCGGCAACCACCCCTGGTCTCAGCAGCGAGGCCCGGCTTGTAACGTCAATTCTTCATGGACTGAGAAAATACGAATACCTCCGAAGACACAGTTATCTGCCAGTGCGGCGAGGGACCCCTGTGCACAAAGCTCCCAGGGAAAAACGGATTAACACGCAATATTCAGTTCCTAGTCTCTATGTACTTCGTCAGAGGTGAAAAGCTGGCGAACGCAAAAAAAAAAAAAAAAAAAAAAAAAAAAAAAAAAAACAACTGTTAAGGAAGACTGATTGCGATAATTGAAATTCCCAAGTGGAAGGAGGCGTATAAGTTTGTAAATGAAATAGAGGTAAAAAGATAAGCCTTACAACTCGAATTGATAAAGTTAGTAATGTTAACGTGTGCTATCAAAGTAGAAGAAAATACTCTTAAATAGATCCTCTTTTCTATAATTTCCCGCTGGCAGTGATTCAACTTCCTACAAGCGATAACTTAGTAAGAGATTAGCCGTTCCAAACATAGTGTCCTGTTGTAGATATATAAAAATAGAGAGGCAAACTTAAACCAGAGAATTGTTTTAGGACAAGTCTAGAAACAACGCAGGGAGTTCCAGAGCAGAGCAGCCAAGATTAACTGTCTTAATTTCCAGGCCTATCTGTTCACGTCAGTGCCACGCCAAACGGAAACAGATCGACAAGCACTCGCCAGTTTTATTGTTCACCCGGATATCTGTAAACCTGTCGTGCAAATAGCGGAAATTTCGTAACTGAAATCACGTGATGCTGAACAGATAAACAAACACACGCAAAACGTTATTGTTTTAATGCTGCTTCAAATGTGTTTATCTTTGTTTCTATTTAACTGTTTTCCGATCTGCACACAGTCATATGTTTTTACTTGATGCTCTGTACCAAACAAAAGAATATATAAATCTTTCTCAACTGTTTTGTGCTTATATAATAATATATAAATCGTGTACCACTGCTGTGTGCATATATAAGAATAATTAGATCTTTCTCAACTGTTTTGTACTTATATAAGAATATATAAATCGTGTACCACTGCTATGTTCTTATATAAGAATATATAGATCTTTCTCAACTGTTCTGTGTCATATATAACAACAAATTATTTTTCTTAACTGCCTTGTACCAAATATCGGAACATATACTTCTCAACTGTCAAGTATTATTCACAGGAACATAGAGATCTCTCGTGACCTGTGATTCTTTACACGGCTCCATCATCCGAGAACAAACCGTACAGAGAAATCAATTACCTTTAGCTGAATTCTGTACTTCTTGAACTTATTAAGATTGACGTCTGTGGGTGTAAACGAAGAAAATATTGTTCTATTATAGAATTTGTTTAGTGAAAGTCTCTGTCGGTCTAATTCTTTCAGTTTGTAAGGTATAGATGAAACAGATTCTTCGGCACATACATGCTTGCAGCAATGGTTTATGTGCAGACACACACGCACGGAGACTGCACCAAACTTGACAGGACTTTGAATTAGCTTCCGTATTTTCAATTGAGTGAACTGCAGTTGTTTCAGCCTCTACCCGCAAGAGATACGCCATACTTCCAAGAGAAGTTAGCATTGTGTGTTTGGAATATAACTTCCCAGATACTTGAAGTCTGTACGAGTAAGGTGAGTTGTACAAAGAGCAACACCAAGAACACACTGACGTTCTTAAATGTCTCGACTGAGGCTAAATATTCCACATCTCTCTCTCTCTCTCTCTCTCTCTCTCTCTGCGATCAGGACTCAGTCAGAGTAGGATTCCAGACTCCCACATGAAGTCAGCTGTCAGGCTAAGTATATTGATCGCCCCCACAGACAGAACGTCACATTTAGAGTCCGCCAGATCCACTCTGACTGAACACCCGTTAATACGTTGCACTGTGTTCTGCGCCAGTGGCCCAGTGCATCCGATTTCAGCCAGCATTTTTTCAGGTTTGCTTTCCTTAGTCTTTGATTGTCCCCAATCTTCCTGCAAGGCAGCAGATTGTCTTTTCTGTAGGGGGATTCTGCCCTTAGATGGTCGACCCTCCCAAGTTTACGAGCACCATCTGCCCGAGTCATATTCCACATGAAATAGGACATCAAGGGAAGATGTGTGGTTACAACACACGGAAAAAAAATCACAAACAATCAACAACAGAAAAAGAACAAAAAAGAACAATCATCATCATCATGTGCCATACCGGTTGGCGTATGTGATCATGTCCATCCACAATCTTCTATCTACAGTGCATTGTATCAGTTCTGTTGTTGACTGTTTTCCATGCCATGACACCAAGCTATCCTGTATTTTCTCTCTCTGTCGTTCGCGATCTCGCTTTCCTTCTATTTTGCCAGTTGTAACCAAGTATTCCAACTTTCCTCTTCTCATAATGTGCCCGAAAAATGTTGATTGCTTCTTTCTGATGTTTTTTAAGAGCTCCCTTTTTGTGTTGGCCTCTTTGAGAACTTCCTCATTGGTCTTTTTAGCTGTCCAGGGAACTTAGATAGAACAATTGATGGTCGGAAACAGGATCGAACCCGTACTGCTCAGCATAGCATCTTGCCACGAGAACAGACTGGCACACGGCCAACTCAGCTATCTAAAAAAGTAGCTATAGTTGGCGATGTCTTTCACGCATATATACTCATTACTATAGCATAGGGTTACGATCACAACTCGGGAGTAATTAATATATCTGTAGTTTCCTGTTGACTATTCCACATCGACATGCTCTCTCTTCACAGAAAGCTGTTTCTATAGTATGATGTTAGTGCTTGCTTATATTCGCCAAAAACTAACTGCAGATTTTATGTTATGTGGTCGGTATCAAGTCAGGCCGCCTTACACTCCCATAAAATAATCTAAGATACATATTTTTAAGGCATTATAAATTCTTACTAATCTCTATAAGTTCGTTAACATTTCGCCGCATCTGGAAATTTTAGCCGAACCAGTGTGAACCACCGACTCAGCCATCACGGTCACCAGTACTTCTCAGTTTATTGTAATCTTGCCTTTTAGCGAATGAACTTTAGATCATACATTTTGCTGGATTTGTAATTCTACGTTTGGGTGGATCATTTTTAACTTACATTTTCTGGATCATTTGTAATCTTGCGTTTGGGTAGATAATTTTTAACTTACATTTTCTGGATCATTTGTAATTCTACGTTTGGGTGGATCATTTTTAACTTACATTTTCTGGATCATTTGTAATCTTGCGTTTGGGTAGACAATTTTTAACTTACATTTTCTGAATCATTTGTAATCTTGCGTTTGGGTAGACAATTTTTAACTTACATTTTCTGAATCATTTGTAATCTTGCGTTTGGGTAGACAATTTTTAACTTACATTTTCTGAATCATTTGTAATCTTGCGTTTGGGTAGACAATTTTTAACTTACATTTTCTGAATCATTTGTAATCTTGCGTTTGGGTGGATCCTTTTTTTTAAAATTACATTTTGGTGAATCTATTTCTTAATAACAGGTACAGTTAACTGTATAAGTGTGACTGGTGTTTCTAATTATACAGAAAGTGACATCATCTTTTGCTCATGAGGGTAAAAGCTCATGTTAGCACCAAGGATCATCTGAGCGCTCACACGCTAAATTGGAGAGGAGGTGTAGTATCGCTAGTTTACGACATAGCCGTGATATATGCTACTTTTAGCCCGACTCATCCGACTTCGGTGCAGATGGGTAGATTTGATTAACAGATTTTGCCCGGAGAGCTTTCATTTTAGCATCCTCTTTTCCACTACTTTAAACTGTTCTTTAACGTGTCGCGAGTGCACACAGGACGTCCAGTTTTTCACCGTTTTCCGAGAAGACTAGACATCTGATCTCTCTACCTAGAGGAGGGAATGGGGTTTAAGCCACGAAGAAACCACTAGTTAGATTTGTGGAAAAAAAAATCCCATTACCTGAGGTGGAAATCGAACACAGGAGTTACCTATCCAGAGGTCAACGATTTACCTTTAGACCACCCATCCCCAGCACCAGGGATGAAAAATGGTGATGCGACTCAAAGCCAAACCAACTACGTGCTCCAGGATCGATGAAATAGAACTGCCCAGATTATACCCCTCTTCGTGGTGCCTCTAAAAATAAAAAAATTATGAAACTTGACAAATGAATTGGTAGATAACTCTGAACTCGAAAATAGCAAGTAGAAATCGGATTTGCTGGTCCAAAAGATACAAATATCAATGATTGATGCAAACCACAAGGGAACACAGTTATGTCCATTTAGTCTCCGATTATGGGCCGGCGAGGAAGTGAATTATTTACCCCTTTCGTTGTGAAGTGAGCAGGAAAAATAACAAGAAAAAAGAAAGATAATAAATGTTTAGATATCAAAGGTAGCAACACTGTTTTTTTTCCAACCCCGAATGATATTGCAAATAGGACATCTAATCTCAAAATTTAATTATTTTTTTTAATGCCTTATATCTATTTTAGTATTTAATGGCATGAAAAATATACTAACATTAAACTAATAACACCAGGGCTAAAACTAAGAATAGCAAAATGTTATGTCTTCTCTTCATTCCGGTATGGTGTAGAAACATGGACATTAGACATTAAAACAGAATCGATGATTGAATTCTTTGAAATGTGGGTTTATAGAAGAATAGGACGAATTGGATGGAAAGAAAAGAAAACAAACGATGAAGTTTTAAAACAACTACAAATTAAAAGAGTACTTCTAAACACAATTCAAGCAGGACAAATAAGGTTTTTGGAACATGTTAAAAGACACCACAGCCTACAAAATGTAATCTTGGAAGGGAAAATGCAAGGTAAAAAGGGCAGATGCAGACCAAGACTAACATGGACGAGTAACGTCAAAAGGTGGGACAAGTCAGACTATGACAACCTGCATCATCAGAGCAAGAGACAGAGCAGAATGGCGCTCCATGGTAGCCAGCCTTCGATGCGGAGACAGCACTCAATGATGATGATGAATCTCGAAACGTCAATGGTAATGCACGTAATAGCCGCTGCCAATAACACAAGTTCCTGATCTCTTTGTTACATGGCGTCTGAGTTTTTGCAAAACAATAAATAAACAAGATACTTGCAATCCTCCAACGATTCTGAAAACAGTAAGGTTTTACAATAATTGGCTTTTCATTCATTAAATAGAAAGCTCTGCCCATCTTTCTGTGAAGACTTTCTGAAATCCCACGGCGTAAAACTGCTTAAAACGTACTCCATTCCAACATCTGAAACATTAAGCCAAGCCTGGAAATGAGAAGAAAATAAAACCTCCCGTTGTAATCAGTTGTCTTATCATTGGCTATCTTCATCATCTCGCTGTCATAACGACTGGCTGATCAAAGAACGTGATAAAAACACGTCCATCTGGAGGTAGCGATATTCTCTCCTACGAGTAGAAATCCCCGAAGCCACAAACACCAACTATCTGTTACTGCCTCGTGTTTTGCTACTGTCCATGTTCGTGATTCCAGAAGCCCTGCATACATGGTTCTGCTGATCTTTGGCATGCCTTCATTAACACAGGATTTCAATATGTCACTCGCGAGAAAACCGTTCCATCGCAAGCAGAAAGTTTTTTAGGGAGAAGCTGTCGAGGTTTTGAAACTCTAAACTCTGCAAATTCGACCTGAACAGAATCCTGGCTCCACGAAAACTCATGTTTAAGCATTGATCAGTTTCAAGATTTTTAAACATTTCCCATTTTGTTTCTTGACAGTAAATTGCTGAGCCACGCCAGTCAGACTAGTGCACGGAAATCTATCAGGGAACAGGTATATCTTTCAAAGGCGTTGTAATGATTTTATTTTGGATGGGCCATTTGTTTTCTGTCTTTTGCGTTCACAGGACAATTCTCCTCTTCACGAATGACATTATAAAGGACGTTAAGTTTTCGTAGATACCTTATGCTGTGATATCTGCGTCTTTCGGCCCAACACATTCGATTTCATCGTGACGTTTTTTTTAAATACTGGATTGCCTTCCCTTTTCGATCCCTGCAGGTTAGTTCCCAGACGGTGACGAGGAGATGGAGTAAAATCTTGATCAATTGTGGCTCATTAATCATGACTCAAACACCCAGCTATGAGTCGCTGACACCTTTCAGACTAGGCAATGTCTAGTGCAGGTTATCTTATTGGATTTACTTATTAAACACTGCTCGACCAGCTCATAATTTATCTCAGTCTTTAATTGGTGCCAGGTATTATCTTTTATATTAAAGTCATATTCTTTGGTCATCTTTGGATGTTCAATCAGAGTGGATCTGGCAGACTCTAATTGTGATGTTCTGTCTGTGGGGGCGATCAACACACTTAACCTGACAGCTGACTTCATGTGTGTGTCTGGAATCTTACTCTGATTTGGTCCTGATCGCAGAGAGAAAGAGAAAAAGAGAGAGAGAGAGAGAGAGATTCTTTGGTCCTGTTATGACTATGAAACACGGAGAACAACAAAGATGACAATCACGAATATATTGAACTTCATTAATGGATTTTTGACATTTAGAATAAAAGAATGGAAATGCCAGGACAAAATCACTGACATAGAATTATGAGAATGTACCAGTTAAATACCAGAGAACAAAGCGATACTTTGAAAACAACCGCGCTGGTTAGTACACACACTGTGCTAGCAAACTAAGAGTATTACGTGAAAGGTCTTTTTTTTTGGAATCCCCGGAGAAGAGATAAAAAATAGGAAGACCAAAATATTCTTGGAGAAGACAGGTGGAACCAGAGACGAAGAGAATGTGGAAGACACGGAATGATCTGAAAAGAACGACAAGAAACAGAACGGTTTGTTTGTTGAAGACATATGTTCCACAGGGAGCTGAAAATGTTTGCTGAAGACCTATGCTCCACAGGGAGCTGAAAATGTTTGTTTAAGATATATGCTCCACGGGAAACTGTAAGTGTTTGTTGAAGACATATGCTCCACGGGGAGCTGAAAGAGTTTGTTTAAGACATATGCTCTCCACAGGGAGCTGAATGTGTTTGTTGAAGACATATGCTTTCCACAGGGAGCTGAATGTGTTTGTTGAAGACATATGCTCCACGGGGAGCTGAAAGAGTTTGTTTAAGACATATGCTCTCCACAGGGAGCTGAAAGAGTTTGTTTAAGACATATGCTCTCCACAGGGAGCTGAATGTGTTTGTTGAAGACATATGCTCTCCACAGGGAGCTGAAAGTGTTTGCTGAAGACATATGCTCTCCACAGTGAGCTGAGAGTGTTTGCTGAAGACATATGCTCCACAGGGAGCTGAAAGTGTTTGTTGAAGACATAAGCTCCACAGGGAGCTGAAAGTGTTTGTTGAAGACACATGCTCCACAGTGAGCTAAAAGTGTTCGTTGAAGACATATGCTCCACAGTGAGCTGAAAGTGTTCGTTGAAGACATATGCTCCACAGGGAGCTGAAAGTAGTTGTTGAAGACATACGCTCCACAGGGAGCTGAAAGTGTTTGTTGAGGACATACGCTCCACAGGGAGCTGAAAGTGTTTGTTGAAGACACAAGCTCCACAGGGAGCTGAAAGGAAGGAAGAACAGATATTTTCTTTTGGAAAAAAATAGGCGCTATTGCGTAGTATCACATTACTGAAAGACGTGTAGTGATCAAAAGTGTAGTAAACAGTAAGATAATAATTCATTGTCATGACACTCCAGGAGTAACAGGGCTCTTCATTTTATTTATATTCTATCCATTAAACCAGCTGAGATGCAGTATAATGTAGCGCTTTATCAAAGTTAATAAAATATGGTCTGCAAAAAAAACAAACACAAATATGCGCTTCTGACTAATTTTATTTATCCCATTAATAACAGCATTATTACATGGCTCAGTGGCGTGAATATTGAATAATACAAGAAGACAGACAATACAGACACCTATAAACAACTGTCTGATGGATATTCTGTCCTTTAAGATAGTACGACCTGATAAGAAATGAAGATATCTGGGAAGAAAAAAACAATGGCAGATTGGATAACTGATGAATAGGAAATGAAGATGGATTGGACACATACAAACCTGGCTTCAATATAGCAAAGATGGCGCTGTCATTGAATCTACACGGACATAGGGTCGGGGAAGGGGGGGGGGGCGGAGGAGTTGGAGACCAGTATATATGGAAAAGAAGCATTTTGAAAACCTTCAATGACACTGACCTTGGCTGGACAGTAAATTGTCCAAGAGCAAAGATGGAGAGATCTTGACCGTCTTCTATATTCCCAAAAGGGCTTTCATTAATTGATTTATTCATTTTTTTTTTAATTTAATTATAATGGTGGACTGGAGTTGATGGTCTCCGTCTTTTGATTTTCTAATCTCTCGCTGTTTCTTCAATCTTATTTTCGTCTGTTATAGGTTTATAGCACTCGTAACAGAAAATTACTTGGGGAAATAACGTTTCAACACTAGATCACATATTTTGAGTGGAGGGGGCGGTTTTCCATGCACGTTTCCTTCCCTTTTCGATCCCTATTTGTGACCAGACTGGTTCCTATATTTCCCACGTCAGAGATGTGGAGTGGGATCTTGATCAGTTTTCGTTCGCTCATTCTTACACAAGCACTCAACAATGAGTCTCTCATAAGCCCAGGTACTAATAATTGTCGGCGGATTTTTTCCCGTCTATCTCTTCCAATGACAATAAATCATGGACTCCATTGTACCTTCATACTCTTCGTGTGTCACGATGTCGTTCTTACTCTTCGTGTGTCACGATGTTGTTCTTACTCTTCGTGTGTCACGATGTTGTTCTTACTTTTCGTGTGTCACGATGTTGTTCTTACTTTTCGTGTGTCACGATGTTTGTTCTTACTCTTCGTGTGTCACGATGTTGTTCTTACTCTTCGTGTGTCACGATGTTGTTCTTACTCTTCATATGTCATGATGTTGTTCTTACTCTTCGTGTGTCACGATGTTGTTCTTACTCTTCGTGTGTCACGATGTTGTTCTTACCCCTCCATCATGAAACACGACAGAGAGTCAAGTTCGCAGCATCATAAAACTGGAATGCTGACGATAAAGAAAAAATCTTCTCACAAACTGTAATCGTCCTCTCTTACGCCTTAGATAGAGACAACGTTTGACATTTGAGACATAGAGGTTGGAATGAGTCACGGATGTGGTATATTATTTATTATTTTGTCTCCATTTCCCCCCATTTCCCAGCTATAAATCTAGTACAAGCAAAAAATCTAGCATACAAAAAGCCCGCTTTATAACAGGCGCAGCAGCACCTTATCGATTACAAAATCTAAACATGCGAACTGCAACTTTTTGGAGATTCTCGGTCAGATTGTACTGTCAAAGTGCATTGTTGACGATCATAAATACAAGACGCTCTTCCGGTATATTTTTCATGTGAAGGTAAGAGATCGTCAGTTGCAAAATTCGCTGTGAGAAATTCAATAATACCCTCCCAAAGCTAAAGAAGGGACAGCAATTTTTGAAAAGTCAATGTCGTTTTAAGCTAACAGAATATCATTTAGACGTCTGTGGTTATTGAGTTGTGTTATTAGCGCGTCATCATCATTGCACTCCGAACATGTCCATAGGTGCTCAGATCCCCTCCTCAGCAAGTCTCGTAGTGTCCAGCCACTAACGACTCCAGTTTTGTTTTAGTTGATTAATCTTCTCACACGCCAACTAAGTTTCTCTGTTCTGGCTGTGCCTATTTTGACTCCCATCTCTTCCATCCGAAGCAGTGACGTGGACTCATGGTTATCGAAGTCCTGTGTCCTTCCCACTTCCCGGAGGGCATCGATGATGTCCGCCCGATTCATTGGTTAACCGTCCTCAACAATAGCGCAACTAGCCAACCTGCCCGCTCTTTCATTTCCCCTTACTCCCGCATATCCTAGGACGAGACAAAGTTGACCTTAAGTATTTTTGACTTCTACAATAACTCTACCCATTTCAAACGTATATATCCCGCCTTCACTTTTCTTATCATACTCATCCAATCACTCAGTATACAGGCCTGGGTGCAGTCTATGGTGTAGTGTAGGTGCCCATTTTTTCAATAACCAAAGACATATTTGATGAGTGATGTGGTCAGTCTTGCTGCAGGCCGCCCAACTTCCCATGAACAATCATTTATTAATAGACACGCTAGAAAAGGTAACAAAGTATATGCCCATGGAGAATAACATTCTTGAAACATGGTTCATGTTTGAGAAAATAATTTTGTTGATAAATTCAGGGTTGACTAGATCACGCCTTTAGATTTAGACTTTACATTGAAAGGTATAAGTAATAAAGAAAATACGTTCCACACTCAAAAGTGGAAAGTTTATTAAAACATGGGTCTACTCGTCATTAAAACATGGCTCTACTCGTCATTAAAACATGGGTCTACTCGTCATTGAAACATGGGTCTACTCGTCATTGAAACATGCGTCTACTCGTCATTAAAACATGGGTCTACTCGTCATTAAAACATGGGTCTACTCGTCATTAAAACATGGGTCTACTCGTCATTAAAACATGGGTCTACTCGTCATTAAAACACAGCTGCTTCCTGGCAGGGAGAATTTTTTTTAAAAAATAGAAAAGAATGGTATGGTTTAAAACTTTACGTGATTGATACACGACACGCATTTGAACTACGTTTCGGCTCAATAGGCCTTCAGCAGGAACAAACAAACAACACGCACACATATATGTAATTCAATAAAACTAATCCTACATAGGTAACTAGTAATGAGACATCCAAAATAAAATAATCGAAACTGTTGTAAGAACAAAAAATGTCTTCCCTGTGTCGTGGACCGTGGTCAGAATGGGAAAGAGAGAGTCACACGGGTGTACCTGTAATTATACCCTGCTGGTCAAGACCGTGTGAAGGGTTCTAAAAATATGCGAGTAGGGGGAACGCTGTCTAGGCTACCTCGACTGCAAAGACACTGACAATGTCTAAAAGTATCTAAGGGCCCACAAGGACATGTTTACACACACAGAGATGCGTGTATACATATATACACGTACAAACAGACATACACATACCTACTTATATCTACATAATATATATATATATATATATATGTATATGCACATATATACCAATACCCATACATATGAACACATACATGCATATGCACACTCACACGGGGACAATCACATATGTATGAAAATTCAACACTCAACCTGGAGTCAAGTCCAGCAATTGAGCTGAGAGCGATCAGTTGACGTGTTATTTGTTTTCGACAGCTTCATACCTTTAATGAAGTCCCGAGGAACTGAATTTTGCTTGAGTATCACCTTTCTCTTACTTTCACACTGGTGTCCTTCGCCTTACAGGCAAACATTCTTCGACGTCAGAGGGACTGTAATTTTTATAGTCGAGACTTTTAACGTTTGGGGTAGATTTTTTCACCTATTAATTTTTTCACTTACTAATTTTTTCACCTATTAATTTTTTCACCTATTAATTTTTTCACCTATTAATTTTTTTCTAGGCAGCGGCCATTTTTGGTCTACTCTATTCGACTTCCAACTGCCAAAGTTCCTTAACGTGCGCAGAATACAAACGGAACCTCTTGTTTTACGCCATTATTCGAGAGGGCGAGGCACCGAATCTCACAACCTGAGACCAGGGAGGGTAAAGCCATGGAGAAATCACATATTAAATTTTTTGTCTGTCCAAGCGAGTAGGAATCGGAGAGGAAATGCAATTTTAGACTAAAAAATGCCGTGTTGAAGTCTGATGTGTTTGGCCGAATCACAAATAAACCACATCAGTGTGCATCTATGCCACACTTAACGTCTTTTGACGAACGGATGGCAAAGAGCTATTCATTCTTTTATTAGCCATCGATTGAGGGCCCAAAAAAAAAACACTCAACACTTAAGTGGAACAAGAATATGTGATTGAATTAGCTTTTCCTGTTTAACATCACATATGTTAATGTTTATTATGACTCTACATAACAATATTGATACAATTAAGATTATCATAACACAATGTTAAACGATATCTCATCGGCAACAGAATCTTCTTTCAAGCTTATTTATTGTCTATGATCTACTCTAGATGTCAAGATCCATCAGTAATCTTGCTTGCTTATTTATTGTCTATGATCTACTCTAGATGTCAAGATCCATCTGTAATCTTGCTTGCTTATTTATTGTCTATGATCTACTCTTGATGTCAAGATCCATCAGTAATCTTGCTTATTTATTGTCTATGATCTACTCTAGATGTCAAGATCCATCTGTAATCTTGCTTGCTTATTTATTGTCTATGATCTACTCTAGATGTCAAGATTCATCAGTAATCTTGCTTGCTTGTTTAGTGTCTATGATCTACTCTAGATGTCAAGATCCATCAGTAATCTTGCTTGCTTATTTATTGTCTATGATCTACTCTAGATGTCAAGATTCATCAGAAATCTTGCTTGCTTGTTTATTATCTATGACCAACTGCCAAAATTCATCAGTAATTTCCTTGCTGTTTATTCAGTATTTATTTAGATGGCCTCGGTAGCCTAGTTCGGGAAACCACCCGACTGGACTACCGACGTTCGGACAACCCGTGTTCAATTCCCGCTGGGAGCAGTGTGAATTGTACTCGTGGTTGAAAAAAAACATACCCCCGCGGTCGACCCAGCCGCTGGCAGAAATTGGTACCAGGGTATTACTCTGGGAAGGTGAGGAATGCCGCCTTGCATTGTGAGTTTCGATGATTGAAGCGACACTATCCAGAAGTCTCCGAACATTTATGGAAAGGCGGCCGAGCACATATGGGTGGAAACTAGCGTGCTAAGACGCCGGTTCAAGTCTCGTACTTGACCTTTACCTTTATTTAGTATGAATGATCCACTATGGGTGCCAAGATTCATAAGCAATCTTTTTACTTGCTTATTTATTGTCTATTACTAACGAGATGGCAAGATTCGTCAATAATTGTCTTGCTTATTTATTGTCTATTACTAACGAGATGGCAAGATTCGTCAATAATTGTCTTGCTTATTTATTGTCTATTACATCCTCGAGTTGGTAAGATTCATCAGTAATTTTCTTGCTAATTTATTGTCTATTACACACTTGAGATGGCAAGATTCATCAGTAATGTTCTTGCTTATTTATTGTCTTTTACCAACTCGAGCTGGTAAGATTCATCAGTAATCTTCTTCCTTATTTTTTGTATATGATCCACTCCAGATGTAAAAAAAAAAAAATGACTCAAGCCACATATGTCCCAAACGACAAATATTTGTTACGTGGACCGTTTTTAATTTTCAAGATCGATGAGTTATCTGTTCCTGATCTATTCTCTATTTCCGAGCTACATCTCCAATCTGATGTTATCAGTGCTCCGATATATCTTCATGGAAATATTCGTAGCAATCTTTTCCTCATTCCATCTGATGCTGCATTACAAGAAAAGATAACCATCAAACATATATTCCTGGGAATACATTCCAACGCTATGTTTCCCTCTTAACTTACCGCCAAATATCTGGTCTCTTATTTCTGTTATGTCTTCTAACCAGACGGTGCACTGTTTTATCTCTTATTTAAACAACATTATCGGTGTATACTGCGGATATAAGAGAGCCACGATAGCTCAGTGGTTAGTGAACTTGACTACAAAGGACAAGGGGTAGGGTTCGATCCAACCGACGGCTTCCGGGTTCACCCAGCCTTAAATTGGTACCGGATTTTTTTTATGGGAAAGTATAGCGGCACGGGCGTAATACCGACCAGATTACCCCAAAAAGCATGTGCTGAAGGTCTGTAAAATTTATGGTCACTAACACCATATTCCCTATACGCCACTTGGCGTGACGGGGGGGGGGGGGGTACTTTACTTTTTTTTTTATATTAACCTCACTTAAAGTGACTCTTAAAACATGTTTGTTTACTTAATTTGAACATGCATATAAACCTTACTTGAAGTGACTCTTAAAACATGTTTGTTTACTTAAATTGGACTGACTAATTTGAACATGCATATAAACCATACTTGAAGTGACTCTTAAAACATGTTTGTTTACTTAAATTGGACTGACTAATTTGAACATGCATATAAACCTTACTTGAAGTGACTCTTAAAACTTATTTGTTTACTTAAATTGGACTGACTAATTTGAACATGCATATTAGCCTCACTTGAAATGACTCTTAAACATTTTTGTTTGCTCCAATTTACTAAGTACTATTTAAAAAAAAAAAAACAGAATTGCACTGTGGATAGAAGATTATGGAATGACATGATCGCCTATGCCAATCCATATGACACATGATAATGATGATATTAAAAAAAAAAGTTCGCTAAATTTACATGCCTTTTAAACAAGACTTAACTCCCATAACATGGCGCTCACTTCCCTTGGCTTCACTATCACCCCTCTTGCTCGTCATGGCTCTCTTAAACTAATCTTAAATATAATTCAAATAGCCTTCTGAAACACAAGGTGCACAGTAGAATATTCCACGTCGAAAGTCATTACTATCGCAACTTGATCCCTCGGCCTATCCTTTTTTGAAACCCGTTCTGCCTCTAAATATCAGAAATCCCCCAACCCGTAAATTAATAATTTTGAAAGCAACAATTTTGCGACCATTTTAAGGGCTCGTCTCCGACATTTTGGACAGCTGGCAACTGGCGTGTCAGGCGCGAAGTGACGTTAACAGTCAATCGTTAAAGAGGCACGGAAACGGACACTGACAGTTGTGAAAAGGTGGAAAGGGCACATTTTGGAAGACAAGACTGACGCACAGGATCCTGAGAGGCGTCGAACCAGACTGAATTGGGATAAAGACAGAGAATGACGTGCGAACTTAACATAGACCTGGCAAAAGTTGTTAAAGTCTCCGAAAGGCTTTGCAAATTAGCTATCGAGTGTCTCATTTCCATTGCCGGCTCGTAGATACTGACATAATAGCACATAATTGTCCTGTTTGACTAGAGTGTACGCGGCAGATCTTCTCTCTGCTTTCTTGTTTTTGATAAAGAAAACTTTCAGATAAAAGTTCAGAGATTAAATTCAATTGTCAATGTCTGCTTCGGTATTCGAATGTTCTTCTAACGTCATGCTCCTCGTTAGCTCGCCGATTAGTTACTGGGTAAACCACGACACAACAGAAGCGTTGTGCTTCTGCCTTCACGTCTGCCTTTAAAGTAACGATACATTAATGCAGGCTATGTTGTGTCGTTTACCCAGTAACGATAAATTAATGCAGGCTTTGTTGTGTCGTTTACCCAGTAACGATAAATTAATGCAGGCTATGTTGTGTCGTTTACCCAGTAACGATACATTAATGCAGGCTATGTTGTGTCGTTTACCCAGTAACGATAAATTAATGCAGGCTATGTTGTGTCATGGTTTACCCAGTAACGATAAATTAATGCAGGCTATGTTGTGTCGTGGTTTACCCAGTAACGATAAATTCATGCAGGCTATGTTGTGTCGTGGTTTACCCAGTAACGATAAATTCATGCAGGCTATGTTGTGTCGTGGTTTACCCAGTAACGATATCTGTGTTGCAAAAATCAACAACAATTTGTCTCATCTGTGCATGCATCTCCTTTTCTGGTTCTCATGTTCTGGTCAGTACGTCTTTTAACATGTGCTGCGTTAGCTATAATGGGGATTGCATCTGCCTTTCTTTGTTTGGATATTCGATGAGATGTTAATTTGGATGATTCCACTGGCACGGGCGGTTGAGCAATTATGTATTTTAATTCGTTTGCAGTGATACTCGAATAACTAGAACAATGTTCTGGTCTACCGAGGGCAAAATCTTGTTTTTCGTTTCTCGACCGACAGGATTCTATGTCCATCAAGCCTTAAGTAAATTCGAATGTTATACTTCGAAATAAAGATAACCTGGCGTAATGCTGACCAAAAAACGTATCACTATTGTCAGAATAATATCGGTACTGTCATCTCATCTTCTGCACGTCAGGCTCAGGGGATTCTTTCACTTTACCTGAGAAAGAAAGCTCGGAATAATTCTCGCCATATAGTGCGTAAAGAAACAACAGATAAAATGGTTTGGCTACGTGATAAGGCAGAACGATCAAAACACAACACTACGAGTCCTCGATAAACGTTGCGAGAACATCAGATCAAAGGGCCGACTACGATAAAAAAGGATTGGTGGAATGTTTGTAACACTAGGAAACATAAGAGCAGCATAGGCCGACAGAAAAGCAAAAGACCGCAAATTATAACTTCACTCAACGCTGAAAGGAAATTTATGAAGAAAGAATTAGAGGTTTATTCTTTGCTGTTTAATTAAATAAGACCACACAGAGAAGAGATTCCACGTGTCGACCTATGGCTTTCTTCGGGAACATTAAACAAACAAACACGAAAACAAATGCAAGACACGCAAATGTGGAGAATGTAGGACTGAAAACTTAATGTAGGAAATAGTAGGTCTTCTTCGTACATCACAGGCGATGGTGATTCTTCATTTTGACGTAGCTGTTACTCTTGTCTGTGTGTAGCACACTCCATGTGGGCTTGGAATAACCTAGAATAGTGTGACAAGTCATAGATGATGATGTGGGCTTGGAATAACCTAGAATAGTGTGACAAGTCATAGATGATGATGTGGGCTTGGAATAACCTAGAATAGTGTGACAAGTCATAGATGATGATGTGGGCTTGGAATAACCTAGAATAGTGTGACAAGTCATAGATGATGATGTGGGCTTGGAATAACCTAGAATAGTGTGACAAGTCATAGATGATGATGTGGGCTTGGAATAACCTAGAATAGTGTGACAAGTCATAGATGATGATGTGGGCTTGGAATAACCTAGAATAGTGTGACAAGTCATAGATGATGATGTGGGCTTGGAATAACCTAGAATAGTGTGACAAGTCATAGATGATGATGTGGGCTTGGAATAACCTAGAATAGTGTGACAAGTCATAGATGATGATGTGGGCTTGGAATAACCTAGAATAGTGTGACAAGTCATAGATGATGATGTGGGCTTGGAATAACCTAGAATAGTGTGACAAGTCATAGATGATGATGTGGGCTTGGAATAACCTAGAATAGTGTGACAAGTCATAGATGATGATGTGGGCTTGGAATAACCTAGAATAGTGTGACAAGTCATAGATGATGATGTGGGCTTGGAATAACCTAGAATAGTGTGACAAGTTATAGATGAGGGAAAGACGGGAATTCCTTTTGCAAGCTCTTCTCACTGTCTCTTGTGTTCGGCTGCTTTTCTTTTATTTGTCTCACAGGATGTTGCTTCAAGTTGACGGAATGTTAGCCAGGTAAGCTCTTCCTGTGTGTCGCACTCTCCCATGTGCCAATTTTAATGTTGAGGATTTTAATAAAGTAAGTGGTAGGGTGTAACATACACTCCTACAATGTATGGTGACAGCTTGACAAAAACAAAAATTAATTTTAAAATAATTAATAAAATACTGACGTTTCGGCCTACATGACGAAACATGTTTTTCTTCAGAAAAACGAGAACAACTTAAATTGAAAACGGAATAAAGATAAACTTTACTACATCTAAAATGAGCGGGGCTAGTGTAACAGTGTAGGAAGTAAAAAAAAAAAAAAAGTAAAGTACCCCCGTCACTCCAAGTGGCGTATAGGGAATATGGTGTTAGTGACCATATATTTTACAGACCTTCATCACATGATTTTTGAGGTAATGTGGACGGTATTACGCTCGTGCCGCTTTACTTTCCCAGAAAGAAAAAAATCAGGTACCCGTTAAAGGCAGGGTGAACCCGGAAGCCGTCGGTTGGGATCGAACCCTACCTCTTGTCCTTTGTAGTCCAGTTCACTAACCACTGAGCTATCGCGACTCCAGTGTAGAAAGTCCCTACCCATAAAGACACGAAAAGGTAAGTGCCTCTGAATCTCTTGCAGAGATGGTAGATTACGCATTAATTGCCGGCCCACAGTACAGTTTCGACCACACGGGCTCAAACAAGAAAACAGAAACACGCTCGCAGTTAGAAGTCACTGAAGAGCGGCGTTTGTTTGCCCTGCCAGGTTTAGAGCCAGAAGATTAGTCCGCGGGAATTTACAGAATAGAAGATACGTCGAACTGACCAATCAGTTACGTTCAACTGAACGATAACCAATTGGACAATAGGAGTAAAATAGTACCGGACCAGATGGCAATTTGGAAAGGTAGATGGTATATTGTCCATGTTTGTGAAGCTTTTTCGCCTAATATTTTTTACCGTATGGGATAGATGATGAGGAAGACATAGAATGATCTTAAAAGAATGGTAAAAAGCAAAAAACAGAACGACTTGGAAAGTGTTTGTTGAAGACCTATGCTCCACTGGGAGCTAAAAAGGTAGAAGAAGAAGATGGTAGATTAGACAAGACACTCTTGGACGAGGAGCTCGAAGGAGCAGTTGAGATGACTTGTACGACGAAACCTGAGAAGGGCGGTCGACCTCTAGATACTAGCTATAAAAAAAAAAAGTAAAGTACCCCCGTCACGCCAAGTGGTGTATAGGGAAATATGGTGTTAGTGACCCTATATTTTACAGACCTTCAGCACATGATTTTTTTGGGGTAATGTGGTCGGTATTACGCCCGTAGATACTAGCTATACTCACATTAAAAAAAAATTAAAAGAAACTGACCGTGATCATCCATCGGGGCTGTCGCTCAATTCCCAAATTTAGAAAAGTACAGTAGGAGACCTGACTGGATTGACTGAGCCGTTCCTGTACTAAAAATACAATTGATTTTCTTCGACAACTAGAACTTGTTATACTTTTCTGGCGCCCCCCCCCCCCCCACTCCCCCAAATGATTGTTGTCACTACCGGCTTCTTATTCCAGAATTGTTGACCACGTGCTGGCTGTCCTGGAAGATTGAAGGTGTCTGTCTGTGCCTAACGACGTACCTGAATGATACAGCTGGTGTACTGGAGATGGAAACATGGATCGATACAGCTGGTGTACTGGAGATGGAAACATGGATCGATACAACTGGTGTACTGGAGATGGAAACATGGATCGATACAGCTGGTGTACTGGAGATGGAAACATGGATCGATACAGCTGGTGTACTGGAGATGGAAACATGGATCGATACAGCTGGTGTACTGGAGATGGAAACATTCTTGCCGCTAGTGCAGGCAGTCAGCTATGAGTCGCAAATCGCATACAATTCTTGTATGTAGAGACGACTTTGCCTCCACAGGGAGATTGTGTTCTGGATAAGTATGTAGTAGACACAAACCATTGACTTATACGACCCACTCTATAGTTTCCGATAATACTATTCCAGGATATCACCGTGCTCATGTACTGAGTTCATCAAACATATATATGATTATCTGGTTTAGTGACCTTCCTGTTGGCGATCACGCGATCACTAGTAGAGGGACGAATAGTCATTCCTCTTTGCTATCAGCCCTTAAAATGACGCTAGGTAAACGTAGATACCTTGTGTTGTGTTTTATTTTGCGCCATTCGGCTCAGCATGGCGGTTTTGAGTACGTGTTGACTTCTCTCTTCTATCCCTACTCGCTTGTCCAGACCGGAGAGTCTGTTTCCTGGAGTACCGTTGGGAGGTGGAGCAGGGTCTTGATCAACTTTGGTTTACGCCATTCCTGATGTATCCGGTCAGTCGCTGATCACACTGAGTTCAACTGCTGAATGTTGGTCATGGTTCCCGTTTAAGGACTAATGTAGTGACCACGTGTGCAATTCTTCGTGAATCTGGGTTTGGGAGTGTCATCGTTGTTACGCATCTCCTGACTCTGTCGTCGTTGTTACGTATCTCCTGACTTTGTCATCGTTGTTACGTATCTCCTGACTTTACCATCGTTGTTACGTATCTCCTGACTTTACCATCGTTGTTACGCATCTCCTGACTCTATCATAGTTGTTACGCATCTCCTGACTTTACCATCGTTGTTACGTATCTCCTGACTCTGTCATCGTTGTTACATATCTCCTGACTTTACCATCGTTGTTACATATCTCCTGACTTTACCATCGTTGTTACGCATCTCCTGACTCTGTCATCGTTGTTACGTATCTCCTGCCTCTGTCATCGTTGTTACATATCTCCTGACTCTGTCATCGTTGTTACATATCTCCTGACTCTGCCATCGTTGTTACGCATCTCCTGACTTTACCATCGTTGTTACGCATCTCCTGACTCTGTCATCGTTGTTACATATCTCCTGACTCTGCCATCGTTGTTACGCATCTCCTGACTCTGTTATCGTTGTTACGTATCTCCTGACCCTGTCATCGTTGTTACGTATCTCCTGACTCTGTCATCGTTGTTACATATCTCCTGACTTTACCATCGTTGTTACGTATCTCCTGACTTTACCATCGTTGTTAAGTATTTCCTGACCCTGTCATCGTTGTTACGTATCTCCTGACCCTGTCATCGTTGTTACGTATCTCCTGACCCTGTCATCGTTGTTACGTATCTCCTGACCCTGTCATCGTTGTTACGTATCTCCTGACTCTGTCATCATTGTTACGTATCTCCTGACTCTGTGATCGTTGTTACGCATCTCCTGACTCTGTCATCGTTGTTACGTATCTCCTGACTCTGTCATCATTGGTACGTATCTCCTCAGTACATTTACGTGGCTTGTTTCTCTTCAGAAAACTGGGGGATTTCAAGTGTCATTACTATGTCATGTTTTCCATTTGGGAGCTCCACTAACTTGCTGACAAATGTTGATCAAAAGCAATTCCTGTTTCACATTTGTCGTCATCACCTCTGCCGCTTACGAGAACTGCATAACCTTCAACCTTTCCGCAGATTTGGCCCTGGCCAGCTATTCTGGTCTCACCTAATGCTGCTATGTCAATATTATATCTTACCAGTTCCTTTCACTTCAGAGCTGTCCTTTGTTGTGTTATGTTTGAGTTGGATTCTTCATCAAGAAGGTGCGCACATTCAAGTGTAGGTCATAGTGGTTGATCATATTTCATCTTTAGCATAATAGTGTCACGTGACAAGAAGATTCAAATGAATAATGAAAGACTGTGACTGCTACAGCAGGGACATCTTTTCTTTGTTCTGCGCTCGTCAGACAGTGAGGACATCTTTTCTTTGTTCTTCTCTCGTCAAACAGCGAGGACGTCTTTTGTTTGTTCTTCTCTCGTCTGACAGTGAGGACATATTTTCTTTGTTCTGCGCTCGTCAGACAGTGAGGACATATTTTGTTTGTTTTTCTCTCGTCTGACAGTGAGGACATATTTTCTTTGTTCTTCTCTCGTCTGACAGTGAGGACATATTTTCTTTGTTCTTCTCTCGTCTGACAGTGAGGACATATTTTCTTTGTTCTTCTCTCGTCTGACAGTGAGGACATATTTTCTTTGTTCTTCGCTTGTCAGACAGTGAGGACATTTTTTCTTTGTTCTTCTCTCGTCAGACAGTGAGGACATATTTTCTTTGTTCTTCTCTCGTCAGACAGTGATGACATGTTTTCTTTGTTCTGCGCTTGTCAGACAGTGAGGACATATTTTCTTTGTTCTTCTCTCGTCAGACAGTGATGACATATTTTCTTTGTTCTGCGCTTGTCAGACAGTGATGACATATTTTCTTTGTTCTGCGCTTGTCAGACAGTGATGACATCTTTTCTTTGTTCTTCTCTCGTCAGACAGTGAGGACATCTTTTCTTTGTTCTTCTCTCGTCAGACAGTGAGGACATCTTTTCTTTGTTCTTCTCTCGTCAGACAGTGATTATATCTTTTCTTTGTTCTTCTCTCGTCAGACAGTGATTATATCTTTTCTTTGTTCTTCTCTCGTCAGACAGTGAGGACATCTTTTCTTTTCTCTTCGTCGCCTCACCACTATGTTTTTCATCATCGGCACTTAAAACGACGGTTACAATACAGGAGCGGATACGTTGTGTTGTGGTTTATATCAAGCGCTATGCTTACTCCACTTTACCCAACACATTCGATTGCAGCGCGGTATTTAAAACACTTGAGTTGCCTTCAATTCTTCGATCCACACTTGCTTTGGTCAGACTGTTGGAGTCAACAACGATGGTCTAACATCATCAAGCGCTATACATTAAAAAACAAAAAAAGACGACCATCATTTTCAGGAGGACGTGAACTTCCGGTATATGGTGTATAGTCGGCAGGAAGAATGGAAGGCTATGTCTGAAAAGTGTTCCTTGTTGCAGTTTCCTCATATTCCAGGTCCGGCTTGTTGCAGGAGCTACTGAGTTAAGTGCTCTGTGCACACCGTGAGCTGTGTGTCTCATCCGTTTTGATCATGTTTCGATATTCCAATTGCTAACGATTAATAATGATATCGTATGACAGGGGACAGTTGGCTGTGTTCACTTTCTGTGCGGTTTCGTCTTATGTCTTTTGGCGTGTACTGAGACTGCTACGATGGGGACTACAATTACCTTTCTTTGTTTGGGAGATGAGATTTAATTCGGATGATTACGCTGGCACGGGCGGTTGAGCATTTATGGATTTTAATTCGCTTGCAGTGATACCGGGGCCTTCCATAACCAAGACTGATTAGACTTTCTCCAGGTCTACATAGGCGGAGGGGAACGGGGTGAACGGGATTGTTATCACTTCTATTTTACTGATCCTCTTATGCGTCGCGATAACTAAGTGTGTCTTCTAGGAGTGGGCTGGAGAGATCATCAAGATGCAATGTGTTAGACGAATAACAGGAAACAGCCTGAGAGATAATATCAGAAATGAAGAATTGAGAAAAAAGCTAGGAATAAACCCTACCATAGAATATATAAGGAGCCGTGATAGCTCAGTGGTTAGTGAACTGGACTACAAAGGACAAGGGGTAGGGTTCAATCCCAACCGACGGCTTCCGGGTTCACCCAGCCTTAAATGGGTACCGGATTTTTTTCTGGGAAAGTAAAGCAGCACGGCCGTAATACCGACCACATTACCCCAAAAATCAGGTGCTGAAGGTCTGTAAAATATAGGGTTACTAACACAATATTTCCCTATACGCTACTTGGCGTGACGGGGGTACTTTACTTACTTACTTATAGAATATATAAAGAAACAACAGATAAAAAGGTTTGGCCGCGTGATCAGGCAGAAAGGTCAAAACACAACACAACGAATATGTCATAAACGTTGCGAGAACACTAAACCCAACTACCGACCACGAAAAAGATGGATTGACGGAACACTAGGAAACATAACAGCTGTAGAGGCAAACAGAAAAGCCAAAGACCGCAAATTAAATTTTCCTTCGACACCGTAAGGCAATCGAGGAAGGGAAGAAGAATAAGAGGAGGAATGGAGAAAGATTGTTATTGCTGTCAAGCGGGATGGGTGTCCTTTGACTCATTGATGTGACGGGTCGTAATGGTTTTCTTGACACACCAGGCTTTTACTGAAGAAGTTGGAGCTCGTTTAGTCCCAGACTACGCTGCGAAACTATCAGTCCAGCCCAGAGGCACTGTAATACTGAGTCTTCTATATCAGTAGCAGTCCCCATTCGAGGAAACTCGGCGATCTTAGCTTCTGTTAGGACGCAGGCTGTTACCGGAGGAGACCATGAGGAGGTAGAACACAAGGTCTTGTTGCGCCGACCTTACTATAGCGACCGCAGATCGCAGGCACTTACGCTCCCGCAATGGAGAAAATAAACGTAATGGTTAATACTACCTTTACCAGAAAGTGATTTTTCATTTTCACTTTTGGATAACAATTACGGTCTAATATAATCTGATACACTTTGTATGAGATTAAACGGAACGAGCATAGCCAAGAAGTGGGCAAAACCTGCAAGAGAACAACAAAGATAAACGACTTTCTACAGAGAAAACAACAGCCGGTCCGTCAACTGTTGGTTCAAGAGGACAAGCAGTCGTTGCAACACGTTTGTAGATGTCATCATTCCGAGTGCCGCTAGTCCTCGCTTACCGCCTCGTTGTATGACTTGATCCAGGTGAAGTGAAGCAAACATGGCCGCTGACAGGTTCAGTGTGTGTGAACCACGTTCATGGCTCGAGCGTTTTCAGCTAATAAACCAGCACGGAGTTGTCTGCCGCACCTGTTTCCTGCACAAATAAAGGCCTGGCTTGTATGGCCTTTCAGTGACGTGTCGGAAGAAAGGGGGACGGGTCGTGTAAATAAACAACCCGGATGAGAAACATGAAAGCTCGGTCTTTGACGGACTTGCAGGGCATGAGTGTTCGACCTGTGATGACCTTCAACCCGTGTGGGCGTGCGGTCAACAGTATCAAGTTTCCGAACTACATAAATTGTAGACACTTATACTTTGCATGTGTTCCTCTTCATCACCGTGGCTCACTCTTTCTTCTATATCTTGTATATCTTGTATACCTTCTTTCCCTTCATCATCATCATCATCATCATCATCATCATCATCATCATCATCATCATCATCATCATCATGTGTCATACCGGTTGGCGTAGGCGATCATGTCCTTCCACAATCTTCTATCTACAGTGCATCGTATCAGTTCTGTTGTTGACTGCTTTCCATGCCATGACACCAAGCCATCTAGTATTTTCTCTATTTGTCGTCCGCAATCTCTCTTTCTTTTTATTTTACCAGTTGTAGGCAAGTATTCCAACTTTCCTCTTCTCATGATGTGCCGGAAAAATGTTGATTGTTTTTTTCTGATGTTTTTTAGGAGCTGCCTTTTTTAGTAAGTTGTGATTTGTCATGATTAGTCTAGGCAATATAAGAAGGTAGTTTGCCATTCCTTTCCTTCTTGGCAGTGACTGTACTAGTCGGAGATCGCAGCCATTGTCTCTATACATGAGATCCTCTGCCTGCCATCGCGGTGTGGGGACCATAACCGGCACTACGTGTCGGCTGCTCCGACAACACCATACACCATTGCTCCAATGGCTTCACATAGCCCTGATAGGAGGGGGGAGGGGTAAACGGGAACTCCACTTTGCCCAAGGGCGTCCCGAAGACTAACGGAGGAAAGGAGACGTCTTACTTCTCCTTTGGTAAGGCAGAACTCCACCCCGCTAACCCCTTTCCCTTCATCTTCTTTAAATGCTTCCCTTTCTTTTCGTGGTGTGGGTGCAGTTGTTTTGTGACGAATATATATTGTAAGTTTTAGAGTCAATGCAGCAGGAGGTCGACGTCTGGGAGTCATGACCCAGGTGGGCCCACCTCACTTAGAGTGTCTAGAAGCTAAAGAGCTGAAGCACTTGCTCAACAGGGCAATCTTCTGATGCTCAGATTGCCTCCTGCTACCAAGCTCTGTATAAAAGTTTCCTATCACGATGATTATCCATTTCTTTTCAGCCATTATTGACATATTTTTCACAATTATTTTCTTTCTTTCTGTTTCTTGTGTTATTATTCCAGTTAAAGCTATACTTTCTTTCTTTCTTTCTTTTCTTTCTTTCTGTTTCTTGTGTTATTAATCTTCCAGTTAAAGCTATACTTTCTCTTCTTTCTTTCTTTCTTTCTTATTTTCATCATCTTTCGCCATTTTGACTTCATTAAAATCTTTCACTCTTTCATGCATCAACAAAATAGAAAATGGTTATCGACCTATAGCTGACTGAATGCGCCATGTTCCGGGAACTGGAACTATCGATGTCCGACTCCACCTCTTCGCTGTGCCCTTAAAAACAGACTAACCAGTCTGGCTATGTGTTTAAGAACAGAGAGGGAAGTCAACTGGGAACTCAAAAACGTTATCTTGAAAGTTTTGGTTTGAAAGCCTCAAATTTCGCATCTTAGGCGCAAACTACAACTCAACGGATTAATATGACCAGATGGCAAATGCACTGCAGCAAAAGGGAGCAGAATATAACAAACAAAAACAGAATTCCATTGAAATCAAAAACATCCTATGTGACAAATTGTTGTTTATTTATTGTTAGAAAACGTATCCTAAGTGCAACATGGAACCTGTTCTTCTTCTGTTTGGATGTATGGAATAGGGGAATAGACAAGACAAGACAGACCTTTTTTTTTTCTCCTTTTTTTTCTTGTCCCAGTGGAGCAAAGGTCTTCAACAAACACTATCCAAGTCGTTCTGTTTTTTGCCATTCTTTTAAGATCATTCCATGTCTTCCCCATCATCTTCATCTCTGCTTCTATCTGTCTTCTCCAACAATTCTTTGGTCTTCCTCTTTGTCTTTTCCCCTGGGGATTCCAAAAAAGGGCCTGTTGTGTAATACTCTCAGTTGGCTTCCGTAGTGTGTGTCCTATCCAGCGCCATCGTCTTCGCTGTATCTGTTTATCCACTGGAATTTAACTGGTACATTTCCATAATTCTATGTTAGTGATTTTGTCCTGCCATTTCCATCCTTTTATTCTGCGTAAGTATCCATTAATGAAAGTCAGTATCTTCATGATTGTCCATTTTGTTGTTCTCCATGTTTCACAACCATATAATAGGACCTACTTAACATTTGAGTTGAAAAATTTTACTTTTGTATTTAACTTAATTTCTTAAGATTTCCATATGTTTCCCAGTGCAACGAAAGCTCCTCTTGTTTTTGATGTCCTTATTTTGGTATCATTTTCTGTTCCTCCCTCTTTATCTATATTAGTAAAGTAGTAAAGTACCCCCGTCACGCCAAGTGACGTATAGGGAATATGGTGTTAGTGACCATAAATTTTCGAGACCTTCGGCACATGATTTTTGGGGTAATGTGGTCGGTATTACGCCCGTGCCGCTTCACTTTCCCAGAAAAAAAATCCGGTACCCATTAAAGGCTGGATGAACCCGGAAGCCGTCGGTTGGGATCGAACCCTACCCCTTGTCATTCAGTTCACTAACCACTCAGCTATCGCGGCTCCCCTTTATCTATATAACTGCCCAGATATATGTAAGATTGTACGTCTAGTAGAGGTATTATCCTAATTTTATTTGATTATTGCCAACTGCATTAATTCTCATAATGTTGGTCTTATCTCTATTAATCTTCAGTCCCAGCTGTTGTGATCTCTCATCAAGTATGCCCATTTTATCAATTTAGCAGGATAAAAAAAGACAGACATCAGTGGAGAGAATTGATATGGTTTTTTTTTTTTTAGAAGAATGCTACAAAGTCCACGGATAGCAAAGATTGGTAATGAAGAATGTTACAAAATCTATGGATAGGAAAGATTGGTAATGAAGAATGTTACAAAATCTATGGATAGCAAAAATTGGTAATGAAGAATGTTACAAAATCTATGGATATGAATGATTGGTAATGAGGAATGTTACAAAATCTATGGATAGGAAAGATTGGTAATGAAGAATGTTACAAAATCTATGGGTCGCAAAGATTGGTAATGAAGAATGTTACAAAATCTATGGATAGCAAAGATTGGTAATGAAGAATGTTACAAAATCTATGGATAGCAAAGATTGGTAATGAAGAATGTTACAAAATCTATGGATAGCAAAGATTGGTAATGAATAATGCTACAAAATCTATGGATAGCAAAGATTGGTAATGAAGAATGCTACAAAATCTATGGATAGCAAAGATTGGTAATGAAGAATGTTTAGAAAGAGCCGGAGAAACCAGAAATATTATCACAATCATAAGGAAAAAGACAATTTACATTTATTGGAAAAGTGATGCGAAAATAAGTCATCGAGAATACCATAACAAATGGCAGAATAAATGGGAATAGTAGGAAGGAAAACCAAGAGACAAAATTAAAGGACATCTTATCCAAATGGTATAATAAAAGAACAGCAACTGAGATTATGACATGCATGAAGGACTGAGGAGAGAGGTGGTCGAATGCGAAAACTGACATGGCACTTGAAGGCCACAACGAAACGCTTTTACGTCCATTTAAAGTTCTTTTAAGGACAGACCAAGAAATGGGCTACTTTTTTTTTTTTTTTTTTTTTGTTGAGTGAATGCAAGAATGGTTCATTGCACGAGGAAAAGAACGAAAGAGAGAAAGAAAGAAAAAAAAAGAAAGAACGAAAGAACGAAAGAAAGAACGAAAGAAAGAACGAACGAAAGAAAGAAAGAAAGAAAGAAAGAAAGAACGAAAGAAAGAAAGAAAGAAAGAAAGAAAGAAAGAAAGAAAGAAAGAAAGAAAGGAAGGAAGAATGAAAGAAAGATAGAAAGATAGAAAGATAGAAATATAGAAAGAAAGAAAGAAAGAAAGATAGAAAGAAAGAAAGAAAGAACGAAAGAAAGATAGAAAGATAGAAAGAAAGAAAGATAGAAAGAAAGAAAGAAAGAACTAAAGAAAGAAATATAGAAAGAAAGAACGAAAGAAAGAAAGAAAGTACGACAGAAAGAAAGAAAGAAAGAAAGAACGATAGAAAGATAGAAAGAAAGAAAGAAAGAAAGAACGAAAGAAAGAAAGAAAGAACGAAAGAAAGAAAGAAAGAAAGAAAGAAAGAAAGAACGAAAGAAAGAAAGAACGAAAGAAAGAAAGAAAGAAAGAAAGAAAGAAAGAAAGAACGAAAGAAAGAAAGAACGAAAGAAAGAACGAAAGAAAGAAAGAAAGAAAGAACGAAAGAAAGAACGAAAGAAAGAAAGAACGAGAGAAAGAAAGAACGGAAGAAAGAAAGGAAGAAAGAACGAAAGAAAGAAAGAAAGAAAGAAAGATAGAAAGAAAGAAAGAAAGAACGAAAGAAAGAAAGAACGAAAGAAAGAACGAAAGAAAGAAAGAAAGAACAAAAGAAAGAACGAAAGAAAGAACGAAAGAAAGAAAGAAAGAAAGGAAGAATGAAAGAAAGAAATAAATATAGAAAGATAGAAAGAAAGAAAGAAAGAAAGATAGAAAGAATGAACGAAAGAAAGAAAGAAAGAAAGAACGAAAGAAAGAAAGAACGAAAGAAAGAACGAAAGAAAGAAAGAAAGAAAGAACAAAAGAAAGAACGAAAGAAAGAAAGAAAGAAAGAAAGAAGAATGAAAGAAAGAAAGAAAGAAAGAAAGATAGAAAGATAGAAAGAAAGAAAGAAAGAAAGATAGAAAGAAAGAAAGAAAGAACGAAAGAAAGAAAGAAAGAAAGATAGAAAGAAAGAAAAAAAGAAAGAAAGAAAGAAAGATAGAAAGAAAGAAAGAAAGAACGAAAGAAAGAAAGAAAGAAAGAAAGATAGAAAGAAAGAAAAAAAAGAAAGAAAGAAAGAAAGATAGAAAGAAAGAAAGAAAGAACGAAAGGAAGAAAGATAGAAAGAAAGAAAGAAAGATAGATAGAAAGATAGAAAGAAAGTAAGTAAGAAAGAACGAAAGAAAGAAAGAAAGAAAGAAAGAAGGAACGAAAGAAAGAAAGAAAGAAAGAACGAAAGAAAGAAAGAAAGAAAGAAAGAAAGAACAAAAGAAAGAACGAAAGAAAGAACGAAAGAAAGAAAGAAAGAAAGAAAGAAAGAAAGAAAGAAAAGAAGAAAGAAAGAAAGAAAGAAAGAACGAAAGAAAGAAAGAAAGAAAGAAAGAAAGAAAGAAAGAACAAAAGAAAGAACGAAAGAAAGAAAGAACGAAAGAAAGAAAGAAAGGAAGAAAAAAAGAAAGAAAGAAAGAACAAAAGAAAGAAAGAAAGAACAAAAGAAAGAAAGAAAGAACAAAAGAAAGAAGGAAAGAAAGAAAGAAAGAAAGAACGAAACAAAGAAAGAAAGAAAGAAAGAAAGAAGGAAAGAAAGAAAGAAAGAAAGAAAGAAAGACTGAAAGAAAGACAAAAATAACCGAGGCACTCCTTGCGTGTGACGTATAGGTAATACGATGTTGGTGCCCAATATTTGGTGACGATCTGCATATCTTTGAATGTTACGATCACATCTACGTCAGTTGCCGCCCCATAAACTAAATACTTAGTAATCATTTCTGACTGGAGGAACCCAGAAGCTGCTTGAACGCGGGAACAAACCCTAACCTCTTGTACTCAGTATAGAAGACAATAATAATTAATATTATGTTAGAGAAACTCCCCTGTGCCAAGGAGTACGAGTTCGATCCTGCTTCGGACCATGTATTGTTCTCTTTTTTTTTCTGTTGTTTATTATTTGTGATTTTCTTTCTGTTGTTCATTATTTGTGATTTTCTTTCTGTTGTTCATTATTTGTGATTTCCTTTCTGTTGTTCATTATTTGTGATTTTCTTTCTGTTGTTCATTATTTGTGATTTTTTTTCTGTTCATTATTTGTGATTTTCTTTCTGTTGTTCATTATTTGTGATTTTTTTTACTGTTGTTCATTATTTGTGATTTTTTTTCTGTTCATTATTTGTGATTTTCTTTCTGTTGTTCATTATTTGTGATTTTCTTTCTGTTGTTCATTATTTATGATTTTCTTTCTGTTGTTCATTATTTATGATTTTTTTCTGTTGTTCATTATTTATGATTTTCTTTCTGTTGTTCATTATTTATGATTTTCTTTCTGTTGTTCATTATTTATGATTTTCTTTCTGTTGTTCATTATTTATGATTTTTTTCTGTTATTCATTATTTATGATTTTTTTCTGTTGTTCATTATTTATGATTTTCTTTCTGTTGTTCATTATTTATGATTTTATTTTTTTTGTTCATTATTTATGATTTGTTGTCCCGAGTGCTGTAAACGTACCTCTTGTTCTGAAATGATTCGCTGTCTGAACGCTGTCCTCTATATACCAGTTTAGTAGCTACTCCACGCTGACTTCTGATATTTTTATATTTTATTTTCGCAAACAGTGCCGTTGTTGCATCAATAACAACTTATGCCGGTACATCTGATAAATTTTGCTTCAATAAGTTTTGCTTCAAATTACTCAAAACTGTAGAGTACCAGCAAGCAGTTCCCGGTCGTTTTACCACAGCTGTGCCATATGTTGGCCATGGGCATATACCTTGGTTTGTTGTTTCGGTCTACAGCTGCCTTATAGACCCGTGATGCCATGCACTTGGCAGAAACCAAGTTACCATTTTGTTTATGTGGAGTTAAATCATGCATGGTACAGAGGCGGAAGTGACGTTTACTGAGGATGTTGCAGTCACATAAAACCATTAAATAGATAAGACGGGGGGAAAAGGGGGGGGGGGGAATCATGCGAAACGACATATAACTCTACAAGAAAAATATGAAATATGTTTAGTCAAGCATTACACGAACGAGTAGTTTTGTTGTTAACCCACATGTTAAACCAAATGTTAACATAAATATTAACACAAATGTTAAAGTAAGTAAAAAGGTAAACAGCCTCGTCACGCCAAGTGGCGTATAGGGAATATGGTGTTAGTGACCATAATTTGTACAGACCTTCGGCACATGAGTTTTTGGAATAATCTGGCCGGTATTACGTGAGTGCCGCTTTAATTTAAAGAAAAAAAAAATTCGGTGCCTATTTAAGGCTGAGTGAACCCGGAAGCCGTGGATCAGGATTGAACCCGACGTCTTGTCCCTTGTAGTCCAGTTCACTAAGAGTGTTACAGTAACGGTTATCAATTACTGACTTCACAAATGTACTATTCAGGTAAGTCGGTATGACACTTTGTGCTTGTAAAGGTTGCCCCCCACTCCTTACTAGGCTAATGGGGTATACGGTGTTAGTGACCATATTTTTCTAAGACTACAGCACATTTTTGGGGGTGATGTGGTCGGTATCACGCCAGTCCGCCTATACTCCCAAAAAAATCTCAGATACAATTTTTAGAGCCTTGGTGAACCTCGAAGCCTTGTCTGTTCGAAAAAAAAATTTACCTCTTCCTAGGATCGAACTCGGAACCTTTTGTTCAGGAAGCGCGACAAATTGTAGAATGTGTGAAAAGTTGACTGAGCCTGATTGTGGAGTTCGACTTTCTTCTTTTCCACTTGTTTTTTTTTTTTTTGTATGATTAAATTATTATTTCTAGTATTCATGATGCTTTTTTTTTTTTAAAATAAAACATTTATCAGGACTCTTATCATCCCATTCAATTAAAGGAGAACATCATTACATACCACTGCGCTGTAGCTGTGGTCCTGAGGTACTTCTCTTATTGATGTTAACAGTCAAGACAAGATATCATAAACTGGCGATAATTCCAGTTTTGAATGACATATTTCCATATTAAATATGTAACTTGGGGCAATAGTTCCTAACAATTCAATAGAACGAGTTCCGGCGGATGAAAGCCGTAGTAGTATTACTACTTTTTCTTCTAGGGAATAATAGAACAAAGAAGTATGTGTTAGCACTCGGAAAAATTGACAAACAACAACAGAAAAAAATGAAGAACAATATATGGTCCGAAGCGGGATCGAACCCGTACTCAGTGGCACCGCGCCTTGCCACGAGAAGCCGAACGCTTGGCACACTGCCACGCAGCTAACTAAAAATTAGCTACTGTAGCAGTGTCTTACACGAAGGCGTTCTCAATGACTATAGCATAGGGTAACGATCACAGACCGGAAATAAATTGTATATTTGTACTTTCCTATTAATGCAAGTATCTCCCAGTAGGGCTGAATACTTGTGTTGCAGACAAACATTTATTGGACGAAACAGAACAAATAGTAGTTTCTAGTGGTTATATACTGGATACAAATAATAATTAATAAATATTATTATATAGGGAACTTCCGAGGCGATAATTTCTGTTGTTGTTTGTCTGTCAATTTTTCAGAGTGCTAACACATACTTCTTTGTTCTATTATTCCCTATTATCGCCTCGGAAGTTCCCTATATAATAATATTTATTTATTATTATTTGTATCCAGTACTTTTTCTTCTGTAGTATTATTGTTCTTCTGCTTTTAAACGTCTTTTTTACTTCATCCTTAATTTCTTCTTTTTATTTTTCTCCAACTGCTTCCTGTTAATTTTTCTCATTATTTTAGTTCTTCTTCCTCGCCTTCTTTTTCTCCCTGGTCTACCGCTTATTAACAAGGTTTCATTTGTAAGATACGCTTCGTGTACTAACTCCTAGAGCTATGTCGATGGTAGGAATGGTACCGAGAATAGACCTATGTCGTTTAGGTCGAGGGGTTGGTACCTAACAAAACCAAACACAAACAACTTAAACAGGAGACAGGGTTACATACCTCAAGTAACAAAGCAGCGTAACGCCAACAATGACAACACTATGAACATGTTACCTTTACCTCCGAACATTGGGAGTCGAACGCGCGCCTCACAGCACCAGAGTTGGGAGTTGTCAGCCACCCACAGCTGATGACTTCCGCCAGGATCGGTGAACCAGAACCATCCAGACCCTGCTCCACCTCTCCGTGGTGCCTCTAGTAACAAACTAAATTGTCTAGTCTGGCCAAGCGAGTAGGGATCGAAGAGGGAAGACAACCCGGTTCTTAAAAAATTCATGCTGAAGTCGGATGTGTTGGGCCGAAAGGCGCAAATATCACAGTTATACTGTAAACCCAAACGCAACGCAGACACTTAACGTCCTTTTAAGGGCGGATGATGATGAGGTACACTCCCTTAGTCATCGGGCGAACGCAAGCAAGCAAGCACCTCCAAACATCCGAGCTCCCTTAGAGTATTTGAGACCATATCCGTTAGTAGCCTGCTAGAACAAACACGAAGCAAACGATACAGCTCCATTTTTGATGTTTTCGCTGAGCTGTGTAGGCAAATGCGCATGCCCACATATAAAATGGTTGTACTCTCCTGCGCCAGCTCGTAAAACGACAAAACATTGACAATGGTGGACTGCGTTGTCGTTTACAGCAAGTTGCGATATTTTGCGGGTTTTCCCTGAATATCCGACCTCATATTTTGATACCGTGCTATCTTCCTTCTTTGATCTCTACTCGCTTGGCCAGAGTGATTTATCTGTTTCCAGGTAACCACATAGAAGTGTTGTGGGTCTTGATCAGTTCTGATTCTGACTCAAACAACCAGTTATAGTCGCTGACCACTTCTAGCCCAGGTGTTATTCTGACTTACTCGAATCGTTAGACCGATGTTATCAAAGTCTACAGACAAGATGTTATCTACAGTCTACAGACAAGATGTTATCAAAGTCTACAGACAAGATGTTATCAAAGTCTACAGACAAGATGTTATCTACAGTCTACAGACAAGATGTTATCTACAGTCTACAGACAAGATGTTATCTACAGTCTACAGACAAGATGTTATCTACAGTCTACAGACAATATGTTATCAAAGTCTACAGACAAGATGTTATCTACAGTCTACAGACAAGATGTTATCTACAGTCTACAGACAAGATGTTATCAAAGTCTACAGACAAGATGTTATCAAAGTCTACAGACAAGATGTTATCAAAGTCTACAGACAAGATGTTATCAAAGTCTACAGACAAGATGTTATCAAAGTCTACAGACAAATTGTTATCAAAGTCTGCAGACAAGTTGTTATCTACAGTCTACAGACAAGTTGTTATCAAATCGGAGGGAAAAAAGCTATTTCCAACCAAAACGAAGCTGAAATTGTTAACACTATAAAAATCCGATGAAACAGATGAGTGATAAGTACAGCATGTTAGTACAAAATAGATATAATGCTATTGAGAAAATACAGGACATCCAGGAGCAGTGGGAAATGCTCAAACAATCGATTCAGCAAACATCAAAAGAAGTAATACCAGTGACTAAAAGAATCAACAAAAAGGAATGGATGACAGAAGAAATATTACAACTAATGGACGAAAGAAAAAAACATAAGAAAGAAGACTGGACATATACCAGAAGATCTACTAAAATCTATCTTTGTAGCCATACCGAAGAAGTCAGGCGCCACTGATTGTGAAGACCATCGCAATATTAGTCTCATGAGCCATATGACTAAAAGATTACTAAGAATAATTATGAGACGTGTAAGGAACAAAATAAAACCAGAAATAAGTGAGGAACAATGTGGATTTGTGGAAGGAAAGGGCACCAATAATGCTATATACATCTTAAGGACATTGATAGAAAGATCTATAGAGGTAAAGAAAGATCTATATATGTGCTTTATAGATGCACAAAAGCATTTGACAAAGTAAAGCATGTGGAAATAATAAATATGCTGGAGAAATTAAACATTGATGGCAAGGATCTGCGAATCATAAAAAAACATGTACTGGCAACAAACAGGAGCTATACGAATTAACAACCAAACAGGACAATTCCAATATATAAAACAAGGAGTCAGACAAGGCTGTGTTCTGTCGCCGGATTTGTTTTCACTTTACAGCGAATATATTATGAGATCGATAGTTGACAAAAAAGGAATTGAAGTCAACGGTCACAACATAAATAATTTGCGATATGCGGATGACACAGTCTTAATAGCGGAGACAGAGAACGAACTACAAGAAATGATAGACATAAAGGTAAAGGTAAAGTACGAGACTTGAACCGGCGTCTTAGCACGCGAGTTTCCACCCATATGTGCTCGGCCGCCTATCCAGAAATGTTCGGATATTTCTGTATAGTGTAGCCTCAAGCATCGAAACTCAGATGCGAAGCGACATTCCTCACCTTCCCAGGATAATATACCCTGGTACCCATTTCTGCCAACGGCTGGGTCGACCGTGGGGGTATTTTTTTTAAATTCCAACCACGAGTACAATTCACACTGCTCCCAGCGGGAATTGAACACGGGTTGTCCGAACGTCGGTAATCTAGTCGGGTGGTTTTCCCAACTAGGCTACCGAGGCCCCCATGATGATAGACATAATAGTGGAAGAAAGCAACAAGAAAGGTCTCAGTCTGAATAGTAAGAAAACAGAAGTAATGGTTATATCGAAGAAACAATCATCACCATCATGCAGCATAAAAATAAACGGAACAAACCTGAAACAAGTACAACGTTTCAAATACTTGGGCACAATAATAACATCAGATGGGAGATGCACCACAGAAATAAAAAGCAGAATATCTCAGGCCAAAATAGCATTTCAGAAAATGAAAAATATCTTATGCAACAAATCTATGTCAATAAAAATGAGAAAGAGAGTTCATCGGTGCTATATAGAACCAATTTTGACCTATGGAAGCGAATCATGGACAGTAGACAAACAAATGAAAAGACGATTGGAGGCCACAGAGATGGGATTTCTCAGAAGAATGTTGAAAGTTCCCTGGACAGATAAAAAGACCAATGAGGAAGTTCTCAAAGAGGCCAACACAAAAAGGGAGCTGTTAAAAAACATCAGAAAGAAACAATTAACATTTTTCGGGCACATCATGAGAAGAGGAAAATTGGAATACTTGGTTACAACTGGCAAAATAAAAGGAAAGAGATATCGCGGACGACAAAGAGAGAAAATACTGGATAGCTTGGTGTCATGGCATGGAAAACATTCAACAACAGAACTAATACGATGCACTGTAGATAGAAGATTGTGGAGGGACATGATCGCCTACGCCAACCGACAGAGTACATGATGATGATGATAAAAATCCATCTGTGTTTTTCTCGCATTATAGGAGTTTACTTTGCCCTGTGATACACACCCTATAAGACCAATATACACACCCTATAAGACCAATATACACACCCTCAGTAAACATTTGTTAGTGACAGCTTAATCACCTACAGGTTAACTAGTTCACTAAGTTTTCATTGGTTACTGAGACTCCTACATATATCTTGCCAGTTATGACAATCGGGCTGGAGTAATGCTGACCAAAATATACAAAAATGTACTGATGTCTAAAACAATATTAGCACTAACATATTATTCTCCTCCCACCACATATAAATCGTTATGGAAATATGTTTTCTTCTTTCTCTTCTTTAGTACGACGGTCTGAAAGTAAGTCTAACATAAGATAGAGCACATGCAACATCATGTTCATCATATGATACGACACATTCAACAGCATGTTCAACATAAGATACGACACATCCAACAGCATGTTCAACATAAGATACGACACATCCAACAGCATGTTCAACATAAGATACGATACACATACGCCAGGATGTCCAACATAAGATACGACACATCCAACAGCATGTTCAACATAAGATACGACACATCCAACAGCATGTTCAACATAAGATACGACACATCCAACGGCATGTCCAACATAAGATACGACACATCCAACAGCATGTTCAACATAAGATACGACACATCCAACAGCATGTTCAACATAAGATACGACACATCCAACAGCATGTTCAACATAAGATACGACACATCCAACAGCATGTTCAACATAAGATACGACACATCCAACAGCATGTTCAACATAAGATACGACACATCCAACAGCATGTTCAATATAAGATACGACACATCCAACAGCATGTTCAATATAAGATACGACACATCCAACAGCATGTTCAACATAAGATACGACACATCCAACAGCATGATCAATATAAGATACGACACATCCAACAGCATGTCCAACATAAGATACGACACATCCAACAGCATGTCCAACATAAGATACGACACATCCAACAGCATGTCCAGCATAAGATACGACACATGCAACAGCATGTTCAACATAAGATACGACACATCCAACAGCATGTTCAATATAAGATACGACACACATACGCCAGCATGTCCAACATAAGATTCGACACATCCAACAGCATGTTCAACATAAGATACGACACATTCAACAGCATGTTCAACATAAGATACGACACATCCAACAGCATGTTCAACATAAGATACGACACATCCAACAGCATGTTCAATATAAGATACGACACATCCAACAGCATGTTCAATATAAGATACGACACATCCAACAGCATGTTCAACATAAGATACGACACATCCAACAGCATGTTCAACATAAGATAAGACACATCCAACAGCATGTTCAACATAAGATACGACACATCCAACAGCATGATCAATATAAGATACGACACATCCAACAGCATGTTCAACATAGGATACGACACATCCAACAGCATGTTCAATATAAGATACGACACACATACGCCATGATGTCCAACATAAGATACGACACATCCAACAGCATGTCCAACATAAGATACGACACATCCAACAGCATGTTCAACATAAGATACGACACATCCAACAGCATGTCCAACATAAGATACGACACATCCAACAGCATGTCCAACATAAGATACGACACATCCAACAGCATGTCCAACATAAGATACGACACATCCAACAGCATGTTCAACATAAGATACGATACACAGACGCCAGCATGTCCAACATAAGATACGACACATCCAACAGCATGTTCAACATAAGATACGACACATCCAACAGCATGTTCAATATAAGATACGACACACATACGCCAGCATGTCCAACATAAGATTCGACACATCCAACAGCATGTTCAACATAAGATACGACACATCCAACAGCATGTTCAACATAAGATACGACACATCCAACAGCATGTTCAACATAAGATACGACACATCCAACAGCATGTTCAATATAAGATACGACACACATACGCCAGGATGTCCAACATAAGATACGACACATCCAACACCATGTTCAATAAAAGATACGACACACATACGCCAGCATGTCCAACATAAGATACGACACATCCAACAGCATGTTCAACATAAGATACGACACACTTGCACCAGCAAGTCTAACATAAGAAAGAACGCGACTTTGCCAATGAAGACACAAAAAGCTGTCTCGACGCGCACATTTAACATCTTGTTCTCAAAAAGAGAATCAACAACATCAAGACCTAGAAATGTTCCCTGTTTTAGGCATATACAAAACAAACAGAAAAAAAGGAAAACTCGAGCGTTAAACTAAAAACATGTCTAAAACTTCCATTCCACATTTCTCTTATACTTCTTCTTCATCCATCTTACACTTCTTCTACATTTGTCTTACACTTCTTCTACATCTGTCTTACACCTCTTCTTCATCTATCTTACACTTCTTCTTTATCCATCTTACACTTCTTGTTCATCCATCTTACACTTCTTGTTCATCCATCTTACACTTCTTCTTCATCCATCTTACACTTGTTATACATCTGTCTTACACTTCTTCTACTTCTGTCTTATTTTTCTTCTACACCGATCTTACACTTCCTCTTCATCCATCTTACACTTGTTATACATCTGTCTTACACGTCTTCTACATCTGTCTTATACTTCTTCTACACCCATCTTACACTTCTCCTACATCTGTCTTATACTTCTTCTACACCCATCTTACACTTCTCCTACATCTGTCTTATACTTCTTCTACACCCTTCTTACACTTCTCCTACATCTGTCTTATACTTCTTCTACACCCATCTTACACTTCTCCTACATCTGTCTTATACTTCTTCTACACCCTTCTTACACTTCTTCTACATCAGTCTTATACTTCTTCTACACCCTTCTTACATTTCTCCTACATCTGTCTTATACTTCTTCTACACCCTTCTTACACTTCTCCTATATCTGTCTTATACTTCTTCTACACCCTTCTTACACTTCTCCTACATCTGTCTTATACTTCTTCTACACCCATCTTACACTTCTTCTACATCTGTCTTATATTTCTTCTACACCCTTCTTACACTTCTCCTACATCTGTCTTATACTTCTTCTACACCCTTTTTACACTTCTTCTACATCTGTCTTATAATTCTTTTACATCTGTCTTATACTTCTTTTACATCTGTCTTATACTTCTCCTACATCTGCTTTACACTTCTCCTACATCTGCTTTACACTTCTCCTACATCTGCTTTACACTTCTTCTACATCTGCTTTACACTTCTCCTACATCTGCTTTACACTTCTCCTACATCAGTAGTAGTAGTGGCTGTGAACCCCCACTAAAAGTGCACGCACATGCACCGAAAGACAATAGATTTGGCACCGACTTTGCACGAACCTGGCACCAAATCCGTGCCAAAGTCCGATAATCGGCTTATTATCTCGGTGGTCGTGATCGGTAATCGACTTATCTCGTGGTGTGCGTTGGTGCGTGACGGTGATCGGCGCGTCGTGGTGTGCGTTGGTGCGTGACGGTGATCGGCGCGTCGTGGTGTGCGTTGGTGCGTGACGGTGATCGGTGCGTCGTGGTGTGCGTTGGTGCGTGGCGGTGATCGGTGCGCCGCTAGCTCGCCGGTTATCGGACAGCGGTTCTCTCGGGCGACAGCGGTTCTAAAAGGGGGATGGCGGTATCTCGCGGGTCGGATGGCGGGTCGTCGCGTGGCGTGCGGGTGGGGAAAGGTGCCTTTATTGGTTATCATCATGTGTGGGTATTAGGCAACAGGAGGCGACATGTAAAAAAATGCTGACAAGCAATTATTAGTATCGTTAGCGTCATGTACCAGATTATAGCGATTTTTTTTTCTCTCTCTCTATTGCATATCCAAGCTAACTCAAGTCAAATAAAAATCATCATCATGTGCCTCAACACTATCCCTTCATGGCCTATCATCATCATGTGCCTCAACACTATCAGCATGTGCCTCAACACTATCATCATGTGCCACCCTCAACACTATCAGCATGTGCCTCAACACTATCATCATGTGCCACCCTCATCATCACCCTTCATATCATCATCATCATGTGCCTCAACATCACCCATCATGGCCTATCATCAAGCCACACAAAGTATCAACCATCTCTCTCTCTCTCTCTCTCTCACACATTCATGGTAAACCAAAACAAAATTCGTTCTTTATTTCACAACTCCCTCAACATCATCATCATGTGCCACCCTCATCATCATCATGTGCCACCCTCAACATCATCATGTGCCACCCTCAATACCATCCCTTCATATCCTATCATCATCATGTGCCACCCTCAACATCATCATCATGTGCCACCCTCAACATCATCATGTGCCACCCTCAACATCATCATCATGTGCCACCCTGAACACCATCCTTTCATGTCCTATCATCATCATGTGCCACCCTCAACATCAACCTTCATATCCCATCATCATCATGTGCCACCCTCAACACCATCCTTTCATGTCCTATCATTATCTTGTGCCACCCTCAACACTATCATCATCATCATGTGCCACCCTCAACATCAACCTTCATATCTTATCATCATCTTGTGCCACCCTCAACACTATCATCACCATCATGTGCCACCCTCAACACCATCATCATCCCTTCATGTCCTATCATCAAGCCACACAAAGTATCAACCAGCGAAATTCTCTCTCTCTCTCTCTATCTCTCTCTATTGCGTATCCAAGCTAACCCAAGTAAAAAAAAACAAATACTTCCAAGATAAGTTTAAACGAAACAAATTTATTTAAAAAATATATAAACATAAATATATAAGCATAAATAATAATTTAAAAAAACGTCATTTGTTTCCCTTTTCCTGGTAGGTTTCTACAATCATGTTCCGTTAAAAACAACCATACAGGAGGAGACTCTAGGGGATAATAAATAAAAACATTTTTAATCTTTTAAATAATCAACAAGTAGAAAATATAAATCCAAAATCGTATATATACAAACATCATAACAAATAAAAACCAGGGCAAAAAAAAAAAAAAAAAAAAACTAAGAATACCAAAATGTGATATTTTCTCAACATTGTATGGTGCAGAAAAATTAGACATGAAAACAGAACAGAACACAAACAAATGAAGTATTAAACAACTAAAAAATGAAAAAGAATTACTAAACTCAATTAAGACATACCCTAAAAATTTAAGATACAACAGCCTACTAAAAGTAACATCAAAAGATGGAAGGGTTCAATCTATGACAACCTGCGCCATCAACGCAAGAAAATCACTAGAATGGCGATCCATGGTAGCCACCCTTCGTCGTGGAGAGGGCACATGATGCTATGTATATATGAAAATTAATATATGAGAGTATATTAAATGTTTAAAGGGGAGGTGGTCACGTTGTCAGAATGAACCTGTCGCTTGATGTAGAAATAGGAGAGTGAGTTCCGGTGTTGTGTATATGTGTACACCGACCCATTGTGTGTTTTAAACCCTATGTTTTTACCACCCCCGGCTTGTTTATTGGTTAGGACCTCTGTAAAAGTATCATTATCTAACTTATTATGGTGTTTATTAAGTCCCTTGGTGCTAACTTTCGCGTAATCACCAAAACAGTAATAGGTCTTGCTACACAAGGATATCATTCCATCCCCCGAATATTCCAACTTGAACAGACCAGGAGTCCGTTTGTCGTATAACTGTCTCGCCTTACAATCTGAACAGTCATACTTTACGGTGCCCCTGTGGCGAATGAAATCTGCGTGATGGACTTCACAAGTCTCTGAGGGGAACCATTTGTCGTATTGTGAGAAAAACTCGTTTACCATATCAGTTTTAACGACCTCTTCTAACGATGACTCGCTGAGGGCCAAGTACAGACTATCAGTATCCATTTCACAGAGTTGAAAGTCGGACCTCTCTACGAATCTATCCAGGAAATCGTAATAAAATTCCAACATCCTCAATTTGGCGTACTGGTAGACGAAGAAACCAATCTGTGACGGAAGATCCCACAGGATACTTCGTTTTCCCATCGACACCTCGTACAGGTCCTCACCAATAGGCGTCATGTTTTTAAACCGTGGGTTATTTACCAACTTGGATGTATCGGCCCCCTCTTTAACATATGTCACGTCCACGTGTTTCGCCATATTGGTTAGAGTCTTTCCATAGGCCGAGTTTCCAAGGAGTTTCATCGTATCGCTAACAATCGATTGATTTGTATTTAAATCACCAGCCCGACGCGCCTATGTGACCTTGTCACCAAACTCCTTAAAACAACTAACGGGTAGGTACTCTACCACCTGATATATTCTAGTTACCTCCAACCCATGCCCTGAATACCACTTTAACAGGGGTGTGGCCAACAGAACTTTTGTTCCACTATAACTACCCACGAGCGTACGTCTGGGGGTACGCAAGAGCTTGTTTTTGGTGGCGTACTCACGCATAAAGGGACCGATATCGTCTATACCAACATCTACATTTTTAAAGATGGGGGTCATCTCGCTAAAATGGGCCTTTAATCTATCGGGAACGTGAATGTCACACTCAACGAGACCGAAAAACGATTTCGTAAACAATTTTCCAGGTGTAACTTTACAACAACTACCACATTTAGAGGAGTGTTTTGGTATAAATATTGATGTGTTTGAGTTCAATGCTGAAGCGGTTCTTTGTCCTAAACTCAGAAGTAGGGGCTCACATCCTAGCACCATGCGCATCCTGGTTCATAAGGACCATTTCATGTACATTACTGATATTAATAAAGCAGCTAGCACCTACTCTTGTCCACAGTGTGGGAAATTATGGGCTTCTTATGGTGATATTACCAGACATGAAGAAATGTGCAGTGGTGGTAAGTCGAAAGATTTTTTTAGAGGGGGAATTTATACACCTAGCGAGACTATTATGGAGGCCCTAGAGGAAGAAGGTATTGCCGTACCCGGTGGCTTCGGGTATCCCTATAGGGCCACTTTTGATTTCGAGTGTTATTTTGATAATACCGACTTAGCCACCACAAAAGCTGGCTCTGCTACAACATCTTTTTTAGCAAAACATGTCCCACTGTCCGTATCCGTGGCGTCTAACGTCCCAGGGTTTGGAGAGCCTGTCTGCTTTGTCACCGAGGGCGATCCTCAGAAGTTGATAAATCAAATGCTTAAATATTTAAACGCTATTGCGAAGGAGGCTTACAACATTTTAAAAAAAGATTACAAAGAAGTATTTAAACACCTGGCGGAGTGTGCGCAAAGGCGTGGTCCGGAGGAGGAGTCCGACCTGAGAGGTCGTCTAAAAGCTTACTTGAAACAGCTCCCGGTGATAGGTTACAACTCGGGCAAGTACGACCTAAATTTAATAAAGCCCTATTTAATCAATTACTTCGTTACCGCCTCCAACGCCGATCAGGAAGGCGAGAGCGAGGATGATGACGAGGAGGACGATTGGGAAGGTGAGAGAGAGGATGATGAGGCGGAGGGTCAGATATAAGAAAACCGACTGGGCGAAAAAATGTTTATAGTTAAGCGAAACAATAATGTCATGTGTCTCACCACCATGAGGCTAAAGTTCCTAGACATCATAAATTATCTAGCGCCAGGTTTCAGTTACAGCAAGTACTTAGCAGCTTACAAAGTAGAGGAGACCAAGGGTGTTTTTTTGTTACGAGTACGTAACCGATTTAAACAAGTTGAATGAGACGGAGTTACCATCACACGAAGCGTTCTTTTCCAGCCTAAAAAATTGTAATATTTCGGATACGGAGTACGAGCTATGTAAAAAGGTTTGGAAGGACAATAAGATGACGACCCTTAGGGATTTTTTGGTGTGGTATAATAACAAAGATGTAGTCCCCTTCTTAGAAGCCTTAGAGCAGCAGGTTTGGTTTTACGAGGCTTTGAACATCGATATGTTTAAGAACGCGATTTCGGTCCCGGGAATAACTCTTAGGTACCTTTTTAAAACTCTCCCCCGAGATGTTGGCTTTTCACTGATTGGAAAAAAGGAAGCAGATTTGCATCATACCATAAGACAGAATATCGTCGGAGGCCCGTCTATCATTTTTCATCGGTACCACGAAAAGGATAAAACTTTTATCAGAAACAGTAACAAAGTGGTACGCAGCATTAAAGGTTATGACGCCAACGCCCTTTATCTGTGGGCACTTATGCAAAAGCTGCCTACCGATTATACGGTCATACGCAAGGCTGAAGATGGGTATAAACCCCTTAAGACGAACTATTACACGCGTCAGTGTCGAGAGTATCTGACTTGGATTTCCCATCAAAACCAGGTCGAACTGCAAACCCAGTTTAACGCTCGGGAGAAGGCTTTGGGTACACGTAAAATTAGAGTGGATGGGTGGGATAAATCCAATAGGACCGTGTATCAGTACCATGGTTGTCTTTTTAACGGTCATCCAAACTGTGACATCACCCAGGGTCGCGAAGTCAATCCGGTGAATAATATTCAGTTGGCTAAATTGTACCGAAAAACCTGTGAAATAACGGCTTATTTAAAGAACCTCGACGATGTTCACGTAGTCGTTATGTGGGAATGCGAGTGGCAAAAACTAAAGAAAACAACACCGTCCATTCAACTCTTCCTAGGTGAGAACTTGCCTGGTTCTAAACCCTCTTTTGCTAAACATAAACCCATCACAGATGAAGCCATTATAAAAGCCGTTTCAAACGAGTCGTTTTTCGGTCTCGTTGAGTGTGACATTCACGTTCCCGATAGATTAAAGGCCCATTTTAGCGAGATGACCCCCATCTTTAAAAATGTAGATGTTGGTATAGACGATATCGGTCCCTTTATGCGTGAGTACGCCACCAAAAACAAGCTCTTGCGTACCCCCAGACGTACGCTCGTGGGTAGTTATAGTGGAACAAAAGTTCTGTTGGCCACACCCCTGTTAAAGTGGTATTTAGGGCATGGGTTGGAGGTAACTAGAATATATCAGGTGGTAGAGTACCTACCCGTTAGTTGTTTTAAGGAGTTTGGTGACAAGGTCACACAGGCGCGTCGGGCTGGTGATTTAAATACAAATCAATCGATTGTTAGCGATACGATGAAACTCCTTGGAAACTCGGCCTATGGAAAGACTCTAACCAATATGGCGAAACACGTGGACGTGACATATGTTAAATAACCCACGGTTTAAAAACATGACGCTTATTGGTGAGGACCTGTACGAGGTGTCGATGGGAAAACGAAGTATCCTGTGGGATCTTCCGTCACAGATTGGTTTCTTTGTCTACCAGTACGCCAAATTGAGGATGTTGGAATTTTATTACGATTTCCTGGATAGATTCGTAGAGAGGTCCGACTTTCAACTCTGTGAAATGGATACTGATAGTCTGTACTTGGCCCTCAGCGAGTCATCGTTAGAAGAGGTCGTTAAAACTGATATGGTAAACGAGTTTTTCTCACAATACGACAAATGGTTCCCCTCAGAGACTTGTGAAGTCCATCACGCAGATTTCATTCGCCACAGGGGCACCGTAAAGTATGACTGTTCAGATTGTAAGGCGAGACAGTTATACGACAAACGGACTCCTGGTCTGTTCAAGTTGGAATATTCGGGGGATGGAATGATATCCTTGTGTAGCAAGACCTATTACTGTTTTGGTGATTACGCGAAAGTTAGCACCAAGGGACTTGATAAACACCATAATAAGTTAGATAAGGATACTTTTACAGAGGTCCTAACCAATAAACAAGCCGGGGGTGGTAAAAACATAGGGTTTAAAACACACAATGGGTCGGTGTACACATATACACAACACCGGAACTCACTCTCCTATTTCTACATCAAGCGACAGGTTCATTCTGACAACGTGACCACCTCCCCTTTAAACATTTAATATACTCTCATATATTAATTTTCATATATACATAGCATCATGTGCCCTCTCCACGACGAAGGGTGACTACCATGGATCGCCATTCTAGTGATTTTCTTGCGTTGATGGCGCAGGTTGTCATAGATTGAACCCTTCCATCTTTTGATGTTACTTTTAGTAGGCTGTTGTATCTTAAATTTTTAGGGTATGTCTTAATTGAGTTTAGTAATTCTTTTTCATTTTTTAGTTGTTTAATACTTCATTTGTTTGTGTTCTGTTCTGTTTTCATGTCTAATTTTTCTGCACCATACAATGTTGAGAAAATATCACATTTTGGTATTCTTAGTTTTTTTTTTTTTTTTTTTTTGCCCTGGTTTTTATTTGTTATGATGTTTGTATATATACGATTTTGGATTTATATTTTCTACTTGTTGATTATTTAAAAGATTAAAAATGTTTTTATTTATTATCCCCTAGAGTCTCCTCCTGTATGGTTGTTTTTAACGGAACATGATTGTAGAAACCTACCAGGAAAAGGGAAACAAATGACGTTTTTTTAAATTATTATTTATGCTTATATATTTATGTTTATATATTTTTAAAATAAATTTGTTTCGTTTAAACTTATCTTGGAAGTATTTGTTTTTTTTTTACTTGGGTTAGCTTGGATACGCAATAGAGAGAGATAGAGAGAGAGAGAGAGAGAGAGAGAGAATTTCGCTGGTTGATACTTTGTGTGGCTTGATGATAGGACATGAAGGGATGATGATGGTGTTGAGGGTGGCACATGATGGTGATGATAGTGTTGAGGGTGGCACAAGATGATGATAGGATATGAAGGTTGATGTTGAGGGTGGCACATGATGATGATGATAGTGTTGAGGGTTGCACAAGATGATGATGGGATATGAAGGTTGATGTTGAGGGTGGCACATGATGATGATAGGACATGAAAGGATGGTGTTCAGGGTGGCACATGATGATGATGTTGAGGGTGGCACATGATGATGTTGAGGGTGGCACATGATGATGATGTTGAGGGTGGCACATGATGATGATAGGATATGAATGGATGGTATTGAGGGTGGCACATGATGATGTTGAGGGTGGCACATGATGATGATGAGGGTGGCACATGATGATGATGTTGAGGGAGTTGTGAAATATAGAACGAATTTTGTTTTGGTTTACCATGAATGTGTGAGAGAGAGAGATGGTTGATACTTTGTGTAGGCACTTTGACTTTTTTTCCAAAATAATTTCTAATAATTGAAACCAGTATAGCTAAATAGCCCGCGACATGAGTAAAACAATGATACCTGAATCATATTTCTACGACAATTAGGAAAAAAGTTATGATTTTTTAAAGTGAATAATTACTCAAATGATGATACAAAGAAGAAAAAACCATAGCGCCAGATTTGGCATGCAAAAAAAAGTCAAATTTTAAAAAAGCCAAATTTTAAAAAAGCCAAATTTTTTTTAATTAAATTGAAAATATTATCATTATATTTGGTGTACATTTTCAAAATAATCACTATATTATATTTGGTATAAAAAAAAAATAATACCTTTTATTTGATTTGCGTTAAAAATAAGTCATTTAAATTTATATATATATCAAAGTAACTGATATTAATAGGAATTGACGTCAAAGTTAACAGTCATTCTCTGCAATTTATGTAAGAATAATTATAAATTTCTATGATTCAATTCACATAAAAATAATACTAATGTTCTGCTAAAAAAGTCACATCATTATTGTTATTTTATATATAAGAAGTATAATTTTATTATTAATTTTTTTTTTATTCATTTAAAAAAATATGTTTTTACAATATAAAAATAAACCAATAAGGTATCAGTGAATTAGACACATCAATAGCTATTTATCATTGTTTATTTAAACTTTAAACAGACTTCACAAACAAACAAACGATGCTAAACAAAACAAACGTGCAAACAAAGAAAAAAAAATCACATTTGGGGAAAAACATCAAAATTTTATTAAATAACCATTGTTTGATGTTATTTATCAAAATCCACAATATGCACCATTATAGGAACATACAAAGGGCATTTTAAAAATGACATTTATTGAAAACAGAAAAATAATACTGCAGGCTCCAGCAACTGTTAGATATTTATCAATGAATTCGTTTCAAGAAATTTGTTTATAAAATATATAAACACTGGACATAAAATAAAAAAAAAACACATTTAAAATATCTTTACAATCATGTGATCTGAGTGATAAACTGGGGGATGGTAACATAATTATTTTAATTCTATATTAACGCTGCATAAATGCAATAGTTATCATTCTGAAATTTCCTTAAAAACAAGGACTCAAAAAATAATTAGACACTTCAATAGCTATTTATCATTAGTTGTTCAATAAACATACATTATTTACCAGAGGTAGAAAAATTTTATGGAGACTTTACAATATGAGGCAATCTGGGCATCAGAGGGTGATCGTTTAAACAAACAAAAATATAACCATTGTTTGATGTTATTTATCAAAATCCACAATATGCGCCATTATAGGAACATGCAAAAATGGCATTTTAAAAATGACATTTATTGAAAACAGAAAAATAATACTGCAGGCTCCAGCAACTGTCGCTTTCGATGGCACTGGATAGGACACACACTACTGAGAGTATTACGCAACAGGCCCTTTTTTGAAATCCTCAGGGGAAGAGACAAAGAGGAAGACCAAGTAATTCTTGGAGAAGACAGATAGAGTTAGAGATGAAGATAATGGGGAAGACATGGAATGATCTTAAAAGAATGGCAAAAAAACATAACGACTTGGAAAGTGTTTGTTGAAGACCTATGCTCCACTGGGAGCTAAAAAGGTAGAAGAAGAAGAAGATAAACACTGTACACAAAGGAGCATGCAAAGGGCATTTTAAAAGCGTTTTTGAACGTTTGCAATCTTTAATGAATATTTTTCACATAAAAACATAGTAGAAAAGATATAGGCTAATAGATATACGCTTTTGCGGTTTGCATAATTCAAAAAAAGAAACAAAAGATCTTAACAATCTTGTGAGCTGAGTGATAAACTGGGGAATTTTAACATAATTATTTTAATTCAAATTTAAAGCTGCATAGATGCAATAGTTATACTTCTGAAATTTTTTTTGTAAAAAAAAAAAGAAGCAAAATAAACACAATTTTGTTAACTTAAAAAACCTGACCACTAATGATGTTGTCTGGTGAATAACAAGGATTATCTGTCAACTAACTAAAAGACTGAACTTTTTACTAATGTTATTGTCAACATGTAATGAACAATGTATGTCTAATGCTAATATGTATTATGAAAAACCACTTACATGGGATAATAACAGACACTAAACATACATACCATTTTTGACAATAGAAACAAGAAAAGAAACAGAATTATTAAATGTTAGGTAGAGCCAGTCTTAACATATGGATGTGAACACTGGGCAATAGGACAACAGACAAGAAAATCACTGGAGTCTGTAGAAATGTGGCTTTGCTGAAGAATGTTGAGAATACCATGGACAGTGAAGAAGAGTAATGAAAATGTTCTGAAAGATGTCAAAGCAAAAAGAGAGCTAATTTCCATTATTAAGAAGAAACAATCATCATTTTTAGGTCATGTAATGAGAAGAGAACAACTGGAATATATTGTAACAACTGGAAACATTGGGGGACGAAGAGATAGAGGGAAGCAAAGAGAAAAAAATAACAGACAGCTTAAGAGAATGGCTTGGCAGAAGGTCAACAACAGAAATGATAAATAGCTACCAAGATCGAAAGTTGTGGAGAGACATGATCACCTACGCCAGTAGGCCCGGTACTTGATGATGATGAGTTTTAACTAAATAGCTAACATTGTATGACTGTCGCATTCCGTCTAATTAAATCTATATATTTTCACTTACTAACGCACTCAAAGCCAGCATTTCTGGTCTTTAACTAACTTGGACTCTTGCATGTTTCAATGAATTACAGGAATATAAATAACTTCCATCCAGGGTCCAGTCAGGAACTTGGAAAACATACCCAGGGCTTGAAGCTGAATCTGGGTGTCACCATCCATCAGCTGCTTATGGATAGCTTTTTTCAAAAAACTGTTCCTTTCTTTTAAGAATTCCAGGAAGGTGCTTCTTAAACAGTAAACAGTTGCTGCCATATGGAACAGAACATGAATTCTGTTCCCCACATACCTGAGGATGGTGCCAGATTTCAGGTTCTTACCCCGCAGGAATGTTTGTAATCCCTGTGGATCCCCAGAACCCTGTTTGTACCTTAATTTTGAAAGATTGTGGATCAAGTTTGAAACCACACAGCCTGTTGGGGTCGAAGTTGTACCCTTCCACTCACTGTCCAATCTTGCAAGCGTGAGCCTGGCTGCACTTGCCAGACCATCCAGAGGGTGGACATGACATTTCAGATCATAAATGCTAAGATTGTACCTCTCTTCAAGTCTCCGAACAACACAGTGACTTACAACGAGAAGCCTACAGAGAGGTGTTTAAAGTCATGAATACACCTACAGCTTATTAAACAAGCTGAACTGCCCCGCTTCCATTTGAAAAGCCTTCCTCTACTCGATCGCTTGTGCGTGGCAAAGTTATGTTTAATATTTTGATGAACTGGAAAGAGCTGAGTGCTTACTTTATTAATGCTGAACCAGCTCACTCAAAATTAGACACAAAGTTTAAAGCAAGATTGTTGAAAGAAATGGTGCTAGATTACAACAATTACTTGTTCTTTGTGTTTGCAACACCCGTAGTCCAGGAGTTTGAAATGATGAACAGCCTTTTTCAACAAACTAAAGCTGATCCACCTCTATCATGAACTACATTTACAAGTCTTCAAAGCAGACTATATCATGCAAACGGACATTTAAAAAATGTTGATCAAGTTGATTTTGAAGTAAAATTGTTAACAGGAATATTAGCAGTTCCTTAAAATTATTTGTTCCTTGTATTAAACTGGATTTGGAGCATTAAATATGATGTGATTATGTCAAAAATGTTTGGCTTTTTTAGCAGTTTTTTGGCCTTATATCAAAATTTCCATCTGTCAACCCTGGTGGCAGGCACTGTTAGATTGACTCCAATTCCAGGAAAAAAAAATTATTCACCGTTTTATAATTATTTAAATTTAACTGCACATTTAATCATGGTCATTCATTCTCATCCTTCTTAATCTTCATATCTTATTATAATAATATAAACCATACATTTTATTTTGATACATTAAAAACATAATAATTATATAATATTAAATGATTAATGAATTATTATTCTATTATATATATAATTATTATATTAATCATAATTAATGATTAATGTATTGTGCTTCAATGCAATAATTGGGAATATTTATTAATATTAGGCAACTGGAAATACTACATTTTAAATTTACTATAACTAGTTATACAGTTGAGTGAGTTAGAGGCACATGATGATGGTTGAAGAGACCAAGTAACAAACATGGGGGAAAACCGGAAATTTCGGGGTGATGGTGTGGTCGTTCAAATGCCAATAATTTCAAATAGCGCTGACAGATCAATTAAAAATTTCCCACAAATATGTAAAATTGGTTTTACAATCAGGTTGTCTTATTATTTCCTTTCAATCGGTGCAGTGTTTTAGTCTGCTTTGACTTAAAGGTCGACAGTGGAAATAGTCGCCGATCGCCCATGCTTATCAATGGGGAAATTTTATAATAATGGTGTGGTCGTTCAAATGCCAATAATTTCAAATAGCGCTGACAGATCAATTTAAAATTTCCCACAAATATCTGAAATTGGTTTTACAATCAGGTTGTCTTATTATTTCCTTTCAATCGGTGCAGTATTTTAGTCTGCTTTCACTTTAAAGGTCAACAGCGGAAATAGTCGCCGATCGCCCACGCTTGCCGATGGAGCAAGCATATTCATGAATTTTCGTGATTTTCGCATTATCCTAACACGGATCACTTTAAAATTTCACACACTTATGTAAAAATAGACGCTAAATCTAAATATCCATTTAATTTAACTTAATCTTACCTTATTTTGGTAGAAAATGTGATGAAACCATAGTATGTAGCTGGAAAATTAAAAAAAAAACAAGTAATAATCGACACCGATGGTTTGGCGTCTGCTATAAAACAAAAAGGAGCCTCGTTGTGAGAAAGCTAATTTAATTTCCGTACATGGCGTCCTTACAACATCGTCAGGAAACAATTGATATGATGTTTATTCCGGAGTTAATTGAGATGGCGCGAAAGGCAAAAATGGCTACTTTCCATGGAAACCGAAAATCTGGAAACGGTTTCCATTGGATACCAAAGTACCTACTTTGTGTGGCTTGATGATAGGCCATGAAGGGTGATGTTGAGGCACATGATGATGATGATGATATGAAGGGTGATGATGAGGGTGGCACCTGATGATAGTGTTGAGGCACATGCTGATAGTGTTGAGGGTGGCACATGGTGATAGTGTTGAGGCACATGCTGATAGTGTTGAGGCACATGATGATGATAGGCCATGAAGGGATAGTGTTGAGGCACATGATGATGATTTTTATTTGACTTGAGTTAGCTTGGATATGCAATAGAGAGAGAGAGAGAAAAAAAAATCGCTATAATCTGGTACATGACGCTAACGATACTAATAATTGCTTGTCAGCATTTTTTTACATGTCGCCTCCTGTTGCCTAATACCCACACATGATGATAACCAATAAAGGCACCTTTCCCCACCCGCACGCCACGCGACGACCCGCCATCCGACCCGCGAGATACCGCCATCCCCCTTTTAGAACCGCTGTCGCCCGAGAGAACCGCTGTCCGATAACCGGCGAGCTAGCGACGCACCGATCACCGCCACGCACCAACGCACACCACGACGCGCCGATCACCGTCACGCACCAACGCACACCACGACGCGCCGATCACCGTCACGCACCAACGCACACCACGAGATAAGCCGATTACCGATCACGACCACCGAGATAATAAGCCGATTATCGGACTTTGGCACGGATTTGGTGCCAGGTTCGTGCAAAGTCGGTGCCAAATCTATTGTCTTTCGGTGCATGTGCGTGCACTTTTAGAGCGGGTTCACAGCCACTACTACTACTTACATCTGCTTTACACTTCTCCTACATCTGCTTTACACTTCTCCTACATCTGCTTTCACTTCTCCTACATCTGCTTTCACTTCTCCTACATCTGCTTTCACTTCTCCTACATCTGCTTTACACTTCTTCTACATCTGTCTTACACTTCTTCTACATGTGTCTTACATTTCTCCTACATCTGCTTTACACTTCTCCTACATCTGCCTTACACTGAAGACGACAGTTCTAATATGCTATTTTTTCTTCAACTCTGTCAGTCCAAGGTCACTGACGTCATTTAGCAGAACATAGAAAACCTTACATTTCAATTCAAATTTAGCAAATTCTTGTGAAGCAGGTCACTGTACCGCAGTTTCTTCATCTACAGACCTCTTTTCCGCTTTAGATCGACAGATCAATGGATGATATCCACCCTTAGATCCAGGCGGACTACAAAGACTGGAATTAAGATCCTTATCCTTGAGGAAAACATGTATGACCTTAACGAGAGGCATATGCCACATCTCCACACGCGAGTGTTCCCCGGGAATGCCTGTAAACGTGTACCTCTCGTCCCCCCAAAAAAATTACAATTTTCCCAGAGCTGGTTATTAAAGGGAGGTTACTTCAAAGTCACCACAAGAAGCCGTAGCCTTGACATTATGTGGATGTTATCAGATTCCACCCATCCCCACCTCTCGTTAAATCCATTTCCCTCTCAGAGTTTTTAGCTTCGGCCGCCCTGCTATCTCCTTGTGTAGTCCTAATGCCCTTCGGCTCTTCTAGTGTTTAAAGCACTTTGATCCTCTGGTCACACTTCCCTGGACCAGAACGGATATCTTCCGCAGAATTTTGATAAAAATCGACAGCCTGTGGCGAAAAGGTCATGTACTTTTTGTTATAAACTCGGTAATCGTTTGGAGACTATCTGTCTCCCAGACAAAACCAGATTGGGAACATTTAGGAGACACTGTCTCCCAGACCAGATTGGAATGTAGACTAACTGTTTTCTCAGATCAGATTGGAACTCGATTACAAAAGAGGACACTTTCCATGTAGGTGTGATGTACATATATAGCGCTAACTTCTGTACCCAAACACTTTATTCTGTTATCTGGCGAACATATCTTGTCGACACAGTTTTGTAAATGTGTACCTCACCATAAATAAGTAACTAGCAACAGCCCTGAACATCATTGGCCACCCTATCTTTACGTCGTCCATTGTTTGCCCCTGAAATGACGATAACGTGGATTTAATGCGTTGTGCTGCGCTTTATAGGAAATAGACATAAATATGTATAGTATGTATCACCTTATGTATGCATATCATCATCATGTGCCATACCGGTTGGCGTAGGTGATCATGTCCCTCCACAATCTTCTATCTACAGTGCATTGTATCAGTTCTGTTGTTGATTGTCTTCCATGCCATGACACCAAGCTATCCAGTATTTTCTCTCTTTGTCGTACGCGATCTATCTTTCCTTTTATTTTGCCAGTTGTAACCAAGTATTCCAACTTTCCTCTTCTCATGATGTACCCGAAAAATGTTGATTGCTTCTTTCTGATGTTTTTTAGGAGCGGCATTTTATGCATATATTTGATACATACAAAGCTGCGATATAAGTTATTGTTATTGAGTTATTTACGGGTCATAATCATTGCACTCAGTGAGTCTTCACTATCTACAGCATCGACTTTCTGCGATAAAAGTGATGTAAAGTAAGGGGGCAATAATCACATATAGTTTGCATGTTAACAGCTTTAGGGGTAGAAGACAAGACTTATATGAACAAAACGAATAAAAGAGCCCCGTCACACTGCGTGGGGTATATGGAATATGGTGCTAGTGACCAAATTTTTACTGACTTGAGAGAACGTGATTTCTGGGGTAATTACGCCCCTTCCGCTTCACTCTTCCTGACAAAAAAAAAATCCGGTACCAATTTACGGCTGGGTCAACCTGGAAGCCGTCGATGGAGATCGAACCCAAGCTGTTGTGTTCCTAGTAGTCCAGTTCACTAGCCACTGAGCTATCACGAATTATTTCAGAGGAAGAGGTGTATTTACAACACTTGGGGAAAATGCAAAAATAATCAACAACAGAAAAGAACACAAGACAGCCCGAAGCAGGATCAAACCTGTACTTCTCGACGAGAGTCTCTTGTGGCAAGGCGCTGTGTAGAGGATTACGGATTCGATCCCACTTCGGGTTGTCAATTGTTCTTTGCTTTTTGTTGTTGTTTATTATTATTTTTTCGATTGCTGTAAACATACTTCATCTCCTGTAATAATTCGTTGATCTATCGCCTTTGATGTTTCCCTCCATAATAACATTCATTTATTCTTATTGGTCTTCTGAATTTGTATGTGCAGGGTCGATCTCTATTCGTGGGACAAATAATAATAAATGAATATTAGAATTTAGAAAGTTTAGGTAGCTTATTTGGGTCGTGTGCTCTAGAATTTGGATCTCGTGGCAAGACGCTGTGCCGAAAGAGTACGGGTTCTATCCTGTTTCGGGTCATTTATTGCTCTTTGTTTTTTTCTACTTTTGATTATTTGTGACTTTTTTTTCCGAGTGTTATAAACATACCTCTTCCCCTGAAATGATTTGTCGGTCCCTATTCTCTTGGCACGACTCTGGTTAGTTCCCTTTGTAAGCCCACCCGGGGGAGTGGATGTGGATCTCGATTAGTTCTTGTTCACTGATCGTGATGTAAGCAGCTATGAGTCATTGATCCTTATGTAAGCAGCTATGAGTCAGTAATCCTACTATAAGCAACTATGAGTCACTGATCCTGATGTAAGCAACTATGAGTCACTGATCCTGATGTAAACAACTATGAGTCACTGATCATGATGTAAGCAACTATGAGTCAATGATCCTGATGTAAGCAACTATGAGTCATTGATCCTGATGTAAGCAACTATGAGTCACTGATCCCGATGTAAGCAACTATGAGTCAGTAATCCCACTGTAAGCAACTATGAGTCACTGATCCTGCTGTAAGCAACTATGAGTCACTAATCCTGCTGAAAGTAACTATGAGTCACTGATCCCGCTGTAAGCAACTATTAGTCACTGATCTTAATCCAAGCAACTAAGAGTCACTGATCTCAATCCAAGCAACTATGGATCACAGATCTTAATCCAAGCAACTATGAGTCACTGATCTTAAATCCAAGCAACTATGGATCACAGATCTTAATCCAAGCAACTATGAGTCACTGATCTTAATTCAAGCAACTATGAGTCACTGATCTTAATCCAAGCAACTATTGGTCACTGATCTTAATCCAAGCAACTATGAGACACTGATCTTAATCCAAGCAACTATGAGACACTGATCTTAATCCAAGCAACTATGAGACACTGATCTTAATCCAAGCAACTATGAAACACTGATCTTAATCCAAGCAACTATGAGTAACCGATCTTAATCCAAGCAACTATGAGTCACTGATCTTAATCCAAGCAACTATGAGTCACTGATCTTAATCCAAGCAACTATGAGGCATTGATATTAATCCAAGCAACTATGAGTCACTGATCTTAATCCAAGCAACTATGGATCACAGATCTTAATCCAAGCAACTATGAGTCACTGATCTTAATCCAAGCAACTATGAGTAACAGATCTTAATCCAAGCAACTATGAGCACTGATCTTAATCCAAGCAACTATGAGTCACTGATCTTAATCCATGCAAAAATGGGTCACTGATCTTAATCCAAGCAACTATGAGCCACTTATCTTAATCCAAGCAACTATGAGTCACTGAACTTAATCCAAGCAACTATGGGTCACTGATCTTAATCCAAGCAACTATGGATCACAGATCTTAATCCGAGCAACTATGGATCACAGATCTTAATTAAGCAACTATGAGTCACTGATCTTAATTCAAGCAACTATGAGTAACAGATCTTAATCCAAGCAACTATGAGCACTGATCTTAATCCAAGCAACTATGAGTCACTGATCTTAATCCAAGCAACTATGAGTCACTGATCTTAATCCAAGCAACTATGAGCCACTTGTCTTAATCCAAGCAACTATGAGTCACTGATTTTAATCCAAGCAACCATGAGACACTGATCTTAATCCAAGCAACTATGAGACACTGATCTTAATCCAAGCAACTATGAGTCACTGATCTTAATACTAGCAACTATGAGACACTGATCTTAATCCAAGCAACTATGAGTCACTGATCTTAATCCAAGCAACTATGAGTCACTGATCTTAATCCAAGCAACTATAAATTACTGATCATAACACAAGCAACTATGAGTCACTGATCTTAATCCAAGCAACTATGAGTCACTGATCTTAATCCAAGCAACTATGAGGCACTGATCTTAATCAAAGCAACTATGAGGCACTGATCTTAATCAAAGCAACTATAAATCACTGATCATAACACAAGCAACTATAAATCACTGATCCTGGCACAAGCAACTATAAATCACTGATCCTGACACAAGCAACTATAAATCGCTGATCCTAACACAATCAACTATAAAACACTGATCCTGACACAAGTAACTATAAAACACTGATCCTGACACAATCAACTATAAATCACTGATCCTAACACAAGCAACTATAAATCACTGATCCTGACACATGCAACTATAAATCACTGATCCTAACACAAGCAACTATAAATCACTGATCCTAACACAAGCAACTATAAATCACTGATCCTGACACATGCAGCTATAAATCACTGATCCTAACACAAGCAACTATAAATCACTGATCCTAACACAAGCAACTATAAATCACTGATCCCGACACAAGTAACTATAAATCGCTGATCCTAACACAAGCAACTATAAATCACTGATCATAACACAAGCAACTATAAATCCCTGATCCTGACACAAGCAACTATAAATCCCTGATCCTAACACAAGCAACTATAAATCACTGATCCTGACACAAGCAACTATAAATCACTGATCCTAACACAAGCAACTATAAATCACTGATCCTGACACAAGCAACTATAAATCACTGATCATAACACAAGCAACTATAAATCACTGATCCTGACACAAGCAACTATAAATCACTGATCATAACACAAGCAACTATAAATCACTGATCCTGACACAAGCAACTATAAATCACTGATCATAACACAAGCAACTATAGATCGCTAATCGCTGCTGCTGTTAAATATATTTGATTCCTGTTTTTTTTTAATGTATTATTACCCCTGCAAATTATATCCACTTGTCAATTCATAGTAAGTTAAAGTAATGAGCCCCGTCCCGCCAGTGGTGTATAGGGAATATGGTGTTAGTGACCATACATTTTACAGACCTTCAGCACATGATTTTTGGGGTAATGTGGTCGGTATTACGCCCGTGCCGCTTTACTTTCCCAGAAAAAAAATCCGGTACCCATTTAAAGCTGGGTGAACCCGGAAGCCGTCGGTTGGGATCGAACCCTACCTCTTGTCATTTGTAGTCCAATTCACTAACCACTGAGCTGTCGCGGCTCCCTACTTGTCAATTTATGGCTACCAAGAACTAAGAATCTCAAGCCACTACCTTTTATCTGGTACCAGGCTACTCCATCGTCAGAGTGCCAACAATTTGACTTTTGCTGTCAGAAATTATGTATCATCAGTCCCATTGGGCGTATATAGAAGGGATATAAAGCTAAGTTTGAACGCTACGGTATGTTATAGCAGCATTCAGATCTATATTAAAGTATCGCATTCTTTATAATACTCTTAATTTGTAAGCAGTAAATTTATATACGGATACTGATCCTCTGTCAATCTAGACTTTGCGTACTTTGTAAGAGAAGAAAAATAAATATTTTCCCTTCTTCTACTTTCCTCTTCGTCTTTTTGCTTGTTTTAACTTTTTCTTCCTCTTCTTTATCTTATTCTTCTTCCTTCGTCTTTTTCTCCATCTTCTTTTTTCTTCTTTGTCTTGTTTTGTCTGCCTGTCTTTCGTTACTTTTTCTTTTCTCTTTCTTTTTAACCGTTTACTTTATTCGCCTTGTTTTCATAGTTTAATCGACACGCCCTTCTTAATCTGTTGCTTATTTTTCTATAAAATATATTCTCAATCTTTTTATTATTACCAAGGCACAAGACAGCAACTGAGTTCAAAGTGGTTAGGAACTCATAGTTGACAGTTTGCACCCGCCTGCTTTCGCCATTATCCGAGATGGCTTAACGTCTAACCCCGCTACACAGAGGTCAAGGTGGCGCAAAGAGGAACGGTGGTCTCGAAACGTGAAAAATCCCTCCCTCCTGTGGTGAGAATCGAACCCCAGATCTTCGTGTCCAGACTCCGACATCTTACTTATGGGCAAGGCAGTCATCTCTTGCAAGATAAATTACTATACCTTCACAGGCAATATTTTATTACTCCAACGACATGAATAGAATACAAAGAAACCAAATTCCTGCAAACTCTGTGAACACCTACATGAAACAGTAGAACATCACCTTTCTTGACTGTCGAAATCTTATTGACATTAGAGCAACTCTACTTCCTCAAAGACTCGATAAATGGAACACCCTGTCCTGAACTGCAAGGGAACTCGGAAATACCTGCAGATATCTTTAAATGGCATTGGGTTGAAAATCTTCCCGTAAGAAACAGCAAGAAACAGCACTATAGTCTGCATGTCTCTAATAATTTTGACAATGAGTTCATTGTTCAGTCAATACAATGATTTCATCATTATCATCATCATCATCCTTAACAGCAAAAAGAGAGAAGTAATGGTAACAGTAAAGAAAAATACATCACCGCAAAGCACAATAAAGACAAGTTGAACAATATTAAAACAGGTAAATGAATTTAAATATCTGGGAATATTGTTAACCTTAGATGGAAGATGTAGAACTGAGATGAGATGCAGATTGGCTCAGACAATAGCAGCTTTCGTAAAAATAAGGAAAATACTGTGAAGTCCATTTTTGACAATAGAAACAAGTAAAAGAGTTCTTAAATGTTATGTAGAGCCACTCTTAACATATGGATGCGAATCATGGACATTAGGACAATAGACAAGAAAATCACTGGAGGCTGTAGAGATATGGTTTTACAAAAGAATGTTGAGAATACCATGGACAGCTAAGAAGAGTAATGAAAACGTTATGGAGGAGGCTAAAGCAAAGAGAGAGCTAATTCCAAAATTATGGGAAAAAAAACAATTATCATTTTTTGGCCACGTAATGAGAGAGAACAGCTGGAATATATTGTAACAACTGGGAAAATTGATGGACGAAGCGATAGAGGGAAGCAAAGAGAAAAGATACCAGACAACTTAAGAGAATGGCTTGGCAGGAGAAATTATAAATAACTATCGAGATCGAAACAATAATTTCGGACTGACACTCTGACTGACTGACTGACTGAATGACTGACTGACTGACTGAATGACTACTTCTCAACTGAGTAATATTTTTTATTAGTCAACATCGTTTACTTGGTCAAAGCAATCTACGGAACGCTCACTGCGTCGATCCGATTTGACGTCGCGGTGCATATTTTTTAAGTCGAAAATATTGTTATTAATTTCTAATTCGTATCAGTAGATGTGCAACTTACAATTTTGTATGTAATTATTTCCCCCTTGCTTTATTGATTTATTATAGCGCTTCTGTACTTTTCCTTTTGTTTGTCCTGCGATTACCTGCCCATTTACAAATCACTGTAAAATACCATAACTGAGAACGTTTTCTGGTGCGATAGAAACTTGTCAAAACAAACCGAAATCCCAGCTGTGGAAACAAAACCAGAACGTTTCTTGCTCTGTCAGTGAAATGTCTTTGAATCTTCTGTGCGGGCGGTCTATCTGCTTCCCCGCCTTTTGTAATTCTGTCAATTCTAACGTCAGATAGATTGTTATCTCTACCTTCCTATACGTCATTCAATGTATGGCATATTTATCTTCAGACAATCTTTATACATCTGTAATCTCTCCGACACATCTGCGTCTTTCATGCATGCCCTTAGCACGGGTTCTCTGTGTGAGGGTTTTACACAATACCTTTCGAAGCGCCAAGAAAAATACTCAAAATCTGCTGGAGTAGACCCGGTGGCCACCTGTACTGAGACTCTCTGTGCGGGATTTCGTTATTTTGGACTGTCGGTATTCAGTTGAAATTAGTGACTCACGTCGCTGTATAGTGCATGAACCTTCGTTGCACTTGCCCAATGACTACTTCGCTTCATTATCTGCTATTCAAAGGGGCGTTAAATGGACGTTAATACGTTCTGTTGTGGTTTACTGAAAGCTACGATGTTTTCTCTTTTCGTCCAAGCACATTCGATTTTGGCAGCGATAGGATTGTTGCCTTCCCTCTTCTGTCTCTACTTTATTGGTCCGACTTTCCAGACCTGTAGGGAAGGCCAATTAAGATCTTTGTCAGTTTGGGTTTACAGATCATGTCTCATGTAATCAGCCAGGAGTCGATGACAACTTCCAGCCCAAGTACAAACGTCTTGGGTCCACAGTGCATTGACTGAAAGAAGTAAGCAAGATGTGGTCAGCGACTCATAGCTGACTGCTTGCGTTAGGATCACCAGCAACAATAGCTGACCAAGATCCAACACTACCTCCTCTGAAAGCAAACTAACCGGTTTTGCCAAACGAGTACGGGGGTCGAAGAGGCAAGGCAACTGGCTACTATAAAATGCCGTGCTGATTCAGTGTATACACCCACAACGTAAATACCAAGAACAATGATTCAGTGTATACACCCACAACGTAAATACCAAGAACAATGATTCAGTGTATACACCCACAACGTAAATACCAAGAACAATGATTCAGTGTATACACCCACAACGTAAATACCAAGAACAATGATTCAGTGTATACACCCACAACGTAAATACCAAGAACAATGATTCAGTGTATACACCCACAACGTAAATACCAAGAACAATGATTCAGTGTATACACCCACAACGTAAATACCAAGAACAATGATTCAGTGTATACACCCACAACGTAAATACCAAGAACAATGATTCAGTGTATACACCCACAATGTAAATACCAAGAACAATGATTCAGTGTATACACCCACAACGTAAATACCAAGAACAATGATTCAGTGTATACACCCACAACGTAAATACCAAGAACAATGATTCAGTGTATACACCCACAACGTAAATACCAAGAACAATGATTCAGTGTATACATCCACAACGTAAATACCAAGAACAATGATTCAGTGTATACACCCACAACGTAAATACCAAGAACAATGATTCAGTGTATACACCCACAATGTAAATACCAAGAACAATGATTCAGTGTATACACCCACAATGTAAATACCAAGAACAATGATTCAGTGTATACACCCACAATGTAAATACCAAGAACAATGATTCAGTGTATACACCCACAACGTAAATACCAAGAACAATGATTCAGTGTATACACCCACAATGTAAATACCAAGAACAATGATTCAGTGTATACACCCACAATGTAAATACCAAGAACAATGATTCAGTGTATACACCCACAATGTAAATACCAAGAACAATGATTCAGTGTATACACCCACAATGTAAATACCAAGAACAATGATTCAGTGTATACACCCACAATGTAAATACCAAGAACAATGATTCAGTGTATACACCCACAACGTAAATACCAAGAACAATGATTCAGTGTATACATCCACAACGTAAATACCAAGAACAATGATTCAGTGTATACACCCACAACGTAAATACCAAGAACAATGATTCAGTGTATACATCCACAACGTAAATACCAAGAACAATGATTCAGTGTATACACCCACAACGTAAATACCAAGAACAATGATTCAGTGTATACACCCACAACGTAAATACCAAGAACAATGATTCAGTGTATACATCCACAACGTAAATACCAAGAACAATGATTCAGTGTATACATCCACAACGTAAATACCAAGAACAATGATTCAGTGTATACATCCACAATACAACTAGCAAGAGTAATTATGCAGTGTTAACACCCACAATGCAACTACCAAGTGTAATGATCTAGTGTACAACAATGCATCCACCAAGAGAAATGGCCTAATGTACCACAATGCATCCACCAAGAGAAATAACCCAGTGTACCACAATGCTTCCACCAAGAGAAATGACCCAGTGTACTACAATGCATCCATCAAGAGAAATGACCCAATGTACTACAATGCATCCATCCAGAGAAATGACCCAATGTACTACAATGCATCAATCAAGAGAAATGACCCAATGTACCACAATGCATCCATCAAGAGAAATGACCCAATGTACTACAATGCATCCATCAAGAGAAATGACCCAGTGTACTATAATGCATCCATCAAGAGAAATGACCCAATGTACTACAATACATCCATCAAGAGAAATGATCCAATGTACTACAATGCATCCATCAAGAGAAATGACCCAATGTACTACAATGCTTCCACCAAGAGAAATGATCCAATGTACTACAATGCTTCCACCAAGAGAAATGACCCAATGTACTACAATGCATCCATCAAGAGAAATGACCCAATGTACCACAATGCGCCCACCAAGAGAAGTGACCCAGTGTACTACAATGCGCCCACCAAGAGAAATGACCCAATGTACTACAATGCGCCCACCAAGAGAAGTGACCCAGTGTACTACAATGCGCCCACCAAGAGAAATGACCCAATGTACCACAATGCGCCCACCAAGAGAAGTGACCCAGTGTACTACAATGCGCCCACCAAGAGAAATGACCCAATGTACCACAATGCGCCCACCAAGAGAAATGACCCAATGTACCACAATGCATCCATCAAGAGAAATGACCCAATGTACAACAATGCATCCATCAAGAGAAATGACTCAATGTACAACAATGCATCCACCAAGAGAAATGACCCAGTGTACCACAATGCATCCACCAAGAGAAATGGCCCAGTGTACCACATTGCATCCACCAAGAAAAATGACCCAGTGTAAAACAATGCATCCACCAAGAGAAATGACCCAGTGTACCACAATGCATCCACCAAGAAAAATGACCCAGTGTACCACAATGCATCCACGAAGAGAAATGACCTAGTGTACCACAATGCATCCACCAAGAGTAATGATCCAGTGTGTCAAAATGCATCCACCAAGGGAAATAACCCAGTGTACCACAATGCATCCACCAAGAGAAATTACCCAGTGTACCACATTGCATCCAGCAAGAGTTATGATCCAATGTACCACAATGCATCCACAAAGAGTAATTACCCAGTGTACCACAATGTATCCACCAAGAGAAATGATTTAGTGTACCACAATGCAACTACCAAGAGTAATGATCTAGTGTACCACATGCATCCACTAAGAGTA